>PVJA010000069.1:20484-72165 GCA_004027025.1 Myocastor coypus | reverse complement strand
CACCTGTAGCTTTGAGGAAGGGTGGTGGTTTGCTTTTGGTTCACACTTTCAGAGATTCCAGTTCATTTCTGGTTGGCTCCAAGGGAGAAATATCTTGAAGAAAGTGCACGGTGGAGGACAGTGGCGTTGCCATGGCTTCTTGGCTGCAGAAGCACCAGAGAATGACCAGAGGCAGGATATACCCCCAAGGTCCCATCTTCAGGCTGCACATCCTTCAGCCACGCTCTATTTTCAAATAGCCCGTTCAGCTATGAACTTATGACTGCCTTAAGCCATTGATGAAGTTAGTGCACTCACCATCCAGGCCTCTTTCCAGGCACTTCTTAATCCAGTTCAGTTGATGGACAAGATTAACAGTACTCTAATGCCTGTCCTGCTTCTATTGAGAATTCAGGTGGGGAAAGCCTGATGCAATTACACATGTCCCTAAACCACTACCAAGACTCTAAGGAACCAAGCACTTAGCACTGCAGAAAGGAAAAGGATGTTTATTAAGGACCAGAGCCCCATGCAGCAGCACTAGCAGCTGTCCCATTTTGGCTCCACAAGCCGTGCTGCCAGGGCAGGGCCTCCTAGCCCAGTGGTGGGCATGCATTTGTCCATACACACAAATACACATGGACAGATGGACTATGGCTGGCACGTATAAGTGTGCACACATTTGGGTGGATATGGCTATCAAAAGAGCTGTCACTAATGGAGTCTCCTGAGTGAAGATGATTCCCCACTATCTTAGCTACTCTTCTATTGTTGCGTGGACAAATACCCAACACTCAAAGTAAAGGAAGGACAGGTTTATTTAGCCACAGTTTGTGCAGGTTTCAGTCCATATTCGGCTGGCCCAAGGCTGAGTGGAACAGAGCAGAGAGTATCCAGTTCATGGCAGCGGAACAGCAACAATGGTGGCAGAGGCAACAGAACAACCAGGGGAGCAGAGAGCAACAGCTTAGTCTGTCTCTCTATCTCTCTTTAAATTATATCAGACTCTCTGCCTTAACCTATCCTTCTCAGGCCACGCCTATAATTCCCAGCAGTATTCAGACCCATAATCTCATCAGTACTAAAATACATGATCCCAGTGACTCATGAGTTAAGTCTCAATCTATAGAAATCCCCACCCTATGATTGCATGAGGTTTTGGGGGAACACCTAGGCATAAACCATAACACCCACCCTCCTTCTGTCCAGGGAGACATAGAACTATAAGCCAAGCTATGATGTGAGTAAGCGTTCCCCAAGGAGCGGATATGTTCAAGCTCGGCCTCTAGCTGGTGGCGCTATTCAGAGGTGGTGAAATCTCTAAGAGCTGAGGCCTACTGAGACATCTTCCATTCACAACAATGGGACCTCAACCCTTCCTCTTCCTTTCTGTTTTAGACCCAGCCGTGAGGATGAGCTTCCTGGGCCATTGTCTACTGCCATAACATACTATATCGCCACAGGTCCAAAGCAATAAAGCCAATTTATCATGGACTAAAACCTTTCAAACTATAAACAAAAACAAAATGAGCTTGATTTGAAAATTCCCTTTGTTCAATTGAGTGATTTTCCTATCCTTGCTTCTCCAAGATCACCAGATCTAAAGACAAATAATGAAAGGCTAGAGATGTAGTTCAGATGCAGAGCACTTGTCTTGCAGGTGGAAGGTCCTGGGTTAGATTCACAGTGAGAGAACCAAAGCCAGAGAGCAAGAACGAGAGTGAGAGTGAGAGCAAGAGAGAGAGAGAGAGAGAGAGGCAGAAAGAGAAACAGAGAAGAAAGAGACAGAAACAGAGAGACAGAGAGACAAAGAGACAGAGAGAGGAAAAATATGGAGGAGGTGGAAGAAAGAGGAGGAAAAAGGAGAAAGAGAACAGGAAAAAGGAAGAGGAGGAGAAGAGGGTGAGGTGGGAGGGGCTGGAGGGCCCCGTTGCACCCACAAGCACAGGTCTCAGCACTTCTTCCATGAGCAGGAGCCTGGAGGGCAGGGCAGAGGAAGGGAGGGAGAAAAGTGCTGGGAAGCTGGCCTACCCATCACCTCTTCTCTACGGAACCTTACAGTGTGGCATAGTGTAGCCCATGAATTCTTAGCCTTTGTAAGAATGCTGCTAACTTCCCTGGCTGTCTTTGTTTAACAATCACTCTTTTCTGATAAAAAGCGAATTAGCGTGTATCACTGCCTATCTCTCCATACAGAGAGTCATTGCTAATGTCTGGGTAATCCTTTACCACCTTCATTATGTAACACTGAGAGTGTGTGATGCATTTTTCTTCTAGCGTGTCTTTTTGTATTGAGAATAACTCACAGCCAACTCCATAAAATGGCTTTATGGCTGTGCATCATTACAGCTGTGGTTGTCCCAGTATTTAACAAATCCCATTATCCTAAACCTTTGTTTTTGCAAAATTTTTGATTGTGCAAGTGGTTTTGGACCCAGAAAATTTCCCTTAATTTCTTAGGATAAATTCCAGGATGTGAACTGGATCTGAGTTTTGATATCTACTGCCAAATTACCTTTCCTGAACATGATAGCATGAATGTCCCCTCTGAAATTAATGTTGAAATGTGATTGCTACTTATCAATAGTACAACATGGAGCCCTCAAGCGCTTGCTCACGCCATCAGGGAAGAGCTTTATTCCCATACTGCAGGCATGGATCACTGCTCATGGGAGTGGGTTCCAGTCAAGTGGCCGAGTGCACCCCAACTTCTTCCCCTGTGTTTCCCACATGCTTGCCTAACTTTTTACCTCATCACTTAGCAGGTTCTGGTGCCAAGCTCTGGGGCGTCCCAGACTCCAGAACCATCAGCCAGATTAAGCTTCTGTTGTTCACAAATCACACAGGCTGTGATGTTCTGTCACATCACCAGAAAACAGATGGCTTTACTAACAGCATGCATGAGCAGTATCCTTAAGTGTCCAATTCCCCAGACACTTAGCACCAGTAAGTGGTGGTTTCTTCTCTCTTAGTTCTCTAATTTTAAGCAAAGTGGTATGTGTTCAAAACTCTGTTTCTCATCATCCTTCTCCCTCCTGATGCACACGTAGATACAGAAGATGGCACTTCCAACATGACCAAAGAAATGGGCATCTCTCAACACCCAGATTTCAACCCAAATACTCAAGTAGGTTTTGTCTTCTCTGATGTGTCATGGGATAAAATGTACAGGGTGGTGGTCCTCTCTGTGCACTTAAAGCAGGCTGTGACTCGCAGACAATATTCCCAGAACTTGTCATGCAACTTAAATAGAGATCATGATTTTTAATACTCCCCCCAATTTTATTCTTATAGTCTCAGGACTCCTTGTTCTCTTTTTGGGGTCTTACAGGCCTTCAGCTCTCTGTGGCTTCCTGAGTTGTAGAGGAAGAGGAGTTGCCCACCCAAGGGAGAGTGATGTTGACTCTGCCACCATCAAGGTAAAGAGTCTATCTACTGTGTGTCTGCTCCTGCCTGAGGCTGACTTGGGCTTGGGAAGTGGATGTGGGATAGGGTGCAGGGAAGGACCAGTGACTCATCCTCTTCTGGATGGCTGGGTGAGATCAAGACACTCTTTTCAGGTTGAGGGGCCTCATTTGAAATTCATCAAAATCCCCCAGTGTCTCCAACATTTCCTCCTGACTGAAAAGTTGCCCTGGACTTGCGACACTTGACCATTCACATTCACCTGTAGCAAGGTTCAGGACTGGAATTTAATCAGCATATTAAACAACTCATTTCAAAATGGGGCTTTTGATCAGGACCTCTTTGTAGGGATATTAATTGTTCAAAGTCTGCAGCCAGAAAATACCTGACAGCCTAGATTTTATGGCTTGTTCTAGATAATGGTGACACATTACTGAGAAATGCCTCTGCCTCCTAACTCCATAAATTGGATGTTGTTTATAATAATGTAGCTGAAGCAGTAACACTTTATCATAAGAGCTGCTGTCCCCATGGAAAGTCATTATTCAGTGTATTCTTGATAAATTGGTCATCACTCATAGGCAGGAGAGAAATTGATGCAGACTGCTTTATTTACAGGGCAACAGGCAATGCGTTATCTTCTTATTGGACTGATGTTCTTCCTTCCAGGTTTTTTGCTACCAGAAGGATTATGCCGCTGCCAGCACATCACTCAGGGGATTGTGTCACTATTTTTAGTCTTAAAGGCTTTAGACCCCAAGTCCTAGGAATCCTACCTTCTAGTTCCAGAACAAATTTCAGAGGAGAATCCGGGGTAGGGTTTTCTTTTCAGATATGATTTAATCTCTTGCCTCCTAACAATGAAGAAATGGTAAATAGTCACAAGTAACATCAATGTCATCAGTGGAAGGCCAGAAGATGCCATCTTCCCTTGTGTATAGAAAGACAAGGGTGGACTGTGATTCTGTCACAATCCTCCATTGATCTATCAGTCAGTTTTCACATACCTGGGACACAATGCCTGACACCTGTGTACATCTTAAAGGAGAACTTTAATTTGGCTCCTGGTTTCAGGCAACTCAGTTCATGGTCAGCTGGCTCCAACGCAGGACCCTTAGAATAGAAGGGCATGGTTGAGCTGGGCTGCTCTTTTCATGGTAGCCAGGAAGCAGAGCTGGGTACAACATCAGAGAGGAAGAGGCCAGGAGCCACAGATAGCCCCCAAGCCCACACCTGCAGGAGCCACCCAGATACATACAGAAGTTGCTTTACTAATCCCTTAGGCAGCTTCCAAGCCAGGGAAGTTAACAACTAGCTTATCTAGCTCACCAGGAAAGGGGATAAGCCCAGGGGAGAGCATGGCACTGCAGCAGAGGATGGAACTGTGAGCAGACATCTATAGGTTCTCAGTCCCCCACCTCAGATATGGGCTCGGTCGCCTGCCCACTCTGCTTGTGCATCAGGAAGAAAGTGGCCTGGGGCATGGTCACTTTCACTCCCTCTGCCAGCTGCATGCTGTACGCATGGCATACCCGTAAAGCACACAGGAGCAGTGTCCTCTGAGAATGGCATCAAGCAGGCCACAGGCTGCTCATTGGCCTTTCAAGATCTTCTCTGGAGTCAGAGACTCTGCCCATCTTCTAGTGTGTTCTGAACATTAGGTTCTGATGAGCCAGCTCGAAGGCCACACACAAAGTTGCCCTCTTTCATCTTCTCCTGACTCTACCTGGTAACTCTGTTGTAGTTCATCTGCAGGTATCTACCTAGTCTTC
The DNA here is from genome assembly GCA_004027025.1 of Myocastor coypus. Taxonomy (NCBI): domain Eukaryota; kingdom Metazoa; phylum Chordata; class Mammalia; order Rodentia; family Myocastoridae; genus Myocastor; species Myocastor coypus. Next base: position 67,009 of record PVJA010000069.1, on the reverse strand, counting down.
ACTGTGTCCCCAGCACTATGCTGTGGGGGGGAAGTGGCTACAAAGGGGTCCCACCCACGGGGCTGCATGCGTACAACATTTCAAATGCTTTCACAAGCAGCGACTTAGGGTGATGCGCTCAAAGCCTCCCCAGCTCACCAACAGCTGAGGGTGTACGTGAGGGGCTTCCCCTGTGGCCGGCGCCTTGTTTTTTTGGAAAGTCGGCCAGTGCTTATGCTGATGCCAGAGGCCTTTGCTGCCGATCAAAGACATGCATGTGCCTTCATTCGCCCTTCCTTGCTAGCCTCACACCAATCCTTTGCTGATGAAGAAACGCCGGCAGCAGGGTGCAGGCAACAGTAGTGTCATATAAATAGCTGTGGTGGGTACTGCATTTGCAGTTTTCACCTGCTTTCACACACCTTATCTTGGCTAGGTTTTCTTCACAACCTTCTTTATAGGTGAGGAGTATAAGCTCAGGCAGAAGGGCAGATGTATGGGTGCTCTGCAGAGGAACAGAAACGATGTAAAATATATATATATGAGCATACACAGGATTTACTAGGCAGGCTTACAGGATCAGAAAGGGAAGAGTGCCGATGGGAACCTGTGGATCAGAGGCAGAAGACTCCAAGATGGTTCTCTGTGGAGCCCTGAGAGCTGGAGGAGCCAATCACAGTTGAAGGTCAAAGACTTGAAAGTTTGCTGCAGTTGGCAGCGTTAAGTTTGCACTGGAGGGCTGAAAAAAGTGGAAACCATTATGCAAAGGCAATGGTGGAGGCCAGAGCTCCTCCAAAAAGGAACATTTCCCTCTTCTTTCTCTTTTTATTACCCAGGCTACAAAACTATTGGTTGGTGCTGCCTACCCCCAGGGCAGAGGCTCCCCTCCTCATTTTGCTGGCCTTTGTGCTGCTCTGCCAAGACACTGTCAGAGCTTGACTAATCTGCTAGGTGGTTCTTATAAAAGTTGATGTACCACCATTAATAATCACAGTGGGTCTGGTTCTCACTGTTGATGTTTGGGGCTAGAATGCTTCTCTGAGGCTGGCTTGTCCACTATAGGGTATTGCTAGCATCCCAGATTCTGAGGCCAGGAGAACAGTCTCCAAGGTGCCAACCCCTAAATTTTCAATTTGTCCTCTAAGGAACAAAGGGTTCCCCAGTTGAGAACCTCTATGAAGAGATAATTTGTTTGCAGGGTAATGAAGTGCACAGGGACTGGGACCATGTCCCAGAGCCCCACACCCATAGGTGACTTATCCTTAAGCAGCCCTACCCCTCTCCTCAAAGGATTTATCACAGAGCGGTAGAGGCAAAGCTCCTGGGAAGTTGTGCCTGATGCACAAGGCAAGTTCAGAGAAGGAGACTTTTGTGATGAGCTTTGGCTTGGCCCCGGACACTCAGGTGGAGGGCAGGAACTGTGTCCTGGCTGAAGACTGAAGGGAAGACTGGGTGAGAGGCGAATCTCTGGGTGCTGCTGCACAGAGAAGCCCGGTCAGCCCCAGCGGGAACTCTGTGGGGTGGGGCAAGGACAAAAGGGTCCGCAGCAGGGATGTGGGAGATGAAGCTGAGGGCGGTAAGGGAGAAGACAGAGAAGTTGATGAAGTCAGAGCCTGAGAGGGCGATGGAGGCCTAAGGAGAGAGACTGTGCAGCTGGTCTCTTATGAGACTCACTCTTTGTTTTTCTTTTTCTTTTATTGTTTTGGTACTGAGGATTAAATCCAGAGCATTTTCACTGAACTATACCCCAATCCTTTTTAGATTTTTACTCAAACTTTCACTAAATTGCTAAATTATGCAGGCTGGACTTGAACTTGGGATCTTCCTCCCTTAGGCTCCCACAGGTGTGCCCCTCTATGTCCTGCCCAGCTAGCACAGGAAGTACTGATAACTAGCTTGTATGTGCTACTGCTATGGCAAGCCAGGTTGCAAAAGAAAGGAGCTTCAGACCCAAAGATTAGTGGGGATTAAGGGGGCCTCGAGGGGCAGCTAGCAGACCTTGCACTGACCTGGCTTAGCTCAGAGGCCCTGTGTCTTGCTGGGGCATGGCCCCCCTGAAGGCCAGCTGGCCCCCACAGAAGCCATTGTTCTCATCCACCAGCATCCCCAAGACAACGGGCAAAGGGCTTTGAGGCAGGCTCTTCCTGGCTCTGAGCAAGAGGCTGTGCAGAGAAGAAGGCTGCAACCACCACGGGGGAGTCAGGATTTCCTGAGGCACACAACAAAACCTCCAGCTTCCACACTCCTACACCTCAGGAAATCCGACCCCAAAGGTAACAACAACAACCCACCCCCCCACAAATGCAGCATTTGAGTCACAGGTCTATTTTTAGTCTGCATGAGCTGACTTGTGTTTATGTGACTGTCCTACTATCTTTTTTTTTTTTTTTAATTTTTTTTTCTTGTTTCAGAGCTTTTGTTTGTTTATTAATTTTTATGGCTGGCTCAGCCTGCCCTGAGGGCAGGGCTGGTGCAGCATGTGGTGCCGGGGATCGAACCACGGTCCCTGTAGCCACCTAAGCTTTCCTAAGCAGGCGCTTTAGACCACTGAGCCATTCTGCCGGGCCCCTGTCCTACTATCTAGCTGTGAGAATTTCAGCACTCCCTGAGTGTGAGACCTTCCATGCTTTCCAGCTGGTAAGCTTGGGAGAACTTGTTGCAGGGATCAGACCTGGGCTATAGGTGGCCCATGCGTGAGGGGCCAGGCTGGACAACCTCAGAGGGAAATTGGCAATTGTCCTCATGGGTCGTAAGGTCACAGACCTTTGGAGTTTTTAATATCTCAGTGGATCAGATTTCTTTCCTGCTGCACACCATTTACTGGGTTGTTTGCATACTTTTTTTTTTTTTTTTCCTCTGAAGCATTTAATACTTGTGTGTCAGCTTCTCTATGCCAAGTGGGATCTCAGAAAGACCTAAGGGATCCGGGCGTGATGGCCCACACCTGTAATCCCAGCACTTGGGAGGCTGAGGCAGGAGGATTGGTACAAGCTGGGCTACAAAAGTGAGCTCAAGGCCAGCCTCAACTGCATAGCAAGACCCTGTCTCCAAAAGACAAAAAAAAAAGAAAGAAAGAAAGAAAGAAAGAAAGAAAGAAAGAAAGACCTAAGAGCAAAAAACATAAAGAAAGAAAATTGCTCTAAAATGTTAGAGCCCCAGGGCATCATAGGAAGTGGTTCTATGTGTGGGGTAGAGCAGATGCAGGACCCTTTTTGGCTGATCAGGGACATCTGAACTATGTTCTAGCAGGAGGTCCACAAAGCCAGGCCACTGGAGCATCCATAGTTCAACTTAGAAACACAGAAGTTACCAAGGTAACTAGCACACTGGGACAAATTCTCTGCCTTCATTTCCACCACAGGTACTTAATATTAGAGTGTCAAAAACAAATAAAACTGCCTGCTAAAGAGCTACGTTTGCATCTTCTCTACCATGGCACTTGGGCCTCGGCCAGGTGTGTTGCAGACACAGCCACCAGCAGAGGGGGCCTCAGGCTTGGTCAAGGGGCCAGGAAACACCCACCTGTTAGAGGGAGGGAAGCCCAGCACAGGGGACAGAGTTATCAGGAAACTATTTGGCTTGATTCACTGCTTGCTGACTAATGATGAAGTCACAGCCAATGGGAATGGCCCATTAATGAACAAAGACTATAAAACCAGAGGAAGAAGGGTGCATGCAGGTTGGGGACCAGGGAGCTCTGCTTGTCCTTAGAGCTCACACCTCAGGCAGTGCAAGGCCTGTGGAGTTCGCATTGGCCTAGGGGAGCCCAGGCTAGGTCTTCTCTTCGTACTGGGTGTGTGCTGGCAATCCTGAAGGTGACTGTACATTGAGGAATACAGTGTGGAGCCCCCAGGAGCAGCCAGTAGGGGGCAGTGACTTCCTGGCTAATGGATGACTCCATCCTGGAAGTCAGAAGCTGGAGCATTTGCCACTCCCAGGGGGACCATGAGGACAAAGACAAGGTCTCCTCCCAGTCACAAAGCTTTCCAGTGGCTACAACATGACATCTTCAGATTGCCTGCCTCTGTGGACCCAGCTCACATGGTCTGTGCCAGTGGGGAGCCTGGGGTCTAGTGATAATGCCCCAAGGGACAATAGGACAAGAATATGCTGTGACAGATGACCAGTTAGTAGGGTGCTTGCCCACCCACTTGCCCCTTATGGCTCTAGACTGACTGGGTGCCTGCTAGGAATGGCCTGGCTGGGCAGGAGAAATGGGTGATTTCTTGGAACAAGCCAAGGATTTGTGGGCCCGCCTCCCAGACAGGCTAGGGGCTTGTGCCCTCTGTGCGGGGTTGAAGACCATGGGCAGAGCAGCTCCAGGATGCCCGTGACAAGCCATCGATGCAGTGCTGTGACTCTGGTGCTCCCTGCCCACGTCCAAAGCCAGCCCACCCAGCAAGGCCCTAGCTGGCTGCACTCACATCCACCCAGTTCTGCTGCCACCATGGGACACAAGGGGGAGTCTCACCCCCGCCCACTGCAGACTGGGCCTCGTTTGCCCGTGTGATATCACATAAGTAATAATCATTTGTTTATTAGTCGTAGGATGATCCGTGGCCCATGAGGAATCAGAGCCGGGCTGAGGAGCACGGGAGGCAGCAGCAGCCTAATCAGAAGCTCAGTATTCTTTACCACTCCTTCCGGTTACAAGCCTGAGCAGCTCCTGGGGTAGCACTAGTGTGAGGTTCACCATCTTTCCCTACAACCCACTGAACCTGGTGTTTAATAGTGTGGACCTGGTGCTTAATTTGTTGGCATTGGTGTTCCAGTGGGGTCTCGTTTATTGCCCCAAGTCCCCACAGAAAAGGGAACTCGCCCCTGGGACCTGAGGCGCTCTGCTGCAGCTGTGTGGGGCTCGTGCTTCTTCCAGCTCATTAATGAGGCTGCCAAGCTGTCACTTCCACCCTGCTTCCTCTGTGCATCTGGGCCGCTGTGAGGCTGCTCGAGGGCAGTGAAGGAGCGGCCTGAGCGAAGGTGCGGTAGCTGTCCTGGCCCGCTGGCCTCCTTTCTGCTTTGCAGCCCATCTGCCATGAGTTCTGGGGAGCCCAGGCAAGCTCATGGAGGAGCTACACCAGGCAGGCAGGCAGGCAGGCAGGCAGGCAGGCAGGCAGGCAGGCAGGCAGGCAGGCAGAGCTCTTCTTTCTATGATCCTGCCCACCTTGATCACAAAACCCCTGGCCTGGACAGCATTCCCATCTGAAAAATGTGCACTCCCCAGAAATGGAGCCCACCACCACTGCATAATCTGGAACTCAGGATAGCAATGGCCCATGGGTCACTTCCTGGCTCCCTCTCTCACAGCCTTGGGGATGTCACCTGGAAGTCTCCCTCTCAGACCCAGTGGCAGTCCCTACTCAGGGTCTTCTGCTGTCTGATGACAGAGAACAGCCTGTGAGCTCTTGCTTGAACCACATGCCCAGAGAAAGAGAGCTCAGTGATGAGAAAGAGGCCTTGCAGGTAAAAGAAGGCAGAACACTCACGGGGCTTCACTCTCTGAGTCCTAAACAATTCCCACTCACTGGAGAATAACAGCAATGTGGCCTCGCCCAGACCCCAGGCCAAATGGGCGGCTCACAGATCTGCAGTGGGGGGTTTCCACTAGGTGCAGAAGGCCACAAGGGGCAGTGGAAGCTATCATTCATTGCACCCAAGAAACTCCAATCTCAGCCTGGGGTAAGAGTTTTCACGTACACACTGACACTTAACCTTCCCAGGGCCCCAGGAGCTAGAGGTGCTGGAGCTGTTTCCCAGATGTGGAAGCAGATGAGATAGTTTGGATGGGAATTTGCCTTCCAACCCACTGTAGTTTGGTTTCTTTATAGTCTCACCATTGGCCCACCGAAAGGGGAGGAGGGGTCCATCAGCTCTCTGAGAGGAGACCTGAGAAACACTGAACCAACAGCCCGAGAGCCCAAGAGCTTTGCTGGGGAACTCTGGCCCCTTGGGGCCCTCTCGGTTTACAGTACCCACGACTTGGATCCTGCCTCTGCCTGCATTAGAACCAACAGCAGGGAGACATCACTCTCCTAGATCTGCCAGCCCTGCCCTGGGAGACGGAGAATTTCATTTGTCCAGGCCAAGCTTCCCTTGTTTATTTCACAGTCCAGGAAAGGTTGATGAGGGTCAGCGTTACTCAAGGTGTTGTTTTCCAAAGGCTGGAGGCAAAGGTAGTGAGTGAGGCAGGAACACAGCAACCTCGCATACCTGCCAGGAACAATAAACAAGTAGGTTGCTCTCATTGTATTTTCCTTTCTCTCAGTGCTCCTAAATTCGCGGCATGAAACAAATGGAGAAGCAATCTCCTGCTAACCAAATCAGCCTCTCTGCCCACACACATTCCCTTGCTTGCTCAAGACAGAAAGGAAGAATGAAAAATACACCAAAATTAGTGCCTTGGGTTCAGGAAATCCCAACCCCTGGAACCAGCAGGCTAAGATGGGTCTGTGTGTAAACTGCAGCTTTCAGGGTGTGTGCACCACAGTGTGCACCCCATATTCAGCTGGGCAGTGCGTGCTCAGTGTTGGAGTGGCAAGAAGGAGAGTGGCTCGAGCTCTTTAGTTTTGCTCTTGCTTCCTGATGGGCCTCTGCTTTGATGACCAGTATAAAGTTACTTCACCAAGAAGCCAGGAGAACATTTCGTGTCAAGAAGGAGTAGGGTGGATGGAGCTGGCTCGAGTTTTGACAGAGAACAAGTTTCCAATTACAGCTGGGCCTGCCCGCCCAGGCCTGCACAGAATGGATTCCAGCTTTGCAGCCGGTGGCCAGAGAGCGCACCCCCTCCCCAGAGCCGGGCCTGCTTGAAGCAGGCATGAGAACAGGTGAGTTGCAGCCAGATGTGAAAATCCAACTGCTCACCCAGCCCCACAACCTCTGCCCAGTCCACAGAACTTTACAGAGCTCCTCAAAGCAAAGCACATCACGGAAGAGAGCAATCCATAAAAGCAAACACCGAGCCAAAAGAAAAGAATCTATGAAACCATTAGATGGTGCTTGAGAACTGCCCAGGCTTTGGGCTTTAGAGAAATTGTTTGCATCATTAATTTTTCAGTCCTCTTGGCCAGAACCAGAACCAACAGAGTTCTAAGATGAAGTGAATCTGGTTTCCTGTGTAGTGTAGACCTTTAAGTACATCATCTTTTCCCTGGGCCTCAGTTTCCCTAGAAGTTGGAGTGGATGGCCTCTGAGATCCCTGCCCAGAGACAGCTTTAGAAGCCCAGCAGGCAGATTTCTAGACGCCTGCACTAAATACACTAACTTTCTTGTGGGTAGTACCCAGTTTGCTCCTTCCCTGGAAATGAAAGATTTGGACACCAGCGGATGTGACATTTGTGCTGGTGGTATATAGATAAACAAATATGTGTTCGGGACAGATGGAATTTTGTTTGGATCACTTCTAAGCAATGCCTTAGAATCACACAGCAGAAACTCAGCAAAACACATCTATTGGTTACAGAAATGGCCATCAGGCATCTAAGCAATGCCTGATGACAGTTGTTACTACAAATATTTGCAAACTTGAATCTCTTGGAGAGCTCAGTCAGTCACTCAGTGGCTTAGCATGAAGTGCTAGGAGCTTCCCTTGCATAGACAGGCCTGGGCCTCTCTAGATCCCTTCCCTGAGACTTCTGGTCTGCTCATCCCTACCCCTAAGTTAGCAAGGATCATCCCAGAAATCAAATGCACCCCAACTTCTGGTACAGGTTTTTATTATTTTGTATTATTGTTTATTTATTATTTGTGTGTGTGTGTGTGTGTGTGTGTGTGTGTGTGTGTGTGGAAGCAGGGCTTGAACTCAGGCCCTTGAGCTTGCCAGACAAGTGCTTATTTTACTGAGCTATTTTCCCAGCCCCTGTGGTATAAGTTTGAAACAGCAGTGGGCTTCAGGATTATAACTAGGGTTTTCTCTGACCTTTAAGGGAACCAAAGATTCTTCCTGCTTTGCTCCCTTAGAAGCCATATATGTTGAGCTGGCCAGACGGCTCAGAAGACTGAAGTCCTGCTTAGGCAGAGCACAGTGGCTGGATTCCATTCCTGGCCTGGCCTGCCAGTCCTACTCCCAGGGAGCGCTGAGACGGAGAGTAAGACTGGGCCTGTAATCCCCATGCTTGGCAGCCTGAAAACAGGAGAATCACTACAAGTCAGATCTATGTAGTGAGATGCTATAGACCTTGTAAACTGTGTACTAAATACATTAAATATGTGTGTGTGTGTGCATGTGTGTGTATGTGTGTGCATGTCTTTGTGTGTGTGTGTGTGTTCTTTGATGACTGATCTTGGCTGTCTGTAGATGAGTTTAGAATTTCAGTAAATAATTTCCCAAGCATAGCTTTGCAGTACAGTGTTATTAAAATCATTTATTCATTCAGTTTTTCCAACATGTTTATCAAGTATTTAATGCTCGACTGCCAAATGCCAAGCCAATGGCCCTGTACTAATGAACAGAACTAAGTTCCTTGCCATGGAATTCCCAGTCTAGCAGGAGGAGATATTGTTAACTGTGAGTGGGTTCCAATAACTAATCAACTCCAGAAGAAAGGGAGAGACATGGGCTTGTTGTCTGGCTGAGTTTAAAGAAAAGAATCCAGGGCAGGTCAAATAGCTCAGCAGATTAAAGTGCCTGCAAGCAGGCACAGGGGGCAGGGGTTCAATCCTAGGGCCTGTAGTGCTGGCCTTGCCCCCCACCAGGGCATTCTGGGAAGGTAATTGAGACTGGGTGTGGTGGTGCACACCTATAATCCCAGCTCTTGGGAGGCTGTTATCAGGTGGATCACTATGAGCCCAATCTAATACTGAAACCCTGAACACTCTGTAGACCCTTCCCTAAAATACAAAATAAATAAATAAATAAATAAATAAATAATTTAAAAAAAGACGAAAGAAAGAAAGAAAGAATCCATTCCTCAGAAGTGGAATTTGTAGCTACAGCAGGGAAACAACCAGTTAAATTATTACATGAGCTCATGTGCAGTGAAAAGCTCATTGAGGGCAGGGCTCAGGGGACTAGGCTGGGTTGGCTGTAGGTGGCATACATGGCATGGAGAATTTGAGGATTATAGATGAGGTGGGTGGTGATGAAGGGGCTGGGGAGTGTGCCTGAGGGACAAGTAAACTCAGCCCACTAACTCTGCCGCTCAAGATCTGGACTGAAACCCTGGAGCTGAACTGCCAAGGAACAACAGTCCTAGGATGGCTGAAAAAAGCCTGCTTCGGTGGCAGCCCCCTAACCACAGGGCAGCAATAGCAGACTAGCCAGTGGTGACTCAGCCGCAGCCATGGGAGCAGGGCCCTGCAGGGAGACAGTGCTCCCCAGGCTTCCGGTTTCTGTCCATTTCCTGAGCCTGGTTCTCAACAGTTTTCACAGATTCTATGAGCTCCCTCATATGCTTCCACGAATATCCTCACCTCCTCTTCCGTGTAAACGAGGCAAGGTCAGTTTTGTACAAGGGTCTCTTGTGCACCAATCCTTTTCCTCATGTGTGGAAGGAACAGGCATTGGGCTAGTCAGAAATAATCTATCAAATCTAGCCGTATTTTATATATTTTATTAATTAGCTTAATTGCTTTCCAGGAGAAAGTACTATAAATAAATTAAAAAGAATAAATCATTAAACATATATTTGCTATTTGCTTTCAGTTACAGACCCCTGGAGGTTTTAGGCAGTCAGGAGGCCAGGTGTGGCTGGGTAGATGACAAAGATGACCAGGACTTGGTCTTACAGAAAGGTACAGTGTAGTCCCCAAACAATATAAAGTCCCATGAGAAAAATGTCTCATGAGTAGTTCTGTAGTCTGAATGTGCATGTCCCTTTAATACTTATAGGTTGAAATTCTCACTCTGAATGTGGCAGTATAGGGAGGCAAGGTGCTTAGGAAGTGCTTTGTTTTGAATTTTGAATGTCCCCCAAAGGCTCATGGACATGTTAAGGCTTGGTTCCTAGGAATGCACTATCAGAGGTAGGGGATCCTTTAGGGGGTGGGGGCTCATCTGCAGGTCACTGGGAGCCATCTGCAAGAGGCTCCTCCTCCTTCTCTAGTTTGCTTCTTGCCCATAGAGAGTGGTTTTGTCCCACCACACACTCTTGCCATGAAATTGGACCAACCAACTGTGGTTATACAGAGACATATTTTTCTACCATTTTCCATGTGTTCCCTTTTTACTGCCTATGGTACGTGGTATTTGGAAGGAGGTAACATTGGTTCAACATTTATCCACTCAAGGGCAAATAGTACTAAAACTTGCACCCCAAGAAGGTGTGACCTAATGTAAGACTAGCCTTGCAGATAGAAGTTGCCCATAAAGGCCAAAAGAAAACTTTTCTTTCTATAAGTTTATAAGTTTTGTAAGTTTGTAAGTTAATTATCTTAGGCATTTGTTTCAAGAAGGGACAGTTAACCGACACAGAAGAGATCAGTGCCTTTGTAAGAGACCCAAGAGAGCTTGTCCATCCTTTCCATGAAGGACACAGCAAGAAGATTGCAACCAGCTGCGAGTCAGGGCATGGGCCCTCACCAGAACTAACTAAACCTGCAGCACTCAATCTGGACTTCCCAAGCACCAGGGCTGTAAGGAATAGATGTCTATTGTTTATAAGTTGCACAGTCTATGGTAGTGTGTTATAATAGCCCAGACTCTTTTTAAAATATATTTAGTACAGGATCTACAGGGTCTCACTACACAGATCGGACTTGTAGGATCTTCCTGTTTTCAGCCTCCCAAGCACTGGGATTACAGGTACGCACTACCACACCTGGAGTCTATCGCCGTCTCAGCCTGACCCTGAGGCAGGGCCAGCACAACATGCTAGGGATCAAACCCTGTTCCCTGCATCTGCCTAAGCAGGTGCTTTAATCAACTGAGCTCTCTGGCCAGCCCTATGGCCCAGACACTTGCAGGTAGTTATGACAATAAATGAGGCAGGCCTTCTAAAACTGGGAGTGCAAGAGGTGGGGTTGGAGATGATGTCATAGATCCTGAAATGAGATGCATGCACAGCACCTATTTAATGGTCTCTTACCTGCCTAGGTGACTGATCCCAATGCAGGATGGGCCTTATTGACACCAAAGTCCTCCCCTGGTTCATACAGTTGACAAGGATGTGTTTTCTTCACTCAGCTGTTAATTTCTGAGACCCCACCAAGGCCTACATAGCTGCACTAATGTAGAAGAACAAAAGACAGATATCAAGTCTTCATGCCCTGGGGAGCCACTCAGAGCCCAAAATACTGCTCACATCACACCATTGTCTTGTGCTATCTGGGCCCAAGCATATCCAGAGAGTGAAGGGGAAGCCTGAGTGGCACACCCTCCAGCTCTGTCAGCAGCAGCATTGAGTTGTGAGCCCCTGAGGTAGCTGGGTGACCTGAGCAGTCCCTGCAGAATGACAGATCCAAAGCCCAGAGCATGGGCCAGCTTTCCTATCCTACCTAAACCAGCCTCAGTGAAATGTGTCCCCTGTCCTGCAGAGGCTCCCACCCAACAGCACACCAGCTCCCACCCAAGCTTCTTATCTAGAACAGAATCTTCACCCTCACCCTTACCCATGACCATTTTAGCCCCCCCAGCCACCCCTAGGAGTGGGGCTGGGCCTGGAAACTGACTCCTCAGCACTTTCCCTTCAAAGCCTAAGGTGGTGACTTTGGTTTATATGTGAACCTTCTATTAAGACAATTTCAACATTTACTTTTTTTCAGGGACTTTTTCATCTTTGTAATTAGAGGTGAGGAAAAGAATTTCATCCCAGTGTGGTATAGCTGTCCCTCCACACTTCTCGGGCACCTTCTGCCAACACAAACCACAACTGGCTCGGTTTGTTTTGCTGGCTGCCTAGGCACGGCCCTCCAGTTGCTTGGGCATCCTGGGGAGCCCGTGTCCACCCAGACACACTCCAGGAAAGCAAGGGTGGTGCAAAAGTGTTTCCAGCTCAGCACAAAACTCTCCTATTCAGCTATCCTCAGCAGAAGGGCTTTTCCAGAAGTTCCAAAAAGCTCATAGGTTTTACTTTGTTTTTTAAACAATTACCAAGGAAAAGAAAAATAAATCAACCTGAGTGAAAGCAGAGGCCCTGCTCCCTGACGCACATACCAACCGCCAGCGAATCCACGGCACCCTTGCTGGGCCCAGAGCTCCTACAAGAGAGAGGAGAGGGGGAAGCAGCCTGGTCACCTTCCCCTCCCCCACCACACACTGCTCAGCCTTCCGTTCCTGCTCCTCACCAAATAAACTTTCTCATGAATTAAGGTCTTGAAATTAAATATATAGATCTCAATGGGGATGTCCTAGTCAGAAAGTTATATAACTACTGGGTTTCACCAAGCCCCACTGAGGCTGATCAACACCAACCCTGGGCTATTAGTATGATCCAGGCCCATAAATGGCAGGGGACTGCCTGAACCACTGAGCTTGTAACTCTGCTCCCCAGTCATGCTTAATAGTCATGTCTTATAGTCCAGGGACATCATGCAAAGGGACTCATTAAAAGCTCTCCAAACACTTCTTTATTAATCTATGATTGTAAAAGTTCATGAGTGTGTGTGTGTGTGTGTGTGTGTGTGTGTATGTTTAATGTCTGAAGATTCCCTCAGTTTCCAGCCATGATTTTTTCTGCTGGAAAGTCATTTTTCATTAAAGAAAATTTACAAAATATGTATATATGGAATTGTAGAAACATTTAAAGTTTAGCCATGAAGTTTAGCTTTAGCTGTGTTGAACATACACAAATACTGCTTGGTCCAAAGGTGGGGTCTAGAAGAACGTGGCTGGGGGCAGGAGAGCTCAGCCTGTCACCTCAAGATAGTAAGTCCCAGGATGAGACTAGAGCTGCTGAGGACAGCGTGCACTGGTCACTTCTGATTCAGTTGAAGGGAGCCCCACACTCAACCAAGCGCTACTGAACCAAGGTTCAAGGTCCCCAGAAGGCATCTTCTGGGGGCCCTGGACAGAAAGCTGCAGCAGAGACTAAACATTTAAATTGCAAAACAATAAAAATGATTCCTACTTTAGACACTATGCTTACAAACTTTCAACATAAAGATCTGTAGCCTCAGTAGAGGTAGCATGCCTGTACCTCTGTCCGCCCTGTACCTGGCCCCGCTCCATAACCACCTTGCTGGCTGTCCTGTCCCTAGCCATGGAGCTGATTAGCAGGACATAAGTAATTCACCCATTAAGCCACTTCAGCAGCAGGTTTACTGGAAAAGCAGTGGCAAAGACACATGAAAGTCCCCATTGTCACCACGTAAAGGCTGCACTTAAGCAAAATGAAGGGGGTGTACTTAAGCATGCGGGAGTGTGTGTGTGTGTGTGTGTGTGTGTGTGTGTGTGTGTGTGCGTGTGCGTGTGCGTGTGTGTGCGTGTGTTCTCCTTCTTTGAAATGCAACCAGGGATAATCAAACTGCAGCCTTTCTGTTGGCAAACAAAAGACCTGTGGCTCTTCTGTGCTCCCACCCCTACGATTAGGAGAGCTGCCACATTTCTCCTGGGAACAAGAGTTACAGTTGTGCTCCTCATGCCTAGGATGTTAGCATGGACCTACAAGCCTAAGGAGAGAGCCAGGGCCTGCACACGAAGATGGAGCCCTTCTCCCCAACCCTGCTCCAAGCCTAGTGACACGCTCTGCCACCTTCTGTCTGAGACCTAGAAGTCCAGATCCAGAGAGAGCAGGTGGGCTCAGGGTCCCTGGAACCATCCAGGCCTGCGGACCAGCAGCCTGTTGCACTCTGTCACCACTCCAGCCACCTGGAATCACCCCTTTCCTTCTTAGAATGAAGTGCTCACCTAATTATGAGTAAAAATAGGTATTTCCATAGCAATAACCATAATCCATAGCTATAAACTAGCTTCCCCAGGCTTCCATTGTTAACCACAATGGACATCTCAGGAAAATGATGAGCGGTGCTGCCTCTTGGCCATGGCAGTCCCTGCCCTGCCCCGTCACCAGCACCAGCTTCCACCTTTGCCTTCTGCGACATCAGGGCGCCCCAGATGTCTGTGGCTGCTCTGAAGCCTGGATTTAAGTACTTTCTCAGAAACCTGGGTCAGCAGTCTCTATCTGGAATGTCATTTGGAAAATGCTTGACATTTCTATAGCAGGGCATTTGCTCATTTTGGAAAAAGTTATGAAGAGAAAATAAGGACCTAACTCCTGTGCCAATTCTAGTGAGCCGCTCCCCCTAGCAGAGGCAGCCCTGGCCTCCCCGCTTTCTGTCTTCTCTCTATCACTGCAACTCTCTGCTGTCACTTTTTCAAAATATCAGCACACAGCAGCTAGCAACTGCTAGCTGATAGCTCCAACCTCTGTCCCTAAAGAGAATCTTAGTTTTGGTCTCTTAAATACTTTGCTTTACTTTATTTATAACAACCAAACTTCACAGAGCAGGAAAGCCTTTTTTACAGTCTCAGTCAAGGCAATTATGATTGTGCAACATAATCCATTTGGTTCTGTCATGCACAGGAAGAGCTTAAAGAACAAATACCAAGTTTCTGGCGGATGGAGCACAGGGCAGGGAATTTCTGGAAAGCGAGCGACTCAGTCTTCAGGGCCTCTTTCCTACCCATGCTAGCTACTCTACCCTCTGGGTCCTGACCTTAAGATCTGGGTTTAATCACCATTTGTGTACTGTTTCCGGGAGACAGAGGTCATTGGGTTTTGAGGAACAGAGACAGTCCAATAAAGCCAGAGAGCTATGTGAAATGCACTCAGGGCTGCAGGAGCTATTTCCTGAGGGTTGTGACAGGGATCCTGTAGCTCTGGATCCCCTTCTGATACCTTGTACTCCTGTGCCCATGTGGCTGCCAGGGGAAAGACCTCAAAGCAGAGTCCACGGGTGTTGGAAATCCCACTCCTTTACGTCACTCTGAAGCCCCTCCCAGAAGCCACCTCGGCCGCAGGCTCCCTGCTGCCTATGTGCAAGTTGTAAGCCCTGCATGACTTTCCCCATGGAGAGGCAGGCCCTGTAGCTCTGAAAACTTTAGGCTGTGGCTCAGCGAGTGTTTGACTAGTGTGAATAAGATCTTGGGCTCCACCCCCAGGGGATGGAAGGGAGAAAAGAAAAAGGAAGAGAAAGAAGAGGAAGTGGCAAGAGAAGAGGTAGACATACAGTGACCTGCTGACTTATTCCTCAGAATCCATCTTAGCTTTTCCAAAATTTAAATGCTAAAAGATTATCAGTAAGGAGGCTGGCAAGATAGCTAAGTGGACTAAGCACCTGTTTAGGCAAGCACAGGGATGGGGGTTCAATCCCCAGTAAGCAGGCCGTACTGGGCAGGCGTGGTGATGCACCCTTATAATCCCACTGCTGGGGAGGCTGAAAACAGGAGCATCACTGTGAGTCCAAGCTGTGCAGTGAGACCCTGTACAAAATACATAAATAAATAAGAATTAAAAAGATTATCAATAGACTACAAGGATTAATATAACTTTGTGTCTTTGTTCTCCATTTGAACTGGGTTATAGAGTAGCCTCAAGGAAAAATCCTCAAAACCAGAGAGTTTGTAATCTATATCAGGAGCACAGTGGGTCACTGTGAAGAAAATTGGCCTATTTACTCCTCCATGGCTCACCCTCTGTCACACAATACTTCCATCCATTCCCATGTAACCATAAAGACCCTTCTAATGAAGTCTTTTCTGGTTACACCCATAGGCTCAGGTCCAAGGGCCAGGATCTCATCTCTAAGAACAGGTCTGGTCCAACTGGATAGACTTTGAGCCTGATTTCTCTTGTGCTGAAGGCCTATGGACCAGAGAGATAATGGTGTTCCCCTCACACTCAACCAACATGGTAAAGGTAAGCCCAGGCAAGACGGACTCCAGTTAACACACTCCATTCTAAGGAGGGGGAGAACAGACCTTAGCATTAAGCAGTCAGTTTTTGGTGCATGACGGTGTGAAAATCCAGCCAAAAACATATCTGCAGTTCTCTGACGGAGCAAAGTCCTGCCCTCTGTGACTCTCAACTGACTGGGTCTCTTCATAAAGAATGATCAGTTCATAACCAAGGCGCCATCCCTGACTGCTTCCCCACCAAGAAGCAAGAATGTCAGGGTCCAAGAACCTCCCTCCATTCTGGATTGAATTTATCTTTTCAGTCAAAGCTGATATAATTCCTTTCACAATTTTGAGGATTTTGTATTTCCGTATCAATGATCGTTCTATCAGACAAAAATTTCATTTCTTTTTGGGTCTGAGATTTCTCCACTTTTGGTAACTGGCAGGGCTGCAGGCTGTAGTACCCGTAACATGCTTGGAAGTCTATTAGCCAGCTGAGAAAGTCTGTAAGGCATATGTTAAGACTCTTCAGCAGACCACTAAATCTTTCAGAGATCTTAAAGAAAGGCTTACAGCCCATCACATGGTGTCTTCACACTAAGATGCTGCTCTCCAGATTTGATTCTTGTCCTGAAGCCATTTATCACTGTGACCTCCCAACTCCAGTCCTGGAGTGGAACCCAGGGCCTTCACACTGAGCGATAGCCCGAGCCATGTCACTTCTTATCCTGAGACAGAGCTCAAACTTGTGATCCTTCTGCCCTCAACCTGTCAGTGTGCTGGGATTCTAGGTGGGTGTTATGGTGTGTGTCTCGTGCAGTCATGGGATAGATTTACAGAGGTTGTGATTCCTTCAGGATCCAAAGTTAGAGTGATGGATGTGAGTGCTACACTCACCCCGGAAGCTAGCCTGGATGTGCTATAAGGCAGGGAGAGAGGCTTGTGCTCTCTGCTCCTCAGCTGCCTCAGCTGCTGTTCCTCCACTTGCTCTTTGCTGTTTTCCACCACCATGAATGGCTGCCCCTCTGCCATAGGCCTTGGCACCAGCTAAGTATGGACTGAAACCTCCGTTAACTGTGAGCTAAATAAACCTTTCTTTACTTCATTTTGGGTGTCAGATAGTTGGTCCCAGTAACAAGAGAAAAGCAGCTAAGACATGGGCAACATCAGACTCTGCAGACTGTGGCATTTTTGCTGAGAGTGGGAATGAGGAAGCAGTTTATTGTCACATGCGGAGTCCCGACTCTTTTCCTCCTTGCAGCTCTGCACGCTGATAGCTCTTCCCTGAGTTCCTCTCTCCTTTCAGTTTTGCAGACGGCTGGAAGAAGCCAGTGGTACATTCTGTCTCCTGCCTGGAGCCTCCTTGGACAGACCCACGCATTCACTGTGTGCCTTCCTAGTCTCCATGTGCCCAGAAGTGACAACATGGCCAGCATTTCAGTGCAGCCTCTTGCAGCATTTTCCTTCCTGTCTTCCAAGCTCCCATCAACAGGATCTTTGCGATCCTTCCAGCGTTGATTACTGACCTTCTCGAGGGCCTCCCTGCTTTGGCCCGATGCTTCGTCCCAAAGTGAAGGCCATCTGCGAGGATATCGTTAGGGCAGCGACCTGCCTCTGAGTCCCACCTTGTGTTCTAGTGACCTAAGGCTACAGCACTTGATGTTGAAAATTCCTAAGCATATTGTCTAAAGTAACCATCATTTTTATTGTTTTGCAATTTTCTGGATCAGAAGCTTGGACAAAGCTCAACCGGGTGATACGCTATTTTCCCTCTGCTGAGGACACTAGGAGCTATGATTTAGATAAACCTATCCTCCAGTGAAGCCCCCTTGTGCTCAGAGGAGGAGCTTTTGGGAGGTGACTGAATGTTTCGTGGGGCACTGCATGCATTGGTGGATCCACCCAGTGATGTGTTCATAGCCACATGAGCTGTCAGTGGGGGAGGCCTGGCTGGAGGAGGTGGCCTCCTCCACCGGCAGTGAGCAGGCAGGGTGTGTTCTCTTCACTGGCCCCTTTCTCCAGCTCCCTTGTTTTTTTCTCTGCTTCCACAGAGGGTGGAGCGGCTCTCCTCTTCCATGTCTTTCTCCCATACTGTTTCTGCCTAGAAATCAGCAGATCTTGGGTGGAAGCTGTGAGCCACATAAACATCGTTTTCAGTTGCCCATGTTGGGCACTGTGTCCTAGCCAAGGTGACTAATATGTCAGGTGCTGTTTAGGTGGCAGCCAGGCTAACCTCTGGGTGCCTGCCTGGCTCTGCCCCCTGGCTTGGCACTGTGGTGTGTTGCCAGTCAGCTTTCTGGTTGCTGGGACTAAACGCTAGCAACTCAGAGGAGGAGAAGTGGATGCACTGATTTCAGGTAGAGCTATCATAGAGGAAGGGCTTGGAGGAGCAAAGCTGGTCTCTTCATGCCACCAGGAAGCAGCACAGAAAAGTGTCTGGGAGAAAGGGATCAGGGCGGGAGATAACTTCAAGTTTACACCTCCAGGAACTACCTGGACACACCCAGAGGTGTGCACCACCAATGTCCGGGCTGGATGCCAAAGCTAATCAGGCTGATTGAACACGTAGCTCTGCACCTCTGCTGTCTATCCTGCACTCCGTCGCCCCTGCGCACAGGGCTGGTGGAAGGTCCCCTGGCCTCCCACCAGGAGAGCCTGGGGCCACACTATGATTTCGTCAAACTTCTGAGCAAAGTTTCTGTCAGACTGATGTCCAGGCTTCAGATCCTCCACAGTTTGGCCCTCACACACCTCCCAGGTCTGGTCTATTCTTTCTGTTCGTCCATACCCACAGTCCTGATGTGCCCTGTGCTGTCCCCATGGACATTTATTCTCACTACCCCCCCCCACATGACCTTCTAAGTGTTTCCATGATAGTAGGACAAAAGCTCCAGAGTCAAAAGTAAGGGCTTCCTCTTCTTGCCCTTGAGCGTTTACCAGTCGTTACCCCTTCTGCTGACCTCATACACCGCATCCATACATACATCCTCTGTTCCAACTAGGCCAGGAGCTGCCACGGTGAGGCTGGGTCACCGGTTTGGGGCCCTTGTCACAGCCCTAAGAGGCCACACATCTGGCATGAGTAGAGTCAACCACCGACCAAAGTAGAAAGCAGAGAAGATAGCAGGAGCCCACCAGGCCACCTCTTTCTGGCTCTGGCCGACCTCCATGGTGTGCTTGGCCCCCATCTACACGTTCTGCTCTCACTCAAACACTCGTCGTGTGACTCTGCCCTCTGACCACCCCTGTCCGCCATCAACTTCCAGAGGCAGGGAGCCCACACTGAAGCCCTGTGGGATGGGAAAGGTATCTGGCTTGCCTGGGCTTTGCTTCACACTCACATGTTACTCATCCACTGGGTTCAGAGATTAGTGAGCACATACACCTACAAATGAAAACTTCTTAGCTCTGCTTTTGCAGCCTGAGAGGGAAAGGCAAGCTGGCCTCTGCCTTCTCCCCTGCAGGACGCCTCCCTGTCCCAGCCCGCAAAGGTCTCTGTGGGGACAGTTGATAATGGCGGCATGGGAGAAGCATCAAGGATGGCAAAGATTCAATCTGGAAGCTTCTACTAAATTCAGCTTTTCAGGAGGTCGAAAGCCTGATGCTGAGCAGAGCTGACACCGGGGAGATTCTCTTTAATGAGTTCTTTCACAAGTTATTAATCCACAATCCTAGGGGAAGTGCTTGCGTTCGGGAATGCTCCTTCAGCTGGCCTTGGGACCCACACTGCTGGGTGAATAGGTGCTGCCTAAGGATGGTCCATGACATCGTCATCCACGAGGTACAGAGAAGCCCTGGTGAGGCCCAGGCCTAAGTAGCAGCTCGAGCACCCACCTGTCTTCCCACGCTAGTAAGTAGAAAGACAGGGGTGGGAGGATTCTGGCCCCAGCAATCTATGCCCAGCACCAAGCTTCCCTCAGGCCCAGCCTTTACCTTCCCTCTCCCTGATAATTCAGCCTCCTTTAGTCCCATAAAACTGAGAATATGGCTAAGTAGGGGACAATGATCTTAGAAATGGGTTTTCACACAGCCCTAGGGACAGGGTGGGGTAAGGACAGCTGTCAAAGTTGGAGGCAATTTTCCCAAAGGCGTTAGAGGTCAAGGGACATAATGATGGTGTCCAAAAGCACATGTTGTCTCTGTTTCCTTAGAAATAGACACAAGGGAAACCTTCCCAGGTGTTCTGAGGAAGTAACTTTGGTTCAGGTCAACCTTGTGCAGGTAGTTAGTCCTTTGAAGGTGTCTGCCCTGCAGCTGTCCCCAACATTGGGAGCAGCACACAAGACTCTGACTTATACAGGTGTGAACTAGATCATCCCGGCAGGAACTGGAATTGATCCAAGAAAGACTTGGTACTTTAGCTCCTGGGGAATCTCAGATCTTTCGGAACTGTTAGAGGCCCCTCAGTTCCTCTTTCCTAGGAACAGGGGCCCCTGGCTTTGCTGGTCTATCACCTTACCTCGTGCCATCCTCTTCTGTTCTTCCCACGTGAGTGTGCTGGGGAAGCTTCTAACTCAAGGCCTTGGGGCCCATGTACTGCTTTTGTTGACTTGCTCTTGAATATCCAGTATGGGTTAACAAACTTTCCTTTATTTGATTATGTGCCCCCTGCTGATTTATAGCTTAAAACCAAGACACAACCACAGAAGAACCCAAGAGAAGTGCAGTTTGGCGTGAAAATCAGGATGCCTGGGGTCCAGGTCTAGCTGCTGCTTTCTGACCACATGACCCTGGACAGTCATGTCCCTGTGCTAGTCCTGTCTTCACACCTGCAAAACAAAGGCTGGGCTGAGTCCATGCCTTAGGTCCTGTGCACGAGCAGGCCCAGTGGCACTCTGACACGCAACCAAGGCTTTAACGCTGGGCCCTATCTGGTGGACACATGAACTACAAGGTTTCCAAACTATGGCTGGTGAAGTCTGGGGTCCAGCTAGCAATTCACGGGCTGTAGATGTTACTTTACTCTGGCATCAGTGAAAGCAAGGAGATGCTGAGTGTCATCGCGCGATGGCATCTAGCTGGAAGTTACTGGTTTAAACCTGGAGAAGGTGAATCCTACAATGCCTGCAGCTGAGCACAGCCCAAGCAGCCTCAGAGACTGACATGTGCAGAGGTGACTCTTTAAGAGCCACTGAGTGGATAAATGCCAAAGGGTACTCTTGGGTTAGGAACCAAAACTGGGATACCTGGGGTTAGCACCAATCTCTGGACACCTAGCTCTAGACACCCATTTGTAGGAGCAATCTGGCCATTTGGAACAAAGATGCGAAGCCCAGCCTGACAACACCCAGCAGCACCTTGGGGCACAGTGTGCTCTGGACTTCGGCACTGCATGCAGGAAGGGAGGGACCATTCCCTGGATCTCATTCCATTTCCCTGAAAATGGTCTTCATGGCTCTTGTTATCACCATTTCCAGCTTGATTCTCACGTTTTATGCCTCTGAGCTGGTGTTTATTGATACTAAACAATGCTCCAGCCGTCATGCGGAACATCTGTACAGCAGCTGCTGGGCCCCAGCTGAGATTTTTGTAATAGTTTCAGGATGACTCGCTTGCACAGTGCATACAATACTGAGAGGGTCATGTTCTGTGAGTCAAGAGGCTTTGGGATAATGCAAAAGTTCAGGGGTTTCCAGGCTGTTGCTGGGTGTGGCTCCAGGAGGGCAGCTTTGCTTGTGAAAAGATCAACTGGAAACATCTCTAAGTGTCAGAAGAAAGATCTGTGTAGATTCACCCTCCCTCTGCCCCCCCAGTCACTGAAAATTAATATAGAAACTACTCTCAAAAAGCATACCTCATGATAACTCTGTAAGGTGGGCCCTGAGGAGCTGTTCGCCCTCATCCCTGTGTCCACCATCACTGCCCCTGCCCTGGAAGGCTTGGCATCGAGGCAGATTGCTGGCTGCCTCTGGGACAATGAGGTAGGCAAGTACATGTGTGAGAATACCTACAGGCAGCTTCCCACACCTTCCTCTTCTGCAGGCAGAGTAAAATGAATTAACACTCCCTTTAACTTGTTGCTTCAGAATCAAACTCAGAGTGAGTCAGTGACTTGCCCAGTGTCACAGAGCACACTACTGAAGTTGTGGAAGGGAGGAAGGCCAAGATGAAGGTGCCTACACATCCAGGGACTGGAGAGCACTTGCTCTGGACTTCAATGATGGCGTCTCTCTGCCATAGCTGCACGCAGAAGAAGGGTCGGGCAGCTTCATCCAATAGGGATGGAGTAATAGGGATGCTAATCTCACTCATGAGCAGTCCTTATGGAATAGTCCCTTCCCAAAACACCTCTCCACTTAATGTTCTCCTGCTGGATAATTCATTCCTGTGGGGTACCCCTCAGACTGCTTCAAAGTCCAGGGACACCTAAGGTCACACCTGAGGATGTGACCCTGCTTGTGCAGCACAGGCGCACAGTGGGATACAGTTATGTAACCATGGCTTAGCACAGGTAAACATGCATGCTCTGGTAATGGCACTATATGAGAATGTAAATGTGAGGTGACAACCTATGGAAGAGTTGTATAATGGAGATACGGGTGGCTCTTCGCTCTTGTACTCTGCTCTGCTCTGATCTCTGCTGTTCCTGCTGATGTCTTGTAAACATGTGATCTTTAACCTTGGAACCTCACTCTTGAAAATCTCCTGTGGGCCCCTGGGCAGCCTGTCAGTTCCCAAGATAGAAATTCAGGACATCAACTTTCAAATATAGCAATTGTAGAATGTTCTAGAACCAAGTCAGCGGACAACTAAATGACCAATGGCCTGCACCTTGAGCCAAATATCAAAAATAGTCCTTTTCTACTAGTGGATTTTTGAAAGCTGATTAAGGAAGACATTCTAAGCCACCTCATGCTATTATACCCGTCTTTGACTATAGCTATTATACCTAAAGCTCTGAATGGACTGGATAAGCAATTATTACCTTCAGGGTATGGCACTCCAAGTTTTTAAAGCACATTTCCTAGTAGGGTTTCCTATTAGTCTTCTCAAGCAGAGTTTCGGCCTACAATCATTAGGCACTGTGAGGAGTGGCACAGCCTTGTCTGGATCACTATCCCACTAAATCCCTGGGTCTCTGCTGTCCTAGGCTTTGCATTCTGCTCAGTGCATAAGTGCACTTATTGTGTGCCCAGTCCTGTGCTAGGAGCACAGTGGCCAGCAAGCCCAAAAATGTCCCTGATCTCTAAGTAAATAAATCAATGGAAAAAGAAACATAAAAGTCAGGCAGTGCTAATGGATGGGCAAGACTCAAGGAAGAGGAGGATACAGAAGGGCAGCGGGGAGGGATGCTGCTTTTGAGCAGAAGGAGCTGCCATCGGAGCTGAGACATGAGCCACAGAAAAGGCTGGCCAGTGGGAGACGGGGCCGCAAGAGCTCTGGACACCTATCAAAGCTGTATCACTGGGAAAAGCTCGGCTTACAGGAGGGTACAGGCCTGCAGCATTGTAGCTGGAACTGAGTGTAGCAGAATAGACAGTGTAGCTTGTTGAACCCCTCCACATAGACCAAGCGCAAAGGCAGCCCATTGGTGGGTGGGCAGTGTGGTGGTGCTCAGCCTTGTTTTCCCTTAAGAGAGGACCTACTAGGAGTAGGGTCAACCTCGAACCTCCATCCATCAAGCCCTATCCCTAGTACCCAAATGGAGGCAGGTCATGCTCTCCTTAGGGCCTGAGAACTGCAGGGGTACCTGAGCTAGGACTCCAGTGTAGAGCTCACCCTTTGCCTGGAGCTGTTCTTTCACCCTCTCCTCTCCTTCTGTTGTCCCTTCCCAGGCAATGCATGCCCCTGCCCCCTTAAATTCCCTCATCCCTTCATCCCCCGGTCATCTTCTCTCTCTTCTGATTCTATCTCACCTTCAGCTTCCCAGAGACCTGGTCTGGCAGAGCCTGCTAAGCAAAACAGCGGCACATTCTGATTTCAAGGCTGCAGGGTGAAGCGAATCAGGCCATCAGGAGCTGAGCAGGAAGGAGCCTGGGGAGGGAAAAGTGGCTGGAACCGTGGTAGAAGTAGGGGGGCCACAGTGACCAGTAGGTGGACTGGGTGTGGTTTCTAAATATGGAGTCAACAAAACTTGCTCATGGATTCGATATGCAGTCGGTACAAGAAAACATCAAGAGTTGGCTTCTAGCTTTGGCTGAACGTCAAGGTAGCTGGTGGAGACACAGAGCGAGGACTCAGCAGCCCATCTTAGCCACGCTCTAGAGGTACACTGGACACTTGCACAAGGTCCACGTTATCCTCTGACACTGCCTTCCTCCGAAACCAGTGTGGGTGCCCCTGTCTGGGTTACAGAGCTGCCAAATACTGAGCAGGTAGTGCATGCTTGGCAGGGTGCCAGGCTTGCCCTTCTGGACTTAATCCTGTAACAGAACAGGTGACCCTTGTTCTCATTATTATGTATCCAGCTGGGGCTCCTCTAAGCTTTTCTCTGAGAAGAACCCACCACATCTCGCCAATCTCTGAACTCTCCAGAACCCACCAGATGGGCTCTGTGTACGGAAGTGCCCAGCCAATAAAGAAACTCCCTGGGTCCAGCGCCAGGCCTGGAAAGAGCTCCACTTGCAGTGATGGGGTCTGACATCCCCAGCACTGGGTAGCAGGACAATGGCCCCTCCTGCTGACAGGGCTTCCCACAAGTTTCTAGCAGCCTCTTTCTTCTATCCCTGCTCCTGTCTAGCTTTCTCAGGGCCTGACCTTCACCTCAGCTAGCTGCCTTCCTGGTACACAACGGCCAGGTCTGTGTGTCTAAGAGAGCTAGAGGTCCCCAGGACCTGGATGACAGGGACCTGGGGAACGCAGCCCCTTCAATGTTGTGGCAAAGGAACCCACCAGGCACCGCAGAGCCTACTGCCAAAATTACTTTTTTTTTTTTTTTTTTTTTTTTTTTGCTGCTGCTTCCGGTGCCGCGAGCGCAGGAATTGGGCCCAGACAAAGACCGCTGGCTCCCCAGCCGCCTGATGCTAGCCCGCCAGCGGGAGCTGGAGCTCTGCTGCGCCATCCTCCCCGGAAGAAAGCGCCCTTGTTCAGGCTCACAAAGGACAGGCGCTGAGCGCGAACGGGCCATGAATGCTAATAACCCAGGCAGGCTCAGCAAGAAGGCAGCCCGACCGGCTCCTGACCAGCCCGGTCTGCACCTATTGCGACGCTCAGGCCCTGGGCCCACCTTTCAGGGATTCCCACCCGCAGGCTGTGGGGCCCGAGGGTGCCTGTCACCTGGAAACGCCGGGAATCAGAGTGAGCATCTGTTGCAGGCGGCCCTACAAACGTCTAAACATCCGTGCAAACTTGGGCCAACAGGTCCTGCTGGAATGTGCTAACCATCTGCTTTTCCTTAGCGGTTTTTTTGGAGCAAATTATGTTTATTATGTTAATTTATTTTACTGTCAACAACACAGAATGACACAGTTGCTGCTAAACAACATCATTATATATCTCATTCTGGCATATTTCCAGCAAGGCTCCCTCTTCCTTTGTTAATGCAACAGGAATAAATACATATCAAAAGGCTGCTTAATGTGAAGTTGAGTCCAGAATATAAAGCCTGGTACAGGAAGCCAGGCTGACGACCTCTCCAGGAAGCCTATTCCAGGGTGTGGCCTCTGCTGTTCAGGTCCAAGGAGACAGTCCTACACTTGGCAGGATCCCCGCTGTTCTCTGCTTGTGGGCTGGGGAGGCAGACAGGTGCCAAGCATCCCACTTTCCTTGCAAAATTTCCCCCTCCTGCAGGAAATCCTCCCATTTTCCAGATGGTCCAGCGTATGAGTCACTGGGAACCACCCTCAAGTTGAAACAGGGCCCTGGCTGGATCTTTCAGTGATTGACTTTGCGATCATCGTGCAGACCAGCAAACTCCTTACTTGTGGAAAGAGAGAAGTGGGAGGGGAAAATAGAGACTGCTAGTGGGGGAAGGAGAGAGAGCAGGGGCACTTTTCACACTGTACCCTTCAGCTAAGCATGGTAGGGAACAGCTGTAATCTTAGCCCTTTAGGAGGTTGGAGCAAGAGAATCAAGAGTTCAAGCCTGGCCAGGGTGCTTTACAGTTTAGCAATTTAAAGGATAACCTGTCTTAACATTAAAAAAATTAATAATAAATAAAGTTAGGCAGTAGATGTAGCTCAGTGAAAAGGCTCTGGGTTCAATTCCCAATGCTAGAAAATATAATAGTGATTGCAGTACGTGGTTGCCCTGGCCACAGACAACCTCCTCCTCCTGGTTAAAGATGCCCATGATAGCCCCAGGCTGATTCCAATAGGTCATTAATTAGGTAATCAGCACCAGAAGGTCATTGCAGTTTTCCTCACAGAGACTGCAGCCAACTATGGCAAGGCACAGGGTTCTTCCACTGGGCTCAGGTACACAGCTAGACCAGACTGACCTCCAGTCAGGGTCTGCAGGTGACAACCAGCCCTTTTACGACAGTGCACTCTCCCAGTGGACCCTTTGGGAGCTGAGAAAAATGCCAGAGGGCTTTCCGCAGCACAGAGGACCAGCCTGCCTGGGGTGGCGGGGGGGGGGGGGGGGGGGGGGGGGGGGGGGGGGGGGGGGGGGGGGGGGGGGGGGGGGATTGGTGGCCAGGTTTTGCTGGATTTCCTCGCAATATTTGGTTTCTTAATATTTGGAGACTGGAAAGACTCCTACAATGAGCTTTCTTCCACCCCCCACTTACCTACAGCTGCCAGTAGACAGGCCATAAAAATCTGGGGCTCATGTTCCCACAGAGCTAGGAGCCAGAGGTGGAAAGAGATAGCCACACACTGCCTGAGTGGTACAGTGAAATGGCTCTGGGTTCCTGGGCACAGGGCTATCATTTGGCACACACCTAGGCTGGGGAGACCCAGTTATGACTAGACAGGCTCCAAGGGGTTTTCACCCCTCAAGTGTGCACAGGACTCGCCCTGCCGGTCTGTCCCGAGGCTACCTCCTGGCCACCTCCTAGTCCCATTTGGGACCTCTGGCCCTGAAGGATGAGCAGGGTCTGGCTCCTGTAATCTCACTGTCTTTGTTCTATCCCCTTTCTGTGAGCCTACTCTCTCTCTTGAAAAAGATAACAAGTGGGTTTGCCATAATCTGTTGTTTGGGTATCCTTCTAACGGTCTTTTCATTTAATTGAGAGCCAACCCTTAAATCAAAGGGATGGCTTTGTAATTGTGGACTGGTTTGGTGGAAAACATAAAAGGAGTGGTGTCTTTAGCTCAGTCCAGGAACATGAAGAGCGGCGGGGGTCATCCCAGGTCTTTGCGCTGTCTCCTACGTCACCCTGACTTTTAGACTGGACGCCTCAGCCTTGAAGGCAGCCTCCCTGCGCGCGGGTGGATGCGGGAAGATACTTGAAAGGGATGCCGGCCACAAGGTGGAGCTACCGCCTAGGGCGGGCCGGCCGCCCTGGGATCGAGGAGTGGAGGCCAAGGAGTGGCCGACCTGTGAAAGCGGTAACTGCGGAGTGCGGGCTTTGTAGGGTGCTTGTGAGGAATGGCCTTCCGAGGGCTCTGCTTAAAAGCGAGTCGTAAAACCTTCAGCAGCTTTTTTAAGCTCTGCGAGGAGCCCCACCGTCCTGCGATGATTTCTGGGGAGATGGGCTGGGGTCGTTAAGAGATTTTACAGCTTGTTTCTCGTCGCAGGGCAGGTGGCCACAGTGGCTATTTTCGGGTTTTAAACAATGACTGAAGTGGGTTGATTCGGGCAGCGCAAACACTGAAGTCTCCGGCGGCTGGGTTCGCCCGGATCGGAACCGGCCTCAGCCCCGCGCACACTGGAGATACCGCTCCGCAAAAGTGGTCACCACGTGTCAGGACCAAACTGCGGCCCACTTCGGAGAACAGTGACTGGATCAAAGCTGGTGTTGCTGCGAGCTAGTCCTTTTTTAGGGGGGAAGCGGGGGTGGAGAATTTGAAAAACAAAAGTAAGTCAGTATCTTCTCTCAACTGCAGCTGATTTCCTGTGTAAACGAAAACCATGTGATATTCTATAAATGCTTCCAGCTCTAAATGACAGGAAATGAAAACCATCGTGAAAAGGGAAGGTCCAGAGTCGGTTCCCAGTGCAGATACCGTGACCCCAACGTTTCGGACCCACGGGCGCCGGCGATCGCACGCGGGCCGCGGAGTCAAGGCGGTGGAGAAGAGGAGCCTGGCTTTCCTCAGCCTGGGGGCGGGGGGCGGGAACGGGCGGCGCATGCATATTCATGAAGCTTACTAACCCTGAGGCCCCAGCCTACCCCAGGGCAGGCGGCCAGTGGACTCGCGCCCCCTCCCCAATGCCCCCATCCCCGTCCCGCGACGCCTGTGTGCTCACTTAGTCCCTGGCCACTGCATCCCAGCCCCTAGGCCCAGGCGGCCTGTGGGGAAGGGCTGGTAATTCCCAGGGAGTTCTAGGCTTGTGCCTTGCTCAGCCAGGTAGGTGGGGGCCTGGCTCAGAATGGGGTCCTGAGGAAACCACTGGGCATCGCTGGGTTCTCTGCTGTGATGTGAGGCTTTTGAGCCACAGAAATCTAGAGATCTCTCCATCCTGGAGTCTTCAGCAGTGTGTGAATAGTTTTAGGTGCTGAAGCCCCTACCTTGACCAGTCAAGGTAAAGAGTAGCAGCTCTCTTTCCTGGCCAGGGGAAGCCACTGTGTTTTACATTTCACAAAGGAGGTAAAGAAGAGCTATTTGATAGATAGAGAGCTTGTTCCTGGACTTACAGCCAGGGCGGCTGCCAGCCTCCCATCTGCTCCTGCTGCTTCCCTTTATTTGCATACTGGCTTCCTCTGGCCCTATTTCTCAGTCCCCACAGTGGATGATGGAACACAAGATGACTTAGCATCATTCATCAGTTCACAACTGCTCCACCAGAGCCCGGCCGAAAGCTGCACTTTCAGGTCTCTGGCACAAAATCTTGGATTGGCTCAGTAGGTGTCATACACGTAGCCCAGCTCCAATCAACTGATAGGAGGTAAGTCACATGATACACACGGGCTGCCCTGTCAGCCCCTATGGTAGGCGGTGCTTACGGGGTGAGCTGTACTGAAGTGCCCAAGGGGTTTCTGCGAGATACAAAAGGTTGCCTTCAGAGGAGCTCTCTGGGGTTCTGACCCAGAACTGGCTTGATCTTAGTGTGGGGAGTGGGCAGCAGTCCCCATCCCGAGGGCAGGAGCACCAGGCAACCAGGTCTGGATTCCCTCAGCTTCTAGGAGCCAAGAGTGAAGCCAGCCAGCCAGCCAAACACACACACACACACACACACACACACACACACACACACACACACGGCAGCAGATTGCAGAGAAGCCATAGAGCCAGCTGTCCCTGAGAGAAACCTGTGTTCCTGCCTGAAGAAGGATGGGCTTGCCCATTAAGGGCACCAGCTCTCTCCTAGCCAATAGCATTACAAGAAAAGAGAAGCTGGACCCACTGTCTCAGGTTCTGAGGGAGCCAGGGCCTGCCTGTAGATGTGACCACCAAAGTGTCATACAGATCAAAATGGCTTAAAACAATAAGATGTTTGGGGTCCGGCAGGATGGCTCAGTGGTCTAAAGCACCTGCTTAGGAAAGCTAGGGCGGCTGCAGGGACCATGGTTAGATCCTGGGCACCACATGCTGCGCCAGTCCTGCCCTCAGGGCAGGTTGAGCCGGCCACAAAAATAAATAAACAAACAAACAAAAGTTCTGAAACAAGAAAAAAATAAAATAAAATAAAAAATAATTCTTAAAAAAAAATGTTTATTTCCTATTCAAGTCTGCTTGACATTCAAGGGCTCAGTCTCCTCCTAGTGGTTCCGTTATGGTCTGGGAATCTGGTTGTCTGTCACCGTGTCCTGTGCATCCTGCTAGGAGATGATAATTTGAAGGTTCACTTGGGGGCTTTAGAACCAGACATGGAAGTCTGTCACTTCTCCCCACCTGCTGTGAGTCCAAACCAGCACATGGCCACACTAGGAGCCAGGGAGCAGGAAAGGCAGTCTGGCACTGCATGTCCTGCAGGACACAAGAGGCTAGGTTGGGCAAGCGTACTCTTAGGCCAGATTAGGAAGCACACAGAGCCATGGGCGGAGGGCAGCTGGGAGTCCAGGCTAAACAGACAGGAGCAACTCTGCACAGAAAACATGAGTAGCCCTTACCAGCGTTTGTCACATAGGCACTAACTGCTAGGAGCCTGCTTGGTGGCCACTTCACCTCTGCCAGTGCCAATAGCATCTGGTCCTAGAACTTGACCTTGCGATGTCTGGAGACAGTGACCACTGCCACTTTTGAAAGGCAGTGTCACTGTCATCACTCAGCACAGGTATTGTTGATATGAGCAGCAGGAGGACACCTCTCTGGTCTTCCCTTTTACCTTTAGATTATTCACCTCCAGGTTTAAGTTCTGCATAAAGGCATGTGAAGAGCAAGCTGAGGTCACAGATCTCATTGTTCCTGCAAAGAGCCTTGGAATTTGAGTTCTGACTTTTACTCCAGGAAGGTAGGGATCCTATTATGAGCTTTTCCCAGAATAAGAAGCTAGAAGACAGCCATGGTGCAGCTGAGCAGGAAGGAGCCTCCCACCCCAGCAACTGCAGCACTGCCCAGGTGTTCTAGGTTACATCTGGGTGTTCCTCAAAGCCTCGTGTGCTCTGAAGTGGTGCTTGTAGGTGATCAAATTGTGGGTGCTGCAGCTGCTTGGCGTCGGGAGGTGGAGCCTGGTGGAAGTAGGACTCTCCCTCCTGTCTCCGCATGTCACCTCTGCTTCCTGAGCAGCCTTCGTCCACCAAACTCCTTGTCAAGAATCCTCCTGGGAATCAGCTCAACATGGGCTGAAAAGGCATGCGAATCAACCTCTCTTCCTTTACATTAAAAATGTCACCCATAGTATTCCATTGACTAGAAAAGTGGCTAAGATACCAGGCCTGAGTAAAATAGTGTTGAAAACATCTTAGACACAATGTTGAGGCAATTCCAAAAGTGAAAAAGCTGGGAGACATAAGTTCCTAGAATTGGGAAAAATTTTAAAGTTTTCAGCCTACTTTTCAATTTACTACAAGAATGACAGCACCCTTACCACGCAAGCAGCCCTGTGGGTGGGATGCCACTCAGGGGTAGGACACTGACCCCATGTGTGCAGGGGTCTGGGCTCCTTCCCCACCAGGGCAAGAAACAAACAAAAAAGATAGTTACCCCTTCTGGTTAGCACCATGAAACAGTCTCAGGGCTAATGACTCCACTCTATCTTAGGAGACAGCCCGTGGGTCACTTTTTGTCCTTCAAAGTTTCTTTATTTAGGTAAAGCAGATATGTGGTTAGAAGTATCTAGTTCTGTTCTTCCTGTGGCTGGGGTTCTTCCTGGGAGGCCACATGGAACAAATCTTTTAGGCAAATGACAATTTTTGTATCTCCCAGCTTGTCTTCTTTCTTGTTGTTTCTGGGGTAGATATTTCTAGTTCTTTCCACTCTGGTCCTGATATGATGATCAGCTTAAGAGAGATCTACACAAAAGGTTGAATCTTTTGCATTTGTAATTTAAAATATACAAATTTTTCATTTTTCAAACTGATAGTTCCAAATTGCATCTGAGGAGTATGAAAATGCAAAAAAAAAAAATGTTACTGGCAATTGAAAGTCAACTCAGTACACACTCACATAAATGTGTTTGAGGCAAAGGAAACTTAAGAACACTTAGCTTTTTGTCATACAAGAAAGGGTCCTTGGAACTCCCTAAGCGTGCCTTGGCCTCTAGATCTACCAACTGGCACAAGGCAACACCAGCCATGCTTCTCTGATTCTTGATGTTCTGCTGCATTTCCCTGTGCTCAGGGTTGGCCATGAAAAACATGTGGGGCGCCTGCAGAGCCTCATCCAACTGGTCAAGCTACAGAGGGGGAGCAAAAGGATGAAGTGAAAGCGAATATTTGTACATCAATCTCAGGGAAATAAAGGAGTTCCTTTAAGGTCTCATAGCAATCCCACCACCCATTTTTTATGTATTTGGTACAGGGTCTCACTACGCAGGTGGAACTCATAGCGATCTTCCTGTTTTTAGGTTCCCCAGCGTTGGGATTATGGCTGTGCACCACCATACCTGGACTAGGTGGCTAACTAGGGAGCCAGGGGCAGGGCCCGCACAGCATGTGGTGTGGTCAATCAAACTCCAGTTCCTGCAGTTGCTTAATCTGGTGTTTAGTCTACTGAGCTATCTTCCCTGCCCACAATTCCCTTTCATATATATTCAACTACCATATTTAAAAGCCAGAATGCCAGCAAGTTAACAAGCAATGTGTCCTGAAATGACATGCAGGTGTTTTGATTTTGGCAAAAATAAATAGGCTCTGTTCTGAGGGGAAGGAAGGGAGGGAGGGGCAGAGAGAGAGAGAGAGAGAGAGAGAGAGAGAGAGAGAGAGAGAGCACTACACAAAAGGGGAGCGGTGGCAGGGAGAGAGGGAGGGAGATGGAGATCTGCACAGAGAGAAAGAGAGACATCTGCAGGCAGAAGAGCACCAGGCTACATCCTGTGTTCATCAGCTTTCCATCACTACAAAAAAACAATACCTGGAATGAGCAACTTAAAAATAAAAAAGGGTCATATGGCTCATGGTTTCTGATTCCAGCAGAGATCATTGGTCCTGTGGCTTGGGATCAGTGGAGCCAAGGCTGAATAAAGGTAGGAGTGCGTGGCAGGCCACTGGGCCACCTCAGGCAGCTCACTTCCCAGAAGCAAGGAAGGGCAGGAAGGAGGTGGGGTCCCCACCTCCTTTGCAGGCACCCTAACATGACCTAACTCCCCTCCACTGGGCTTCACTCCTTAGAGATTGCATTGCTTCCCAATAGCGCAGAACTGGGGACCAGGCTCTAACACATGGTCCTCGGCACGATATCTTAGATCAGCGGTTCTCAACCTGTGGGTCACGACCCCCGCAGGGGTCGAACGACCAAAACACAGGGGTTGCCCAAAACCATCGGAAAATGCATATTTAAACCCATGCTATGCCATGGTGAAATGTTATTTATTGGAATTAGTAATTTGAAGCAGCCACCAAAATTATTTTTTGGTTTGGGGCCACCGCAACATGAGGAACTGTATTGTAGGGCCATGGCATTAGAAAAGTTGAGAACCACTGTTAGATCTTCATCATGATGTAACTCCCAGTGGTGGTGCTATGAATTTCACTTCTTCACAGTACCTTGGGTGACACAGTATTCTGGTTGGACAGATGGGAAACCGAGGCACTAAACAATGAATGCCATAGAAGAACTCTAGAGTTCACATCAAGATCTGAAACCATCTGCATCCTAGTAGCTACTGTTTCTAACAGGTCCCACCTCAGCCCCATGAGGGGCGCCCGTATCTCCTCTCTGTGTGCTGCCCCACGTCACGGCCCTCCTGAGTGAGGGAGCTCTGGTGTGGTGGCTGTCACTCCAGGACCTTGCAGCAGCAAAGGGTAATACATGCTGCCGTGAGGACCCTGCTGCAGCCTCCTAGAACTGCAAAGACACTGCCCAGACAGTGGGAGCGTAATGACCTGGGGAGAAGGAAAAAGGCTGCTTTATCCTGAATTTTTCTGCTAAGAAAAAGCAAGGAGTTTATGCTCTGTTCTTTTCTGAAACCATTATCTGGCATCTCAGCCTGCTGGTTCCCCACAAGAAAGGAATGAAGCCCATCGTGAGAGAGACCCGGGGCAGTCAGGCGGAGCCCCCGTGGAAGCCAGAGCTGCGCTGGAGCTGTGGGGTGTTCACGTTTAATGTGGCTCTTTTGTAGGTTACTGTGACCGCTCAGAACCATGCCTCAGAGTGTAGCTCACTGCAAAAGCTCTGCATCCTTCCCTGTATTCATTTGTCTTATTCACTGTTTTCACAATTATAGAGGAGATGGATGACTGTTTTTAAATGTCTGGGAAATAGATTCATCCATAAGGAAAAAATAAAAATGGCCAAGACTAACCACTGCTAACGATCTGGGTTTTCTACCTGTATTATATAGAAGTACATTTAATTTTGCAGATTTTTTTCCTACTTAATGTTGTACTTTGAGCTTTTTGCCATATGGATGAATAGGAGTGGGTCGCCCTCTGTCCTGACGTGCTCATTCCTCAGTCCCAGAACCTCGTGAGGGCCAATTGCTGGCGTGGACTTAGGGGCTGACATAGCAGCCATGAGTCAGTCCCCACTCCCACGGGACTGACGCATCTGGGCAGAGTGGGCCGTGGTCATAACAAAGCTGAGGTGTAGGTGGATGGCAACGCGTCACACCAGCGGCCCAACACGGCAGGTGGTGGTGATGGCAGGGGGGAGGGGGAAGTCCTCCCTGAGGAAGTCATGGCAAAGCCGAACCCTGAGCAATACGTGTGGAAAGAGGAAATGGGAAGAGAGCATTAACTAGGTGTCAGGAGTTTGTTGCATGAGCAGCCAGCCTGGAGTTGAGCAACAACCAGCATCCAGACCCAGAAGTTTCAATTGTTTCCTTCTTTGCTTTTTGCTTCTTGCTGTTGATAATGGCTCAGTGAACATCCTTCAGAAGACATCTGTGGGGTCCTCTGTTGACCTCAGGAGGCCATGTGATATAAATGTTTGCAAGGATTCTAATATACATGTATTCTTGAGTTGTTTCTCCAGAGGTGTCCCTGGAATAGCATAGGACATGACCCATTCTGTACCCCTGAACCATAGTAATGGCCATAATAATAACATCACACTTGGCATTTTTCAGATTTTTTATTCACTAAGTTTTCACAACCACCCCAGGGAAGTCGGCACTATTGTGTACTATTACAGGTGGTTGGAGGAGACACCAGGACGTTAATAAAGGCCACTGTCACCAAACAGCAGGGAAGGGTGGAACTTTCCATTCAGGCAGCCTGAGTCCTGGGTCCTTTCTGCCACAGGGACTGGCATCTTGGTTATTGTGGTCAATTTTATATTTGCTTGAAATTTGAACTGCAAGTCTCAATACTTTTTAAAATCTTTTTTCTTTTCTGTCATGCTTTTGGATGTGCATACTTGCATGCTGTAGTGAAGTATGTGATGTCCTCAGTGTAATGCATAATGTATATGTGTGCAGTTGTGCATGTGGGTGCATAGTGCGTGAAATGTGAGTGTGTATGTTTGTGAGAGGTGTGGTTGTGGGTATGTGCATGCCTGTGAGTATGTATATATGTGTGATGTGGGGGCTTTCAACTGTGTGTGTACCTGTAGGGAGCAGATATGTGTATATATGTAATGTGTGAGTGTGTGTATGTGAATGTATGTGTATGTGCACGTGCACTGCTCACTTATGTTCACCAAGTCACATTAGGGCCACTCACTCTGGGGACCTGTGGATCCCTGGAAATGAGCGAACTCCTTGTGTCTCTGTGGTTTCTTCCCCCATGAAATGGAAACACTGGGCCCTGCTGGGTTTAGGTTTGGTGGTGGCGTCACAGGACAGGCACTTCAGCGACAGCCTCCAGAGCTCCCCAGCTGTGGCCTCCTGTGTGGGCGGTGGCTTGCTGGGCCTGCTGGCTCTGTCCATCTCCCCATCTGCTTGGGCACTGAGTGTTGGCTGTGTGATTTCCTCCTGGCACAGTGAGAACTGAAGTACACCCGAGGTGGGGGCTCACTTAGTCTTGCCAGCCTCTGTAGAGATCGGGAAAGGAAGGTGGACTCATTCTCCACTGAGGACCTGATCTGTAGCCCCTCAGCCTGGGCGGGAGCCTTTCTTCAGCTCACTGCTGGCTTCTCTGCTATCTTTCTGCCAGCTGCAGAGAAAGATGTTTCCCTGCTGAAGACCTAGCGTCTGCTTCAGCATCAACAAAACACAGCCAAGGATGGAGAAGGGGAAACAGAAGCCACAGTGCCCCATGCACCCACTCGCTCAGGAAGGAACTGTCTCATCCACAATCTCTCAGCACCAAGTGCTGCCTGGCTTCTTGGTGAGGCTGGGGGAGTGCAGCTGGTCTTCTAGACTGCTCCCTCCTGGATGGTGTTGCCCAGGGAGTTTGCTGGCCAAGCCATCAAGGGCCACTGCAGATGGACAGGTAGACACAGTGGGGCCTGACCTGTCTGGTGAAGGCTATAGGAAGAGGCTCATCAGTTCCATGTAGCTGGGGAGGGGGTTCGGAAAACTCAGCTCTGGAAAAGAAGTACAGTTGTAAATGGAGTGAATCTATCTATTTTATCAGAACCAGATGTATAAAAATACGAGGAAAGAAGGAAGCCAAAGGTTAGCAAAACAGCCATCAGGAACAATGAAGTTTTATTGTTGTGCTTGTCAATGGTATGGAGTTTATGAGTTAGAATGCTGTGGGACATACCTGTGACCGGGGACAAGAGAACCACTGAGAAAGCCCATGGGACCCCAGGTGTGAGTGCAACAGCAGCAGTGGCCATGGCTTCCCTGGGTGTCTTTCTGGTCACATGTAGCCCTCTGTGTTGGCCGTCTCCATCAGGCACATGCCCAATCACTGTGCTGATTCCTGCATCTGCTAGAAGCACTCAGTAGCCTATCAGACTTAGCTGCACCAATGCCCAGTATGCACACGCTGATGAGCAAAGGTGCACAGCATTCAGGTGTGACTGCAGCATCCCCTCTGCCTCTGAGCAAAGCCATCCAGGACTCACCTTCCTCCCTTGCTACAGGAAAGCAGAGGAGTACCCATGGCTCTCGGTTCCATAAGACATGGCACTGTCCTGTTCCATATTGGATACTTCTCTGCCAGGGAGCGATGTTCCCACCCAACACCCTCGCATGTGTTACTACTCATACCCCAATTGGCATCGCTTTTGCCAAATATCACCTCATAGGGGGCCCTCCCTGAGCACCTGTTTTTTTAATAAGGGCAACACTTCTCCCCACTGTACTCCCTGCACCCTTATTTTTTAATATTTCATTTTCCTTATTTTTTATTATGTCCACTCCCCATACTGTAAGAAAAGATCTTTATGTTGCTTTGATCATTGTAGTAATTTTGATGTCAAGAACACTGCTTACTGGTTGAACATTTGCATGGAAGTGGATTTTCTGTACAGGATGTTTTTAAAAGTAGCTTGTATTTTCTTTCCACTCCCATCCTGGTCGTCTGGTCATGCTTAGGGGATGTAATCATATGTAGTATTCATCTGAGTCAAACTGAATTTAATAGGCAGAAGTTATACAAATGTTAATTATCCCTCCAAATCAAACATAGTATGTTTGTAATGATCTGTTTCTCCATTACATGCCATTTGTACCCAATGTCCTCCTGTATTACTTCCAGTTCTTTCTCTCCCCTCCTGCTGCTCCAGCCCCGGGCAGTGGCCAGACCCCACCAGTTTAAGCAGGCACAACATCAGGTGGCACTGCCACCTTTGGATTCCTGATTTGTGACTCATTGCTATTTCTGTGCACACAGCAGGAAACTACTTGTCAGTCACACCTGACAACTTGGATGAGTGCGTTTTTCCTACCGGTGGGTCTACCCTCAATGACTGAATAGGAGCTGATGGATAACATCTTCCCTTTCTCCCCAAGCCAACAATCCTGAGGTACCTCTCATAAACTCCTTAGAAAGGAGTATGGGTGGCCTGCAGTGGTCCAGTGCCAAGTGGACGATGCTACCATCTGACGTGCAGTAGTATCAGAAGAGTATCTGAGATACCACTCAGGGCACACTGTGAAAGTCAGTGGGCCTCTAGGGAAGAATTTAACGAGACTCTGCAGTCTTTAGGGAAGAGTGTGCTGAAAATCAGACCCAAGATCTAATCCCGAGATTGGCCGACTGTCTTGGTTACTTCTTGCTTAGTTACTCTTCTCTTGCTGCTGGGACAAATACCCGACACTCAAAATGAAGGAAGGAAAGGTTTATTTAGCTCATAGTTTGTGGAGGTTTCAGTCCATATTCGGCTGGCTCAAGGTTGAGTGGAACAGGGCAGAGAGCATCCAGTTCATGGTGGCAGAACAGCAACAATTGTGACAGAGGCAACCAACCAACCAGGGGAGCAAAGAGCAACAGCCTAGTCTGTCTCTGTCTCTCTTTATATTAAATTCAGGCTCTCCGCCTCAGCCTATCCACCTTAGGCCACACCCATAATCCCAGAAGTACTTAAAACACATAATCCCAGGGATCATGGATCAGACTCAAACTCTAGATCAGTACTAAAATACATAATTCCAGTGACTCATGAGTCAAGTCTCAATCTGTAGAAGTCTCCACCCATGATTGCATGAGGCTTTGGGGGGATAGCTAGACATAAACCATAACACTTCTCTCTTGTTGCTAAGGCAAAACACCCAATGCCCAAAATTAAGGAAGGAAAGATTTATTTAGTTCACAGTCTGTAGAGATTTGAGTCCATAATCAGCTTGCTCCAAGGCAGGGTGGCATGGCACAGGAGGAACTCTTCAAAGCAAAAAGAGAGCACAAAGGCAACAAGAGAATGTGTGTGTGTGTGGGAGGATACAACTCTTTAAATATCTATGTAGGCATATCTATCCATACCTCCATGGTCTCCTCTTCCACAAGCTCAGGATGTTAACAAAGTGAGTACCCTAGCCCCCTGCTAAGTCACTTAGCAAAACTCCTAAGCCTCTCAACACAATGACAACATCCTAGAGCAGCTAGGGCAGCGGTTCTCAACCTCAGGGGTGGAACGACCAAAACACAGGGGTTGACTAAAGCCATTCAGAATCATAACTATAGCAAAATTACAGTTTTGAAGTAGCCACTAAAATTATTTTTTGGTTTGGGGGTCACCGCAACATGAGGAACTGTATTGCAAAGTTCTGAGTTCACTTCCCAGTACCAAAAACAAAACAAAAAGCTAGCAGGAGCTAAAGGAAAAGATATGGAAAGGAGCTCATGATAGTATTAGACTAAGTGGCTGGAATGAACATCCAAGAAGAAGCAATTTTACAAGCGTGTCATTCTCAAATTGAGGTCCAGTTCCATATAAAGACATCTGGAGCAAAACCTCCCATTGCCAGGGAGGTCTCCTAACGTTCAGTTATAGTTTTAGATGTTGGCAACTGAGGAAGAGATGCTGGTGTCGTCCTTGCATAGTATTGAGAAAGGGGTTGGAAGGCTGAGGCATGAGATTTATTTGGCAAAACAAGCTAATTCTTCACTTGTCTTCTTGGAGGGCTCAGAAGATGCCTCCATCACCAGAACAACCTGGAGTGCATTGCTAGTGGGGTGGAGATAGCATGGTATAGCTGCTAACATTTTTTTTTTTAAATATGCTTTTCATTACTTTTAATAAGAGATAACAATATGAGAGTTTCAAAACATGTTAGTAGTACATTCACAATAATTGACACATTGCATATTGTTGTCCTCATAAAAGTTATACAGAGCACAGGGTGTAGACATGATAAATTTTCTAATCGATAGTGGTAGAGGAAAAAAAAAAAAAGAAGAAAACACTTTCTTCTCTTTGAACTAAGAGGAAGTAATTGCATACATAATCCAGTGTTTCATAATGGCAGTGGTTTACTGGTGAAACTGGCAATGTTGAAGGCTGTTGATTTAAGCCTCTTACAGCTCACCATACTAATCTAGCTCTGCATTTTATGCCTTGTAAATAAGCTTTTCTGCTGGGTGATTAAGGGCAAGTTAAAGCAAGACCTGTATAATGAAACTTTCATCATTTGTATTTTTCATGGGCAAATCTCGTCAGATTAACTTTGGAATCAAATACAGTGTTTTGTAGAACTGTTGTCAGTGTCAGTCATCGGGATGAGTCACGGCCATTGCTTGACCAGAAAGCCTGAGAGAATGTTTTCTCCCCAGGTGACTCTCCCTAGACACACTATACTTCATGTATTCCTTTCCTCTGAGGTCCCATAATCTCCTTGACCAGAAAAAAGCTGCTAACATTTTTGAGGAGTTTTGTAGTTGGGTTTTGAGGGATAGAAGCTCTGGATGGGATTGGATGGGATTCCTACTATTACAGGCATGATATGACTCTGGAGTGACGTGAGGAGATGTATACAAATACATGGTCTGGCCTCTAGGATTATGCTTCCCAGTTTTCACGGAAAGGTGGATTTCATGGGAAGAACCAACAGGCCTTTGCGCTGTCTTGCAGTCCTGCTTGGCTTAAATGTAAGGCCCTTGTGTTGATCACCATTCCCCTTCCTGGAACAAATTACCTGATGCCTACAACTTATAGGAGAGGTGTGTTTTTCGCTCACAGCTCAGGAGATTTAGGTCCATGGCCCTCCTGCTCCTGAGAGAAACATTGCAGCAGAGGACACTGCATGGTGGCCACCCCAGCCACTTACGAAGCTGAGACAGTCTTATAAGTTTGTAATGGTTGATACATTGTGTCAACTTGGCTGGATGAGTCAGGGGCCCGGTTTAGGCCAGTAGGGGGTCCCACCCTGGGCTACAATTGGTTCCTCCCTAGAGTGGGACCAGGGCCCATCCTGGGGTATGATTGGTTCCTCCCTAGAGTGGGACCAGGGCCTGTCCTGGGGTATGATGGTTCTACCTTAGACCACAATGGGCCCACCCCAGAGTGACTCAGCACAAAGAGACCTTATAAAGGGGCTGAGGAAGCCATCTCGGTTCCGCTTCATCAGAGGAACTTCAGTCTTTGCATTCAGCTTCCCCTTCATCACCTGGCTTGCTGTGCAGACTCTTTGGCCTCCAGCTTGGATCCTTCGCCTTCCATTGCAGACTCTTCAGCACCCATCACAGACCCATTGGCAGACAGATAGAGACTTGTACGGAGCACTGCAGTGATCCTCAGACCTTGGGACTGAATTCTTCAATCTGGGGTGTGGGGTGTGCAGACGCCCTCTGCACACTTCCTTATCTGACTGCCGCTGACTGTTGTGAGCCAATCTTGTAATTCCTTATACATTGTATATTTTGTGTTAGTATCCATTCCTTATATTATATTGTTCTGTTGTTCTAAGTAAAACCCTGACCAATACAAAGTTCATGGCCAGCCTGAGCAAGTTAGTGAGACCCAGTCTCAGAAAAGGAGCAGGGGGTTACAGGGGAATGCAGCTCAGTAGCAGAGCACTTGCTTAGTAGGCATGAGGCTCAGGGTCCCAACCCTAGTATCACAAAATAAAATACAAATAGAAAACAGTTTTCAGCCTGTCTGCCTTAACCCTTTGCCCACCTTGCCTGCCTCCCACCAGAAGCCGGATCAGCAGTGGTGGACAGTATCTCTGCAGGGTTCCTGTGCAGTCCACAGATCCTGGGCAGGAGTGTGTGGGAGACAGAGGGTAGACGAGTCACACCTGCTATGAGCCAAGCCAGATGGAGGAAACACTGGTCCGGGGGCCAGGGCAGTGCTGACCTCACCTTTTCTATCTGCTCCCAGCCCCACCAGGGCAGAAGCACCCCAGCTCTGCTATTCAGAATCTCTCCCCAGTTCCACTAAGCCTGGAAAGATGCATCCCAAGCCAGGCTGCGGGGAAAGCACTGCTTTTTTAATGTCTCACTGGAGACTGAGGCTGAATGTGCTGACTGAAAGTACTGTAATAACTTGGAGGAAAAATCCATATTGCAAATCACCTTCTTAGTGTGGCTTTACAAGAACTATTTATTCCCTGAGAGCTGTAGCCTCTTTATCAGGTTCGTTGTCTTCAGAGCAGCCCTGAGCCAGCCCAAGGAGGAACTGGGAAGTTTTCACTTTCCTTACCGGAAAAACAGGGCAGGAAGGAATGGCTAGGCACAGTATCTGGTGACAACTGCTTTGGGGCGGTGGCTTTGAGGATGTCCGAATACTCCCCACACCTCATAAGAGAAAGCAACACAGGGGAGAGGAGCATGCTCTGGCAGGGGTGGCAGAAGTCACCTGTGTGTTCCTAGGGCATGCAGCCTAGGCTGGAATTGACTCTCAGAAGGCAGAGCAGGAAGGTTCTACCTGCAG
Organism: Myocastor coypus; assembly: GCA_004027025.1. Classification (NCBI taxonomy): domain Eukaryota; kingdom Metazoa; phylum Chordata; class Mammalia; order Rodentia; family Myocastoridae; genus Myocastor; species Myocastor coypus. The sequence goes on along the minus strand of PVJA010000069.1, from coordinate 25,471 downwards.
AGGCCAATGTCAGCTCAGCTGCCAAGATCCTGAAGCCCAGGGGACAGGCCATAAAGACTTGTCCCTGAGCACAAAGGACACAGAGCTCAGCAGCCTTCATGCCTGGCACCGCCCTATTCCCAGGGTTCTGCAGACTCATGAGGCCAGCAGAACCGATTCTATATTGCAGTTTAAGAGTGAAGGCCCAGAGGGCTTCAGTTATTTGCTCTGGACCCCATGGCTGAAAACTGGCAGATGCGACGCAGATGCAACTCTCTGACCCAGGTCTTCTTCCCTGTCCCTGTCCAAGGCATCTGGGAAGAAGAAGGAGGAAGATTATTTTAGCCCTAACTTGTGGTGAGGTAGATTAAGATGGCTCTGGGCAGAGAGTGTTCCTAAGAGGTGCAGCAGATAGCTTTCCTCTGATGAGGGCTGTGGGCCACACAAAGAAGCTAGCATCTAGCTCCTCTTCGCACACACAGTGGCCCCGTCACTGTGGCTGCCCTTCAGCTGCTTGGCGAGGGGAGGGAGGCAGAGGTGAGGGAGCCCTGGGGCTGTGTGGCTGGAGCTGGAGGGGAAGGTGACTAAAGATGGGCCTGCAGTCTGTACCGTACATTTTTGCTGGATCTAAGGATATGTTTTCTGGGACCAGGGCAGACTAGACTGCGCAAAATTCATAATTTAAGGCCCGGCCACCAGATAGCTCAGTGGACTAAAGTGTCTGCTGAGGCAGAGTGCAGCGACTGGAGTTCGATCCCCTGGTGTGCCATCCCTACCTCCACTCTCCCCCCTCCCCCGCCCCTTCCCCCACTCCCCATCTACCCCTCCCCCATGCAGGGACTGTGATGGAGACTGGGTGTGGTGGCACTTGCCTGTAATCCCAAATCCCAGTGCTTGGGAGGCAGAAAACCTGAGAATCACTATGAGTCAGGTCTGTATAGTGAGACCCTGTAGGCTCTCTCCTAAATATATTTTAAAAAATAAATAAGTAAAACTGGTAGTTCACAAGTCAGTCATTTCAGTCACACATCCAAAATTGAGCATTTCCTTTAGAGCACAAACACAAAAGAGGTGACTTTGCTGAAATTTCCATTATGTCTGAAAACAGCATTTTATGAACCATGTCAATAATGCAGAGCACCCTACTTTCAACCCCATAGTAGCGGTTACAGCTTGTGTCTACATGATGCAGTCCTGATGCAGTCCCCGGTGGGCTTTTTCAGAAGGGCTGGATCTAGAGTGTGTGCTGCTGAGATTAAGCGTGTGTGGTTCCTAACCCACTGATTGCTTTGGCATGGCGGACAGCAGGAAGGTCTCATGGTGGGCATGAGCGCCACCCCCTCCAAGGTTGTGTAGCCCAGAGGAATCTAAGGGACAGAAAGAGGGCTGTTGCTGTCCCTTGCTGCTGCTTCTCTGTTTCCCGGTTTTGCTGCCTGGCCCGTCATGAGCTGTCACTTCTGTACCACGACACCCTGTCTTGGAGCCAGCCAACAATGGACCGAGACTTCCACAAACTGAGCTATGATAAATATTTTCTCCTCTAACTTTGGGTGCCAGGTATTTTGTCTCAGAGATGAGAAAAGTAACCAGGACAGTAGGTGGAATCGTTTTGTCAGGTATGGGGGGGGCACTAAATATGCCTGTTCTCTTAAAATTGCTTGTGACTGCTTCAGATCGGACGGCAACGATCTCACTTGAAATGAGCCTCTTTCTCGAATGTGGAGGCAACTTGAAAAAAAAAAAAAAAAAACAGGCAGGATAACTTGCAACAACTCTTGCCTCAGGTTTTCCCCTATGGGATATTCCAGTTGTCTCAGGGGGAAAATTTCTGATCTTTGAGAGGAGTAGGCTTGCCCGCTTATGACAATTCTGCAAAGGTTTCCAAAGGCATCAGGCAAAGGGACCTGGAGGTGAAAAAGAGTGGGACCTACTGTTCCCTGGGCTGAGCCTCCGTCTAGCAGGAACACAGAAGCAGCCAGAAGACCGGGAAGCCACTTAGGTGCTGCTGCTGCTCGTAGCGGGATGGGCGCTAAGCATCCAGGGAGAGGAAGGGGCCAAGCCCCGGTGACACATAATAGAGAATCACATTCAGTTCATAAATGTTTTAAAAGGTTCCCAATTGGGAGCTGGGGATATAGCTCAGGGGTACAGTGCCTGTCTGGCAAGCAGGAGATTCTGAGTTTGATTCCCTGCACCAAAAAAAAAAAAAAAAAAAAAAAAAAAAGTTCTCAATAGAAGACCCACTGCAATTGCAGAATATTTGACTGTGTATGCATCTGCTTCCTCATAGTCCAAAGAGAAGAATTTTCTTTCCCTTTTTCTTCTTCTTTTTTTTTTCTTCTTAGCAACATCAATAGGGAGGTGGGTCATGCCCACAGACTGTACTCTGTAGAACTGTTGTGAGGACAATATGCAATATGTCAACTTTTAAAAAAAGAAAGGGGAAAAGAAAAAAACAAGTAATGTTGATTGAATGTGTTAATGTTTAATTGTTTGATCAATCTTATATACCTATATCTATTAATCTAAACTGATCTGATGATGAAAATATGTAATATAACCATTGTTAAATTTAAACAAAAAATAAAACTTAATTTAAAAAAGAAGGAAGATATGTTTTGAATTTTCACAGCAGCATTATTCATAATAGCCTCAAAGTAGAGATACCCAAATGTCCAGCAACTGATGCATATTCCAAATGCAGCATATCTATACAATGGAATATTATTCAGCCTTCAACAGAAATCAAAACTATTGTGGCAATGAAATGAGCCAGGCACAAAAGAATATCTTGCGTGACTCCTTAGACAGGAAATGTCCTGAGGAGTAAATGTAGGGAGATTGGAAGCAGAGTGGTGAGTGGTGCTTGCCTTGGAGAGAGGAGGTGCAGCATGGCGGTGGTGAAGACTGAGTGCCCTTGGGAGGTCATGAACATGCTCTAAATTAAGTTGTGGTGGTGCTTGTGCAAGCCTGGGAACATGCTAAGCATGCTTGCTCAATATACTTCACTAGGTGAGTTGTGAGTATGTGATTTGTATCTCAGTGAAACCAGGAAAGAAAGAAAGAAAGAAAGAAAGAAAGAAAGAGAGAGAGAGAGAGAGAGAGAGAGAGAGAGAGAGAGAGAGAGAGAGAGAGAGAGAGAGTGGGCCTTGGAGATTGAGCCTCAATCTTCAGGGGCCATCGGTTCTCCCCATGAAGTCCACCTTTCAGTGACAACTGGGAAGCACAGCCCTAGAGGCCAGAGCATCTCCCACCCAGGTGAGTTGAAGTCGAATGTGCTGTGGTTGGGATGTGGTGACAATACTCAAGCTTTGGATGTCACAGAGCTTCTTTGGAAGATGTTAACAGTCTGTGTCTTCTCCTCACAGTTGCCAGGATCATCTTGCTCAGAGTCAGGTAACAGCAGAATTTCCTCCCCTATGCCCTTCTCTTCATCGTAGCCTATTAGCGGGGGTGACAATGAACAGTCCTCTTTCTCAAACATAGCGAGGATTTTCACCATGTGCTATATGTATGCCTATCCCTGAACCTAGAAAGTCTTCTCGGGCTAAAACAATAATCAGATCTGAGATCTTAAATAAAATTAACTTCCCATAGCAACTATCATGGTTTGTGTCTAGTTGTCCCTCCAAAGCCTCATGCAGTCAGGAGGCTGTTTTCCACCACCATGAAAGCATGCTCTCTGCCCTGTGCCACTTTGCCTTGGAGCCAGCTGCATATGAACTGAAACCTCCAGTAACTGTGACCTGAATAAACCTTTCCTTCCTTCATTTTGTGTGTCAGGCATTTGTCCCAGCAACCAGAGAAGAGCACCTGAGACAGTGATCCTACTTCTCCAGTGCGGACCTGGTCACACTTTTCTTTTGTGCACCCCTACAACACTTTTCCAATGTCCTTGTTATGGAGTTGGTCTCATTTTGTTTCTTAGTATTTACCCATATGCCTCAGACTAAAATATAGGCCTCCTGGACTAAGGATATAGCTCAGCAACACATTGCATGCCCTGAGTTCCATTCCCAGTATACAGAATTATTATTACAAATAATTCCCAGTTATTTGTAAGTTAAGTAAATAAACAAAGAAAGAAAATATAGGCCTTCTAATGGCAGGAGTAGTTGCTTTACACCTTTTGGATATTTATTGGGTGTTATTGTGCACAAGGAGCAAACTTGTTATCATGGGGAGCACATTTAATAGGGAGCTTACTTTAAGAAGTTTATAGTTCATGGCGTCAATATAAATGGCATGAGATTTTATCCTAAATACAAGGGCTCTTACAAATCAGTGAGAAAAGAGAAAATACTTGTGCAGAAAATAAAGGCAATTTCAGATGTAACTGGTGATAGTATTTATTGTCATCACCTTTCTGGGGGATGGTTTGACAAAGCACATTAAAAATATAGCATACATTTTTATCAATGATTCCACCCTCAGGAACTTCATTCAAGGAAGCAGTCAAGGATGTACACAAAGATCAAATTCAAGGATGTTAGAAATAGGGTGACTTGTCATATCAAAAAATAGAAATGTCACATCCATAGAATGGCTTTAATAACAGTTAAAATCATATTATTTATTTATTTGTACACAAGTTGTAAATGCAGTTCAGAATCATAGAGACCCTCCTGTCTCAGCCTCCCCAGTGCTAGGATTATAGGTGTGCACCACCATACCCAATTTTGGGGCCAGCACAGTATGAGATATAAGGCGTCAAACTTGGATCTTTGCATTTGCCAACCAGGAACTTAGACCACCGAGCTAGCTCCCTAGCCCTCAAATTGTGTTTTCAAAGGCAGAGAAAAAGCCAGGCATGGTGGTGCACACCTATAATCCCAGCACTTGGGAGGCTGAAGCAGGAGGATTGGTGAGAGTTCAACACCAGCCGAGGCTACAATAGTGAGCTCAAGGCCAGTCTGAACTGTGGAGCAAGACCCTGTCTCAGAAAGGCAAAAAAAAAAAAAAAAAAAAAAAAAAAAAAAAAAAAAAAAAAAAAAAAAAAAAAAAAAAA
>PVJA010000069.1:0-20384 GCA_004027025.1 Myocastor coypus | reverse complement strand
AGAACAGGATCCATAAAACCAATTCCCACTTCAGTTCCAACACATCTAAAAGGAGATATTTTAGGTTACTTTAATCTTATTTCTTAAAATTTTCAGTTATGATTATATACTTATTTTAAAATAAGGGGAAAATGCAGGGAATAGAACACATTGGGAGTTTAGCATGCCCTGGGTTTGGTGGACAGCCTTGGGGAAAAAAGTAAAATTAGAAAAATCTAAGTTTTTAAGAGAATAACACTAAACCTAAAAGAAAGCAAAGACAAATACAAAAAAAGGCCTAGGGCTGGGCAGCAGTCAGCAGATGCCTCTTTTCTCTACTAGGCTTCATGGTGGCTATGGCCAGTTGGTAGGTTGGAGGTCTGGCATAATGGCCAGGAACTACACTTAATATCATTCATACAAATAGCTACTGTCAAAGACAGAGTAACAAGTTACTAAAAGCTTTTGTAAAGTATTTTTAAAAACGATATTCAGTGAATAGAACTACTGCTGGGAGACTCTTCACAAAGGAAATGAAAGAGACCAACACATTTTAAAGGCTTTTAGAATTCCTATGCTTAAGAACTATGAAGACTCTGAAAGATCAGAAATGTCACAATTGGAATCAATAAGACTCACGAGTATTTATCCATGTACTCAAAGTCCAAGAGCAATATTATAGACTGAATTGTACCTAGATTCAGATGTACAAGTCCTAACTTCCAGTGCCCTAGAACACAGCCTTATTTGGAGATAGTCACTATAGATGTAATCACTGTGGATGAGGTCATTAGGGCGGATCCTAATCTGAGTGACTAGCTGGGTAGGACTGGTGTCCACCTAAGAAAGGGAAGTTAGACACAGGTGCACAGGGAGAGTGCCATGTGACTATGAAGGCATAATGGGGTGAGGCTTACAAGCCAAGGACAACAGTATACACCAGGGAGACCCCAGCATGAGGGGAGAGCCTCAAAAGGGCCGCCTCTGTGGCACCATGCTGTTGGACTTGTGGGATCCAGGCCTGTAGGACAATGCATTTCTGTTGCTTGAGCCTCCTGGCCTGTGGCTTCACCTGGCTGCCTTGGCCCATAGGTGCAGGTGGGAAGCAGAACCAGAACCAAGGGGGTGGGAGGAGACAACCTTGCCTAGCACCTAAGCACAGAAGCATGCTGCAGGTGGCTCAGAAGCTTGCTGGGTACATGGACTTTGGACTCTGTGTGTTGGAGGTGTTCTGATTCCTTTGACCAGGACAGAACCTACTCTACATTCCCAGCCAAGGTCAGCCAGGAATGTAGGTTGGATATAGAGGTAACTGGAGCCTGAGATTACACTTGGGGGCAAAAATGGGACCTAATTCCTCTTGTCTAAGCATGAGGCCTGCAGGGTGGCAGAGCCTAGGGCTACACGCTGCAGGGTTACAGCACCCAGGCTGCTCATGAGTGTACAATTTGCTATAGCAACTGACACGGCAAGTTCGTGACCAGCGCCTTATCCCAGGCACTTGGCTTCCTTCTCACATTCCTCCTCTGGGCCCAGCTGTCTGGGGCAGGAATGCTGGGTCCTGGACTTTTAATTCACTCCAGATGGTGTTTCAGTCCTGTTACTACTTAGGCAAACCAAAGAGATGTGAGGGATGGTGCAGCCTTGATAAAGTGAGTGTGAACCAAGACATCAGCCAGGGAGGATGGGCAGTGACCACCCAGTGATCCACAGGGAACTCGCCTCCTGTGAAACAAGGAGAGGAGGGCAAAGCCAGGAGCCAAAGCACTGGCCCCATCCACAGAGACCCGAGGCATCCTGCCCCATCTGTCCACTGAATTGTGTTCTGTGTCACGATCATCTTTTTTAAGTAACTAGCTGAGACATTGGAGCTGTTTATGAGATGTGTGTCTAAAAGTTACGTTGAAATTTTTTTTTTTTAGAATGAAACTAAATCAAACTAAGCTGTAGGATTCAATTTGTTTTCTTTTGTGGAACTGGAGACTAGAACACAGGGCCTTGTACCTGCCAAACAAGTGTTCTACCATGGTGCTGCAGCCCCAGCCCAACTTGTTTATCTTGAAGATCGGGAGGGAGAGGAAGGCTGTGTGTAGAGCTAGAATGCTTCAATTTCCAGGATCTGGGTTGTCCCCAACATGACCCTGACCCCACCCAGGCCACCTCCCTCTGTAGGGAGGATTCTTCCTTGGAAGGTTTTGGAACATGCAGCTCAGTCCTTAACCCAAGGCTGAATCACTCTAAGAACTGCTTCAGGGACCCAGCCAGCACTTGCACCAACTGTCTTCAGACTCAGAGGACCTCTGAAATGCAGTCTTTCTACAGAGCAGCTATGAAAGCAAAATGACTCTTCTGGAAGCCACTACCTCCAGATGTATGAGGAAAAAAAAAAACAAAACCCAGCTCTTAAATTCAACTATTTTGTGCATGGCTTGTGGTTTTATAGTCCCTTTAATCTTTCTTTCCCGCTGTACTCCTACAAAGATTTGGGCATCAGCTGTGCCAACACACAGTTGCACTTCTAAGCAACAAACTTGTAAAACTAGGCTCTGGACTGTAGCCATTACCTCTTTGTAACATCTCCAAAAATAGAGAGTGACATGATAGATTGAAACAAATCCAAGTAACCATTACTATGTTTGTGTCAAAGAGCTGCTTTATTAAGGTCCTACGACTCTAAAGCAGGCTGCTGAAGGGTGTGTTTTTCTTGCATCTCCACATGCAGGTCAATGTAATCCAGTCCAGAGCCGCATCCTGTCTGCCCAGCATCTTGTGAGCAGTTAAGCTACCAGCCAAGCTTTTGCAGGCTGGGGGACAGCACCACACAGGGAGGGACTATGACTGTATAAAGACTGAAGCAAGCATCCTCCAGCACCCGATAGCTTGGGCCCCTAGACTGTGCAAGGATGATCACTAGATTCACCCAGTCCTCCCCTAGGCCCTCAACACCCAGTAGCAGCAGCAGTTGAGAGAAAGTTTTGAATTTTGGTTTTTGTTTATCAAAATCTCCATTTTAAAGCAAGATTATGGCTTGTCAAGCTGTCTTCTGAGAGGCCGTGGAAAGAGGCCTGGCTTTTCTGACCCTCATTCTGGTTGTGAGAACTAAGCAGACGAAGGGCCCTTGCCAAGTGGCCCACCAGGACGTCCAGCCATATGGAATCCTATGACCTGGGCCACTAATGTCTGACTTTCTACTAGTGATGGGGACTTGGTAGTTGCTTTTTGATAACTGGATAATGTCAATGTGAAGTAACACAAGCACTTATCCTGGTCTCCAGGGTGTCTGCCAGGATAGATACCTTGTAGCAGGGAATTGCAGCCGTGCAGGCATGAGGACCTCTTAGTCTGGGGAATTCCTTCCAGGGCTCAAGCTGGTGAAATGGCCAACAGCTGAGAGATGCAAACGGCGTGACATACAACCAGCCCCACATTCCTCCCTCGTGAGCAGAACAAAGTGTGGGAGATAATGATTTAGTCAAAGAAAATTCGTAGATAGGAACACTGTGCAGACACAAACAGAAAGAGGAACTGCTCTGTCTTCTTTGTTCTTTCTTCATCCTCTAAAGAAAATAAAACACACATGTGGGAAAACTAACCTAGACTTAAGTAGTTTGCATTCAAATTAAGGATGAAAATCTAATACTTCTTGAGTCTGGTATTAAAACATGTATAATGTTCTGAAGTCAATATGTTTATCATTCATTTTATCGCTCATTTTCCCCAGGGGAATCAAATCATACTCTTTTGCAAAGCATCCTGGTAACTCCACTGGAGAAGAAAAGTGGTTAAAACAACAGGTGGCCTGTGGGATTTGCCTGTAATTAAATATTCCAGGAGGCAGGAATTAGCTTATAATCTGACTGAAAGGAAAGTTCTAGCTTAATTGCATCGCCCTTCTGCCCTTCTTATTTGCTTACAACCTTCCTTTGGTTTATGTTTTCTTCTCTTCCTGCCTTTTCCTTTCAGCTTTTATTTGAAAGAAATCTCTTTCAAAATCTTTAAAAAAATGAATGCTCATGGATATGTGGTTGCTTCTGGAGAGTTCTCCAAGTCTGGCTCCAGGGAGTCCCACCCTGTCCCTGATTCTCAGGAATATGAGGACCAAGACCAGGCCGGACCAGGTCTGCCTATTGAGGGGCCAGCACTTGCTCTTGATGCCGTTCTATCAGAGGGATGAATTGTATACTCCTGGCAAGCTGGTAAGACAAAGAGCATGGACTTCAGAGTCAGGCTGGATTTGCGCTCTCTCTCTCTCTCTCCACTGACACAGCCATGGAATATAGGGGCCCGGGTGGCAGCTTTGTCCTTGTGGCCCAGCAGAAGAAATGATGGACAGGTTTCTGGGTTGGATGCCCCAGAACTCCTTGGAATTAGGGATCTGTAGGTGCAGAGGAAGCATCAGTATCTTCCATAGATAGTTACAGAAAAGCCAGCTTCATACGGGGCTGGGACTCACAGGCCTCTCCCTTCCCAACCTTCCTGCCATAGGTAATTATCACCCTCAGGTTCCAGAATAAGGACACCAGGGAATTTCACTAGGTTGTGTGGCCAGTAAGAATGGAACTCAGACCTGCTGGTGAAAGGGACGGAGAAGGAATCCCAAGCACAGAAAAGGTCCTTGGCATTGCCCTGCAGAGATGGTTCTGAGAACTTGGTCTGCAAGCCTCATAGACAAGGGGAAAGTACACATTCAGGCAGCGGGTCTGCGGTGGAACTGCTGGGTGACATTAAGGCTGCTCATTAACCTGCTTGCTCTTCTCACCTGTAAAGCAGGGAGAACAGTTGCTGTCTTCCTTCAGGACTACCGCAAACATGGAGGAGTCAACTGCCAGCACAGTGCCTATCTCTGAGGGGCAGTCACATCATATGAACCTCCCAGAGTATACTCACACAAACGAAATGGATGGCCATGCTGGAGTCATGCTCTGGTCACGGGGACAAATGCCCAACACCCACCACTTGAAGGACCAGGGCCACATTTTGCCTCATGGTCTCGGAGGGTTTAGTCCATAGTTGGCTGGCTCCAGGGCACAAATGGCATGGCAGATGGGCACTGAGGATAAAAGCTGCTCAACCCACAGCAGCCAAGAGTCAAAGAAAGAGTAAGGGCCAGAGCCAGAGCCAGAGAGATGCCCCCCAAAGGCCTATGCCTGAGAACACTTCCTCCAGTGGGGTGGCACCTCCTAGCACTACATTCAGCAATAAACATATCAATGGGTTGGTCTACTGATAATGATAGCACCCCAAAACCCAATCACTTCCCCAAAACCCCACCTCTGTCATATGAGACTTTTAGGGGACATTCCAGATCTAAGCCATAGCAGGCTGAATCTCTCCAAGTGGCCTTTCCATGCAGTCAAGAGCAGAAGCAAACAAAATGTGTGTGACTTCTGCTGTACCACAGTGCACAGTAAGCTTTCTTTAATTTTATTAATTTTAATAAGAAAGAAATAACAATGAAAAGTTTCAAAACGTGTTAGTAGGACAGCCACAATAATTAATACAATGCATATTGCCTTCATAGTAGTCATTCAGAGTACAAGATACAGACTTGACAACTTTTCTAAGCACTATTGGTACAAAGTAAGCTTTGTTTTAAGTGGTAGGAGTGAGCTCTGAAACAGTGACAAAATGTGTAAGCACAGGAAGCGCATATACCAGTAACAGCTACTCATGTGTACCAAGCACTGCAGGCTGTACACAACTGCTATAGTATACACTATGCATACTTTTATGCCATTAGCAGCAAGGCAAGATGTTTAATGTGAACACCACTACAGACATGAGAGAAATGTGTTTCACTGCTATGACAGTTTCATCACTAGGTGACAGAAGATTTTTGATGCCATTATCTCTTTATGAAACAGTGAGTCCATTGTTAAAGCAAAACATGGCACCTGAATCTGTGGATCTAACAACATGTTCTGCCTTCTTTTTCTGTTGCCTTCATCACATTAGCAGGAAAATGCTATTGCACCCATTTTAGAGATGAGGAAATTGAGAGGTGAAACAACTTACCTCAAAGCTCATCTCAAGTCCGGTGCTCTTTCCCCTCTGGTTAAATCTTACCACCTCTGTAACCCTCTCAGGCCCTGAGAGGGAACATTTGGCTCTCCGTCCTTCAATTCCTGTTCTGCTGGGCTCAACTGGCCAGTCTGGGATAGGAGAGACAGTCTAATTGGGTGCAGAGCAAGCCTTGTGTCCTCACTCCTGTCTCTACTATTGTTAACTCAACTGAAATGGGTTCCATTGGTCCAATGTGCGAATGTGTCTCCCAGCCACCTGAGGATCACAACTGACTTCAGAAAGATTCACTGAGACAGCTCACCCCCCCAAGTAGCTTCCATCTCCCCCAGAGTGGAAGATTGGCTGCTGTCCACAGCTCTGTTTTCATAGGGCAAATGTCCATTACTGCCACATCCTCTGTAAACAGCCTGTTGCCACAGATTCCAGGAATAGTGAAGCCTAGTGCTGTTGAGGGGATGGGCAAGGGGTCCTTTCACACATCTCAGCTGAGTGTTCTAATGAGAACTCGGCACTAAATCGCAGGAAGGGGCCCAGCCTGTTCAGCTACAACATCAGGATCAAAACCTTGCAGATTCAAAAAATACCAGTGGACTCCACATTCTAGCAAGCCCTGCTCCATGAGCCAGCCAGGGAACAAAAACGGACAGTAAAGCCTGCTCAGCTGCACATCGCCTTGACCTCCCCTGCCTGCTCCGCTCTGCCTTGACAAGTATTTGTGCCTCCATAGCCAAGGCCCAGCTGTGGCTAGAGGTCAATGAATTCATCATGCTAAACAAGAGCTTTGCTGATGTTTTAGAATTTCTAGGGTGACCTTGTTCCCTGTATCTGTTTTTCACAACTCTTGTATTTTTCCCTCCGTTGTTTATAAGAGTAATTGCTGGACTGAAATCAAGAGCTCACAGTGCCAAGACACCAGAGAGGCTGTGCGGCTCAGAAGCACAGAGAAAAGCCTCCAGGCTGCCAGCACCTCCTACCCAGGGGCTGGCACTGGAGCGGGTGCCTGGGATCCTTGGGTCTAGCCCTAGGTGGCTTGTGCATGCCTCACTCTGTCCCTGTCCTGCGGGACTCTCAGCTGAAGACCAATTTGGTAGCTTCTGCTCTACTGGAGGGGAGGGGGCTCACTTCCATCTTGGAGGAGGGAGAACGACTGGGGTGCAGGTCACCTCACCTGGATGCTATAGAATAAAGGACAAGTGTCCATGGTGAGGTGCTGGCAGAATGAGCCTCCCTGGCGGTGTGGCATTCCACAGAGCATTTCCGACTGTGAGCTCTGCTTCTTGCATCAGGGAGACCTGGGAGAGCAGAAGGACCCTGTGTGTCCACCTTCTCCAGGTCTGCACATGATAAATCGAGGTCTGAAGGCTAGGGGGGACAGATGGGCTGCCCTCCACCAAGCTGCCTGGAACTCTGGTCCAGAGCAGCTCTCCACATCCACCCCCACTGCACCCCGCAGCACCCCTGTGCATGAGGTAGGCCAGCCAGGGTGAGATTATTACCCTGCCCTGCAAGAAGAAAATGGCATAAATGGAATGAGGGACCTGTCCAAGATTGCAGCACTAGATGGAGAGGCCCAAGCAGAAATAGGCATTTCTAACTCTAAAAATTTGCATACAAATAGAAAGTTTATGTTATATTTGTTCTTTCAATCTTACTGTAAATGGTGGGACTATTTGGAAGATGTCCATGGTGACTGTAATTACATCTGCTTGATAGATTTTCTTTGCCCATCCCTGAATGGAGAGCCTCTGGGGGGGAGGCTGTGACTGACTGGAGATACAAGCCCCTACCCGGGACCTGGCCATTCTCAAGGGCTTCTGCCTATTCCTTCATATGACAACTCTCCAATCATGAGGCAAACAAGAGCAGAGACCTCAGTTAGCTGCCAAGGTCACCCAGAGGGCAGCAAGAGATTCTGAGGTTTGAACCCAGGGATTCTGCCCCACAGCCTCTGCACTAACCGCTGGACTCTCCTGCCTCTTTCCAAGCACCGCCTACTCCTCCTTCTGCTGTCCTGTGAGGACAGAGGAAAGGTTCAGACTTTACAGGCCTGAAGCCCTGAGCTCATGACATTGTGATTAGATTATCCTCCTTAGAGCTGCAGCTGGCTTGAGAGGCTCAAATTTCCAGACTAATTTGCAAGAAGCTGCATCTAGGTGTTTAGCATGAGCCAACAGAGGAAGAAATATTCAGGAGGAAAACCCTAGATCTAGCTCTTAAATTTTAACATGCACACAAATTCCCTAGAGATGGGGTAGAAACCCCAGTTGAGATGCCACAGGTCTGGGTGGGGCCTGGATTCTGCTTTTCCAACAAGCTCCAGGGTAAAACAGATGTGCCTGTCTATGGCTTCACTATAAGCAGTGAGGCTCTAGGTTTGAGGCTACATTCTTGGGGACTGCTGAAAGCGCTCCCCAGGCAGGACTGCAGGGTCCTGGGAAGGGTTCTGAGTGAGGCTGCCATTAACCAAAATGCTATTTTCTTTTTGGAAAAAAATGTTTGACAACCATAGGCCTATATAAAATGTCCAGTGCATTCGGAGATACTTGCTCATGTGTGTGATAAGGTATTTCTGTCCCTAAAGAGAAAACATTTTTTCTATTACTTTGCTGACTCAGGGGAATCAAAAGCTATATTTGGACAGCTGGCCTCACATTGACCTCCTGCTACCTAATAGAAAATGTTGGAGGTACTCTGCTTCTCTGCTTAAGAATAATTACATTTATATTCTCTCTCTCTCTTTCTCTCCATCTCTCCCCCATAGAAAAGGAGAACGGGATACGTGCTTCTGGAATTCATCAGTTCCAACTGTTTACTTCCACTTGAGGCCAGAAATGTATCCCCCCACCCCATGTCTAATTTTCTTATGGGAGGAAGGGGGAAGAAGGCTTCCAAGATTGCAATCATGAAATTGTTACCTTCCCAGGAAAATTCCTCTGTTTGTCTGGAAAGTTGAGTGAAAGTCCACTACCAGACTGAGGGAAACAAGATACTGGGGTACTAGACTAGAAGGAGCTGAATATAAATCCAGTGTACTGGAAGAAAGCAGCTCTGTGATGAAATATGTTAGGGAAATGCTGTATTAAGCAAGCCTCTCTCCTGAGGGATTTCTTAGAGTCTGTTATGAGAAATTACAGTTCTAACTCCCCAAAGGCAATTATAGTTAGCAGTCCTTCTCAAGCTTCCCTAATGTCACACAGAGCCTCCTCTTCATGGATATTCTGAGGGACATTCAGATTCTACGGACCCTGACCCCTAGAAAAAACTGATCAAGTGCTAGTTCTAGACCATGGAATATAACCCCTAAACCCGTGAAAATACTGTCCCTGCATGGGCTAGATCAGACAGCAATATCTTCCATCTCTGGAATTATAATTCCAGAAGATTCCAGAAAGACAAACTCTGGACCAGCTCTGGGAAAAGGCAAGCTAAGGCTGAGCTGGCCTGCAACAATCCAGCGCTGAGCAATTTTCCCTACGGTGTGCTCACTCATGGCTAGGATGAGGTCTTTTTCTCCTTGTGACTTGGGGTAGCTCACCGACAGCCACCAACCAGTCTGTGTTCCCCTGACCATGGCAGCATTTTCAGGGAGGAAGCACCCCCATGACAGGATGTGCGGAGCTCCCAAAGCCCAGGGAGAGATGTTGCGAGCCCTCTGCTTGGTGGGAGAAAGCAATAGAGGAGGGTTTGCTGGGAATAGAAGATTGTAGATGTCCCGCTCAGACAGGGCAAGGGATTGCTGTATCTCTGCTCCTCTTCAGCTTCCTGGATGCCTGGTGTGCTCATTTCTCAAACAATGTACTTGATGGTTCTCAGGCCACCTGGGGCTGGCAGTCAAAGCTTCCAGCATGGCTGCCCCAGTGTGATGCTGGGCACTCATTTTTCGAATTTTAACCATTGTGTGTTTGCTTGACTGTTTATTAGAAAAATATATGGACTAGTGCCTGAAACTCTCACTTTCTCAGATGTCCTTGCTCTGATGGAGGCTGAGGCAGGAAGACCCAGCTGTGAAGAGGTGGAGAGCAGCGGTGGCAGGAGAAGGAAGTCTGAAGTGCAGGCTCACAGGACAGTGCCAACTCCTGGGAAGCATGCCTCCTGGCCGCAGGACAGAGCTAGTGCGGGATAGCAGGTGGGACCCCAGCAGTGACAGACCTGAGGACAGATAAGATCTGCAGGTGGAAAGAAAAGAACAGGGTGTGCACAGCTCCTGGCTGTCCCAGGTGCCTTCCAATCTGGCTTCTGTGTCTTTGGACTTCAAGAATTGCATTTAATTTACTGGATGAGATTACCTTAATTCATACTGCTCTCAGGAACACTTCTGGAAAAAGCAGTATTTAAACTAAAATGTAGGAGAGAATGCCTTGTGTTACCTCAAGATAGTTTTCCCCCTGACCCCTTAATGCCACAGATTAATGTGACATGAGGCTGCGTTTGCAGGCACCTACACATAAATAATGTAAAGCTTTCTATTTTCTGTCTATGGCTCCAACCTGGCTTAGGTAAGAGGGCTGCACTCATTTATCTCTCTGCTACAGGGAATAAGAATAGTCTCAAGGATTTAGTGAGGATTCATCACATGTCACAGCTTGACATTTACTAATTCATTTAACCCTGTGATCCAGGGATTATTATTCTGTCTATTTTGCTGATGAGGAGAGCGAGGCCCAGAGAAGTTAAATTATTCTCTGGGTTGCAAAGCCATGAAATTAAAGAGCTGGGATGTCAAACTCTTAACCACTACTCTGTCTCCCTGGGGATAAAGTTCAGGGCCTTTATATAAACTCTCTGGCCATATATCCAAAAAGGAAAAAGGGAAGTACTAGACATTTGGAATTCCAGTCAGTAATTTGCAGTATGGACTGAGATGACCACAAAGTTTCCTCTAAAATAACACAGGGATCTCATGGACTCCCAGAGGACCAGGCTGGGTGTGTGACTGCTTGTTCAGGGAAGCAGGGCCTGGGAACTGCAGGGAGAGAGCAAGAAAGGAGAGAGAAGGCCAGTTCAAGCTTTGTGCTAGGCTTTGACTCAGGAAAAAGGGAGCCAGCTGAGCCCTGCTGAGAGCATCCAGGAAATCCATGAGGGTGCTGGGGGCCTGGTGGGCAGCAGGTGTGACTAGCTGCTCATCTATGCCAGGGCAGAAGAGTGATCCACTTTGTGCAAAATTGCAAATGCCTCAAAAGGCCCTTGGGCCACAGTTCAGGCAGGTGGAGGAGTCCACCCTAGGAATTCTGGTGTCTGAGTGGCAGCGAATTGGGGTAGTTTGAGGCCCACATAGCACTGGTTCAGAGAGGACCATAGGAGCTGACAGGGCCAAGCAAGGAACAGCTCATGGGGCCTGGCCTCCACCTTGCACTCTACCCTGGATCTGCCAGGGTTACTGGTGAGTCCCACAGCCTCTACTGGGCAGCACCTTCCCTCCTAATCCAGACCCACCTGGCAGTAGCTGGCCAGACATCTCCAGCTTTCACCCCAAGCCCTGTTGATTGCTGCCCTACTCCCTGTCTCTACAATGCCAACATTCTTGAAGCTAGCCTTTTTTTTTTTTTGTACCAAGAA
Organism: Myocastor coypus; assembly: GCA_004027025.1. Taxonomy (NCBI): domain Eukaryota; kingdom Metazoa; phylum Chordata; class Mammalia; order Rodentia; family Myocastoridae; genus Myocastor; species Myocastor coypus. The sequence continues at coordinate 8,825 of PVJA010000069.1, read as the reverse complement.
TTGAACTCAGGACCTTGTGCTCACCAGGCAGGTACTTATGCTGCTGAGCTATGCCCCCAGCCTTGAAGTTAGCTTTGGTCTCTCCCTTTCATATCCCTCATCTGGTCTATTAGCACATTTTGGAAGTTTCAATTGAAAACCTGCTCCTTGTTCTTTAGCTAGTGCTCAGGGTAAACCCCTGCTCTGCCTGTGGGGTCCTGGGCCTTTCCACATCTCCCTGCCCCCATGCTTGCTTGTCCCCCAATTGATCCATCTGGCACCCCCGACCATCTCCACCCTCCTCTGCGCAGGCTTTCTCTCCAAGGCCTGTTTATTCTGAGATGTCAGCTCTTGCTGGCTTCTGACTCTCCACTAACCCTAGACCTGGCATGGTCCTGTCTCTGAGACTTTGCTTCTCCTCTCAGAGCCTGGTCCTCCTGGATGTCTGCATAGTTTCCTTCCTCATCTCCCAAATCCTGTTCAAACCTCTGCCTTCAAGCTGAGGCCTGCTCGGGCCCTGTTTAAGATGGCACCACATCCTCACATGTTCTCTTTCTCTTTGCTAGTTTCTTTCATCCCTAATAATTCCTAAGCCAGGGTTCCTCCCATGTCTGGTCTCCAGGTACACATGTGCACACAGGTGCACACGCACGCGCGCACGCGCGTACACACACACACACACACACACACACCAGGAGTAGCAGTAGCAGTAGCAGCTCACGACTACCATGAACCACAGCTTTGCAGCTCGCAACACAGAACATGAGAAACATGTGTCTCCTGTAACAAAGATCTTTAGAAATCCAGTAAAGCGAGGAGCTACCCCAGCAAGGTGACTGCTCCCCCAGCAGGCAGGGAAGAAGGGCAGCTGGGACCCTGCCAATCACAGAATGGCAGGCAGTTGACAGCTGGGAAAACCAAGACAAGAAGGGCAGAGAGAAGCAGCTTTGCCTTTATCAGAGCAGAGCACAGATACCACAGTGTGCCTGGGTTCCCTACTAGGCCATGGGGTGCTGGAGCGAGAGCTAGGCCTGGCCCCCATCTTGCTGGCCAGTACCTAACTCAGAAGCCTGCAAGTAGAGACATCAGTAGAAGGTAACATTCACATTCAGCATTTAAGCCAAACCCTGCAGGGGTACCTGAGGGGGAGCTGCAGATCCCCCAAATCTTGCTTCATAGCTAAGCTTCTTGGCATCTGCCAATTCCATTTGAGGGAAGGCAGCAGCTGCAAGGACATCCTCCCTGCCTGTTTTACCCACCCTGTGTAGCCCGTAGGGTACACTCTGGAAACCAGAGCAACAAAGGTACCCTGCCTGTCCCCAAGAAGGAATTAAATTGCTACAGCGTGGAAGGAAGGGGTCTTGAAATGCAGTGATCAGAATCATCTCCTTCTAAGCCGCCTCCTGCCGTCATAGGAGTCATGATGGAAAGACTGCACTGGCCTCACTCTTCCACTTCTGCCTCTGATAAAGGATCCCTGAATCCTCTCCCCTATCTTCACCAAGGCATTTCTCCCCTTTGCAGCTTTGAGGGTAGAAATCAAATTCTGGGGCTTGAGCGCCTTTCCACTGGGGTGCTTTGTCAGGTCTTCTTTCCTTCTGGCTCCAGATTTACTCTCAAGGGAGACCAAGGGACCAAGGGAGCTGTGCAAACTTGGAGTTCCAGAGACCTATAGGGCAGGGGTGCAAATCCTCCTATCAGGATATCTGCTCAACTTGCTGGTCACTGGAAGTCTCAACTACAGTTAGAAACAAGGTGGGGAAGAACGTCCATCTTCACTGGGATTTAAGATGATAGGTTTCTGGCTTTGTGCCCTAGAATAAGGTTAATTTCATTCTTACAGGAAAGAAAACATATTCCCACACTTAGAAGTTTGGCGGGAAAACATGCAGCTTTGAAAGTGTTGCAAGCAGCTCAACTTGCACATCCCCTCTCTCCTAGGCTGAGTATTTTCTATGTCTGATAATATGTTTGTTACACCTTGTCTCTGCCAGGGACACATACAGTAAATTGTCAGTTCCAACCATGTAATCTCTTAACCATAAGGTTCTAACATCTGTTGGCCAGTTGTTGCATGGTTAGATCACTAACAAGGCTTCTAATTTTACTCTTTGAATTTAACATAAAAAGTTTTAATGAGTATATGTAATTCATACTTTCCAACTTCAGAGAGTCCTGAAAGAGAAACCTATGCTTTTATAACCGAAGTCTCTGAAGTCAACAGTTTTATTTTTAAATCCCATTTCCTCCCTCATGCCCTTTACACAAATGCATTATCAAACAAACCAATGGGACACGCATGTTATCTGCAGTGACTGGTGGCACACTGCTGTTAGTCTTGCTTTCAGTGACCAGTCTCCTAATCTCCGTGCCCATATGCAATGTACCGTGTAGTCATTCTTCCTTCTGAGGCTAGACTGGTGTTGTGAGGCCCTGTCTGCCATTTATAGAAACAAATTGGAAACTGACACAAGAAAGGCAAGTGCTGAGTCATGTTGGGAGAATGTGGCTTTCAAATTTACCTCTATTCACAGCCTTGTTTGTACAGAAATTATTTAGCAGTGATTGACTGACTGATTGGTTGGTGCCTGTAATGGAATTCAGGACCTAGTGCTTTCCATGCAGGCACTGTGCTGCTGAGCTATCTCCCCAGCCCTCTGAAATGATTTAGTAATGTTCAGTTCCTCTGTCCACCTTCATATCCTTCCTTGGAAGTATGCCCTACCTCTGCCTAGGAAGAGACATCATTTGACTAAACTTGCAACTTTGGGTTGACTTCATTATCCAGAGACATGCTTCTGGACATACATTTTGGAGTATTTTTTTAGGAATCAACTCCAACAGGCCTGTAACATATCTGTTGGAGAAAGCATCTCCTTCACAATCCTTTCCTGTAGCTGTGTTTATCATTAACCAAATTATGGAGAATTTCAAAAGGAATCCTGATATACTCTCTACTTGCTCTTGACGATGCTTTTAAAAGACTTATTGGCTCTAGCTGGAAAGTTTCTCCAGGTTTAGCTGATACCTTTCCGCTGAGCGTATTTTACCTGTCTTCACCTAGGAAACTGTGACAACAGCACCCATGCTGCATCACCAGACTTCACCAGCCACATCTGTTGCTTGTGACATGAATATCAGGGGACAGGTTTTTTCCAATTCTCTCTATCTAGTTCAGAAACAGGATAATGCAGCATTTTCTGTGAAATGTGGCCAGAGTTAAGGTGAGGTGTATGAGCTTGATTCCAGCTAAAGTAACTTTCTTCTATGTGTTAATCAGGTTTATGTTACTGCAACAAACTATCTGAGATGAAAATCACCTTTTTAAAAAATGTATTTAGTACAGGGTCTCACTACATAGATTGGACTTGTAGTGATCCTCCTGTTTTTAAGTCTCCCAAGCACTGGGATTACAGATGCCAGCCACCATGCTCAGTCTCAGGCGCAGTCTCAATGTGCCTTTGGGGTGGGGCCGGCATGGTACGATGGGGATTGAACCCCTGCCACTGCGCTCTGTCTAACCAGGAAGTTCAGTCTGCTGAGCTATCTGGCCAGCCCTTGAACATCAACTTTTAGAGAGGAGAAGCTTATTTTGGCACCCAGTTTTAAGTCCATGGTTGGGCAGACCCACTGCTTTAGAGCCTGTGATCAGGTAGCCCATCATGGCAGGGGGAATATGGTAGCAAAAGTCGTTTACTTCATGACCAGGGTGAAACATAGAAAGAGGAAGCTACAATGCTTAGGTCACAGCACCAGTGACCTAAGACCTTCCACTGAGCCTCATCTCTTAAAGTTTTCACTTCCTATTGGCATTGGGGACCAAAGCGGGGGGGGGGGGGGGGGGGGGGGGGGGGGGGGGGGGGGGGGGGGGGGTGGTAGTGGTGGTGGTGGTGGTGGTGGTGTATTTTTTTCAGAGGTGGGATGGATCCCGGGGCTCCAAATGTATGCAAAGAGCTGTACCACTGAACTACAGTCCAAGAAACTGAAGCCTGCAGTAACAATGTACATGACAGGTAGTGCCATCCTGACAAAGAAAAAACACTGGGGTAGCAAATGGAGGAGGAGGAAGGGGACTGAAAGGCAAGGAAAGGAGGGCTACATGAGAGAAAGCAGGAGCAAGCAGCAGGGAGAGGCCACACTGAGGATCCTGGCCCTTTTGGATAGCTGCAAAGGCAGGTACTGCTCCTGTCTCTGCAGACAGCAGGTAAAGCAGCAAATTCTAGGTGACTTGGGTCACTTCAGTTCTTTCCCTTCCCAAGTGTGTCCCCTGTCAATGGCCTGACAGGGCTGTTTCCTCAGGAAAAGTCTTGTCCCCACTAAGGGAAACTTGTGGCACATGGTCGTTCAGGAGGCAGTCAAGGCTGGCCAAGACTACTACACAAGGATGCAAAGCCATGTGGAACAAGTCACTTCTGTGTTGTTGGTGCTGCTGGGGATGGAAACCAAGGACTTGAGCATGGGAGGCGCGTGCTCTGCCACTGAGCTTCACCCAATCCACAGTTGACGCTGTCAACTATACTCATATTTCACACCAGCACAGTAACTGCTTCAGCTCTGCTGGCACAGTGACAGTCTCCCTGGGGAGAAGTCGAGGCTGTATGGGTCTTGTGTGGGTACTGCACCAGTCTCTGGCTCACTCCACCTCTTAGTGAAGGTGGCTGACTCTATCTGTGCTCAGATTGGGCAGCAGGGCATCCAAGAGGCAGGCAGTGCTGATCATACAGGTTGAGAAGGCAACTGTATCTGAGTTGCTTGGTGTTACAGTTTAGATTAAATCTGCTCCCCTCAAATCCTATCTTCAAAAGTGGAGCTTTTGGAAGGTGATTAGGTACTGGGCTACTAACCTCATAATGGATAATCTACCCATGGGTTCACAGCTGATCTGCTGTTGGAGGTGGGAGCCTGGTTGAAGGAACTAGGGGAGGCACCTATGAAGGGTATGTTCTGTCCTCAGCCCCTTCCCCTGGCTTTTCCTTACTTTTGGTGAGTTGGCTGCCATGAGGTAAGCAGCTATCTCCCATCATGCTCTACCACCATGGTGACTCTGCCTTGGAACAAGCTGACCATGGACTGAAAACTCTGTAACTGTGAGCCAAAGTAATTTTTTTCTTTAAATTATGTATTTTGTCAGCAACAGAAAGTGACTAATATTTTTAAGAAAGATTAAGAAGGGCTGGGGACGTAGCTCAGCACAAAGAACCTGGATTCAATCCCTAATACTGAACAACAAGAACAAAATTAACTCAGCTATGCCTCCTTTTCTCACCTCTCCCTATGTGAAGAGTTAATGTGGGACTTCACATAAGTCCAGTTATCTGGTTATCAGCACTTTTTGCTGTTAGCATGTGCCAACTGTACATTTGAAATGCAACAGGTATCTCCCCAATGAATTTGTTGTCTTATAGATGGACATTTAAATGGTAGCCATAACAAATGGCCTCAACAATGTACTACTTGATGTTTGAATAAACACACAGAAAACAGAAATTTCAGAGTCATGACAAACATGTGAAATGCTATAGAAAATAACTCAGGAATGCTCAGCACTATACAGAAAAGCTCTGAAAGTCTGTTTTCCAGAATCCACAGGACTAAAGTATCACAGAGCTCCCAGATCCAACAGGTAAAGTATTCTCACTCTGTGGAACACTGTCTTACATATATTAAGGGAGGTCATAACAGAAGGCCGGTGAATGATTTACAAGCTCCTTCCCTTCCTCCTCTGGGGTATTTATGGTTTGAACCCCTGGACAGGAGCCCTCCCACAGGAAGGTGCATGGGCCAAAGTCCCCCTCAGACAGTGAGGTGAAGGCCAGTCAAGAGTTGCATGCCTGAGATGTACTAAGTGTACATTTAAAATGCAAAAGGTTTCTCCCCAAAGAACTTGTTGTCTTCAACAACAAGTTCAGGCCAGGAACAGCAGGAAACAGGGTGAGGAGGGAGAGCCTCTACGGGTTCAGGGTGCCAGAAGCCTTTTGGGCCCAGCCAGGTCTTCATCCCCATGATCTCCTCCCTGAGACCCTCCCTACTTGGAGAGCAAGACGTTCAAAGCCTGTGCAGACTAGGGCCTGTGGCTGCCAGAGAAGGGTTCCTGTTGTAGAGGTCTGAGTGTATTAGGTACCTCTATTCAATAGATTCTTGGGTTTGAATCCAGAACCTAGCCCTCAGCAGCAAGTTACTTAACCTCATAGTGCCTCAGTTTCCTATTTTGTAGAGTGGGAGTAATAAAGAACCTACTTAAAAGGGTCCTCTGAGTTAAAGGAATTACTTTCTGCAAAGGGCTTAGCCTGGTCATCCACATCCTGGTCATACACATTAGGTGCTATCCAAGCTCAGTGTAATTACCTCCATACCTTTCTTGGATAGGGACCACCTTCTTCTAATATGGTGGGTAGGATGCAGCCGTCCATTGAAAACCAGAGTGAATGCATGCCTGGCTGTGACAACCAATCTGGATTCTGGCCAACGTGGGTGATTCCCTTAGTGTTTATGAAGAAGCACTGAAATACCAATAACAAATGGTTAAACAAACCCAGATTGTTGTTGGGGACTTTGATGGAGAAAGGATTAACTCCCTTCCAAGTGCCTTGGCTTTGTACCAACATTATTTACTTAGCAGAGAACTGCCTTTCAACACAAGCTCAGTGAGAAAGACCCGGCCAAGCACTGGGGAGGCGTATGGGGGATCAGCGAGGGACAGCAGGGACATATTACATAGCCATTGGCTCAGTTCTAGGGGTTTCTTTCTTGGTCCACCCCATAATTGAGTCAGGGTTCCCTTTTGTGTTGAAGAAAGGACTACATACATAATCGGGCTTATAATCAGCAAGTGAAGCCTGCATTAGACAGCAGTAGCTTTCACCTGCTTACTTCTCCCCAACAGTTAACAGTGATTATTATGATTTAAATACTTCTTTGGGTGCTCAACAATTTAAGTGCAAATGTGTTAAGAAACATTCTGGTGCCAGACCCCAAGTTTATAAAGAAGCTTAATGTACTTCTTTTCACATGCAAAGCCAGAGTATGTGGAACTGGATGATGCTTATGGCAAGATTTGATGATGTAACTGTCTGCTCTGGCTGGCTGGATTTTTTTGTGCAGATGTCTGTTGACAGCCTAGTCCCAGGCACTTATCATGGGACAGACTGCTTCGTGGGTCCATCAGAAACCTGGCAGACAGCAGACACTGGGGCCTGCATGGGACCTTGACGATGCAGCCACCATGGCCCCAAAGAGCAAAGAGCAAGGGGCAGGACTCCATGTACTCAGTTCAGTTCATGTCATATTTCCTTTAAGCTTTTAAGAGGAGAGAGTAAAATAAGAGGCTTTCATTTTTAGGAGAGGGATAGGAGCCACTATTAAGAAAACAAAATAGCCTGGAATTATTACCAGTATTCATTGAGGGCTTTCTATGGACTTGAATAACATTAAGAGCTAGAAACCCAAAGATGAAGTAGCCTTAGCTACCACTGGGTACACATACATAATCCTAGGCAGCAAGAGAAGACAGGAGTGAGGAGAAGAGATAGCACCTTAGTACAATAGCTGCCAACGGGTTCAGTTTCTCTTCTGTCCCTCTCAGAGATGTCAGACAAGAGCAGATGTGCCTACCACTGCTGTAGGAGAACAAGGATCCAAAAAGGGGAATTGGCTCCCAGCTTACATAAAGACTGGCAGAGCTGAAATTCAGAACCAGGTCTGCCTGTGTGCTTTCTGCACCATGAATCTGCCACAGGGCCACCCAGGCTATATGTACTTTTTTTTTATCTATTTATTTACCTTGGACACACAAATGGTTTATTACGAAAGTAGATTATATACACAAACATTAAGTTTTTAACTGAAGGTAGCAGTCCTTGAAAGGGACATCCCCAGCAATCTAATGAGCAGTAGAATTTATGCTCATTAAGCTCGTGACAACTCTTAGAGAATGTGATGTCTTACTACGATTTCTTTGGGCTCCCCAACCTCAGCCACCTCTACTTCCCCTGAAGGCTCCTCTCATAATTACACTTGCCCAGGTTGCTGCTGTATTTCCCACTGGGAGGATTATAAATCTGCCAGGCATCCTTTTTTGGTCCTGCTGGAGATTACTTGGGTGGTGAACCTGAAGTTGCATTTTCATTCGCTCTCTTTTGCCCAATCTCAACTTTCTGTACAGGATAATGTTACTGTGCTTTCATAAAATGGATAAATATCGAAGAGATCTTTGTTTAAAACAATGATATTGTTATTTTAAATGTAACAACTTTAATCTTGTTCTATTCTGCTTTTAAGGGTTTGCCTGTTTACCCAGGAGAGCCAAGTGAAGTTGTCGGATATAAACCTGCAAGTCCTGGGCAAAGTATTGCAGCCTGATTTGGAAATCATTGAGCTTTTCTTCATTTAGTTTGGCTGTTAAGAAATCTGGGAGTTTTCGGCCCAACTGATGAAAACTGTACAACAAATATTCCACATAGCTGAACTGCAGCTTGGGTTCATTACCAGTGTTCTCTCCATTTTTTGCTTTTTCTGATAGGACAGGTATGTACTCCAATAATTTATCAAATAGTTTCCTTAAATTTGTTTTTAGCTTCTCTATGTCACCACAAAATGAACTCACTGCTGCCAACAATTTTAACACCTCAAATTTTATATCAGGACCCTCCTGTTATGGTTTATGTCTAGTTGTCCCCCCAAAGCCTCATGGAGTCATTGGGTGGGGACTTCTAGAGTTTGAGACTTGATCCATGATCCCTGGGATTATAGGTTTTAGTACTGATGGGATTATGGGTGGAAGTACTTCTGGGATTATGGGTGTAGCCTAGGGCGGGAGCTAAGGTGGAGAGCCTGAACGTAATATAAAG
>PVJA010000068.1:230061-255474 GCA_004027025.1 Myocastor coypus | reverse complement strand
ATATTACATATTGTCCTCACAATCATTCTATAGAGTGCAGTGTGTGGGCATGACCCACCTCCCTATTAATGTTGCATAGAAAAAAGAAAGAAAGAAAGAAAAAAAAAAACAGGAAAGAATATACTTCCATTTGGACTAAGAGGAAGCAGATACATATACAATCAAAGGTTTTGCAATTGCAGTGTGCCACCAGTGAAGCTTGTAACGTTGGAGGCTATTGAATCTAAGCCTCCTAAAGCTCATCTCACCAATCTAGCCATTACACATTGTTTTAAATTAATCTTTCCTTAGTGGTAAGTCTTAATTTGGCTTCTATCTGGGCAAATTCATTTCTTTCTCATATGTTTATAAAGCATGTCCTATAGTATTGTAGTTAAGAGGGTCATATCAATAAATCAAATAATGACATGGAGTTTATGTTACTTTAGGGAGGAGACACAATAAACATTAGACCTACTAGAGAAAGACATTATATAAATACTATGGGAAAAAGAAAAAGGAGTGTTGGGTTCTGTGAGGTGTGACAGCAGGGGCCTTGTTGAGGTGGCACTGAGAAGCAGTAAGGGGGGATGGGATGTGTGCTACTGGGAACAGATAGGCAGGGCCAGGGGGCAGCCAGCACAGAAGGCCACAGAACTCCTGTGGAAGGGAAAGGAGAGGCTTTGACTCTGCATGTAATAAGGCCTGAAACCCTAAACTTCTTAGCATAGACTGATGTGGATCAGAGATCTCGGTTATACCTTTATGTGATGAAACTTCCGATTAAAACAGTCCTAAGCCAAAGAATTAACTTCTTGACAAAATAAATCCGAATCTACAAATTTCTTGAATTTTCATGGCTGTTTAAGTATCAGTCAGCATGCAACTTTTAGCAATGTCAAATATATACATCATAGAGATATACACACAGTCATGGGGAATGGTTATCCCAAGGAATATCGTGTTGGCAGCTATTTTCCTCTATGCTCCTGCCTATTTTTTGTCTGTGATTTGAAAATTTCTTGAAAAAGCTTAGACTTAACGGTGACGAATCTCTGGCACATGTGCTGTAGCAGGCTATCTGTACCATCAGAAGCTCTAAAAGATTAACTATCACTGGCTTAGACTGTCATCCTTTGCCAATTTGATAATAGATGAAGACTTATCTAAACTATACGATAGGCCCGGCAGGATGGCTCAGTGGTCTAAAGCGCCTGCTTAGGAAAGCTTGGGTGGCTGCAGGGACCGCAGTTAGATCCCCGCACCACATGCTGCGCCAGCCCTGCCCTCAGGGCAGGCTGAGCTGGCCATAAAAATAAATAAACAAACAAACAAAAGTTCTGAAACAAAAATAAATAAATAAGTAAAAATAAAAAATAAAACTAGAACTGAATTAAAAACAATAAACCATACGAGATCCTTTTTCCTGGTATACAGTAATAGTTACAAACAAAATCATAGTTTAATTTGATTGACTTTGACTTCCTCAGTAATTTTAATCTATTAAAATTATTGCTTGGTTATCTTCATGAAAACTGAATTACATGATGAGTACTACATTAAAACAATGTTGACTTTCAGTTAAAATAACATGTTTTGCCAAAATCTATTTAGTGATAAAATAAGATAAAATTTATAATTATTATAAATGGCACTACATTTGCCATTTTCTTTTCTTTCTTTCTTTTTTTTTTTTTTTTTTTTTTTGTTTTGGTACTGGAAATCAAACTCAGGATCTTATGCTTGCTAGGCAGGCACTTAAACTGCTGAGCCACCTCCCCAGTTCCCAGTTGCCACTTTCAATGACATTTATTTATTATTTTAGTCAATGTGGTAAGCTTACCTGAATGTAGTGTTGAAGATTAAAAATGTAGGATAATTTAAAGATTAGAGAGCTTTAATGGTCATTTTAATTTCCATTTCTGTTAAGGAAGTTATTTATTTATTTATTTATTTATTTAGAAATATGGTCTCACTATGTAGTTCAGTCTGTCCTGGATTCCTTACGGAGCCTGGGCTGGCAAGAACCTGTGGCAGTCCTCCTGCCTCAACATCCCAAGTGCTGGGATAACAGGCATGCACCACCATACCTGGTAGAAATGAGCTTCTTTTGGAAATATTAATTTTTGTATAAAGGAATTGAAGGCATCTGGTTTGGATTAATTGTCTTTTAAGACTTTTTCTTCATCATTTTTTTCTTCATGATCATTAATACAGTGTTGGCTGATAGAAAAATTAAGGTGAGAGCTGATATCCAGTGTGTGTGGAGATACATATGAAAGGCTTCTCCAGACATAGTATAACAGTGGCTGCAACTAGAGATGCTTCCGAGGTAAAGGAATGTAAATGAGCAAAGCACCTAGTATAAGAAAATAAATGGGAAACAGCTGGGAGGGCAGTGGAAGTTAGGGAAGAGCACAAGGAGCACCTCAGTGGGTCAGCCACTTCACAGCCAGTGTCTGTTCCCAGAGAACACAGCTTCATATCACCAAACCCAGTTTTGCAAAAGAAGCCACATTTCTTTATTTCTACTGTTAAATTCCTCAGTTTTAAAATGGCAAAACATCTCTAGTTAGAACACATCTGTCTGGTACAACATCATGCGGGTGCAAATGAAATGTTTCTGTTAACAAGATGCAGTCGACTTTGCCTCTTTGTCACATGGTGATGTACATTTCAAGCAGTGTAACTGAGGACAGGAAATCCTTGCATTTTTTATGAGGTTCCAGAAACTTCATCCTTCACTGTTTCTAAAAACCACCTCATCACCATACTTTATTCAGTGAAGCAGGTTTTATCAGACACAGCATTCTATTGTTGTTATTACTATTGGTAAGTAGTACTGGAATCATTCATAATTATTATATAATAGCCATAGAAACAAATTTGTAATTTTAGTTTACAGTTCAGAAATTTGACACAAGGAATAAACTACCTGTGGATCTAATTTTATTACATCTGTAAAACAGATTATTATGAAATTAATATTGATTCTTATTACAAAAGAAAAAGCATGTCAACATTAATCTGCTGAGAAGCCACACTGGAGTATTCTGTAATAGAATGAAAGAACGGCTAAAATGTAAATATGTGCCCATGTGTGTTAAAATAAATTTTGAATTTTCTGGTAGAATTAAACGTTTTTCTTTTATTTACCTGCTTCAGGACCATTGGAAGATAAAGAACCTCATAAATAAAGAAATAAATCAAGCATCAAAAAATGGAACAAATGATAGTTACATGTCTTTTATTTGTGACATTTGAATTCTAAGCTCAAAAAGAACTGATTTCATAAATATCTTTTAGTTCATCTTACTTTACTAATTGATTTAATTGTGTTAGTCTTTATATTCGAATCCTTAATCACAAACAGAACTAAAAATATAGTCAACATTTTTTAAACATATGTAAAAATGATACAGAACAATTTTGAAATCTGAACATTAGCGGCTAGTAAAACAGCTTGTTTCATTAGAAATGGACTCTTCCCTCTATGTTATATAAATTCATACACAGTCACTGAAAATTTGTACTTGGAGTTGAAACCTGTCTGGGAGGAAATAGCCTGCTACACAAGTTTTTGTTGAAATATGTTTCAAAGCAGGAACGTGATCATGATTTCTAAAACATACTTTGTTTGGCTAATTCTAGGAGAGAATCATTTGTTTCTTTAAAGACCAAAATGATCACAGCAAGAATGACAACAGGGTTATCTGAATGATGCCTCCCTTTCCTTTTAATGACTTGGTCTCCATTTCTGGAAACACAGGCATATTTTCTCACAATGCTTCTTTTTTCTCACAGTGTGATGCCCATGGAGTAAGCAAAGGACAGCAGGGAGGAGGCCACAGAAGGAAGGTGCTTCCCCCAGTGGCCAGCACGACTGGCACAGATGACCACAGAAAGATGGGAGGACCTCTATTTAAATTCCTTAATGTTTCTCAAAGAGATGGTTAAAATCAAGCACCACCACCAAACTAAAATAGTCTAATCCGAGGAGGCTTGTTGAACGTAGGAAGGAACAGGAGTCAGGAAAGAATGCCAGTGCAGCTGGACATAAAATAGTTCAGAATTTTGTGTGGGACTTAAAATAGAAAAAAATCTTGAGGCACTCCAAAGAGTTAAGTCAATGCTTTGCAAAGCCATAACTGGGTGTGAAGAAGGTAGGCGACAGTTTTGGACCAGGCTCACCACGGATGACATCCAAAATGTGACACAGGAACAGCTTGGGAAGCTTCCCAGTTGGGCTATAGAAATGGTTAACAAGGAGACAGGGAGACTTCTCAGAGCTTGGGCTGTGGAGAAAGCTCTAAGGGAAGAGAAGCTCAAGGGCCACCGGCCTTTAACTATTTCATGGCTGTGCAAACAAAGCTCTTATTCTTGTACATTCTCTCATGCTGTGTGGTCTCTGGATCTTTTCAAGGTGGGATATTAGAAACAATGTGCTGAAACTCACAGCCCGTTTAGCTGTTCAGTTCAGGTTGACCGGGATGCAGGCACTGCAAAGCTTCTCCAGGTTCTGCCAGAGCTGTGGGAGGACTTCTGTGCCTGAGGCAGGTGAGGAAAGAGCAAGTTCACACCTGAGGTGTTACTAATGGGGTCTTGGAGTAGAAAGAAGGGATTAAGAAATGTGCCAAAGTTTCTTGCATTTATTCTGGCTCTGTGAATTTGGGCTCTTAGGAATGAGGAAGAGCATATTAATAATCTAAGCAGCAGAAAACAACTCTAGCCAAGTATTTCTTTGCCTACTATTCCTCATTATTTCTCCCACTGAGGAAGCTGTTTTAGACATTTTATCCCTAATCTTCTCCTCCAACTCCTTTGCCATTCCTTACAATTTTTTTTTAAAACTTTTATCTAGGTATTCATTTGGTACAAGATCTTGCTATGCAGCTCGGACTCTTAATGATCCTCCTGTCTTAGCCTCCGCAGAGCTGGGATTACAGGCATACAATACCACACCCGGTTTCAGAGCCAGCATGGCATGCCTGAGGTTCTCGGGTCAGCATGGCACGTGGTACTGGGGATAGAACTTGGGACTTTGCACTTGCCAGGCAGGCACTTAGACCTCTAAGCTGTCTCCCTAACCCCTGTCTACAAAGTTTTAATGTCACATAAATACTTCATAAATAATTAAGTGATGTGGTTCTTGGAGGACTGCAATCCATTGTTGGATACAAGATTTCCCTTAACAAGAGCGATCTCAACAAGAACACATGTTCTCTGTCACTAAACAAAGGGGTGCGAAGTCACTGTGGGAGAATCAATGCTACTGGGCCACGTAAGCCCTCATCCTCCAGGACACTCTCCCTGCATCCTTTTCCTTTCATTAATGGGAAAGTAAAACTTGGGTCATTGCTACAACAGTCCAATCCTTATCATGCACTTCCGATAATGCTGGGAAGTGGATTCATACATGTATAGTTCACACTATCTAAAATGTATGTACAGATTTCAGAGCTTAACAATAAATTATAGGTAATGACTGGATCAGGGAGAGGATACCTGAGCACACTGATCAATCTTAGTATCACAAAAAGAGAGTTAGATGTTTTTTCCGGTAATGATAGGAAGGAAACAAATGTAGTACTCTTGCCAAAAATTTTTAACCTAAATATATGAGAAACCATCAGAAAAACAAAACAAGCACAAAAATTCCAAAGTGTGGGATATCCTACAAAATAATAAGCCTGAATCCTTTAATGTCAGTCATGAAAGATATATGACTTCATACGCGCGTGCGCACACACACACACACACACACACACACACACACACACACCAAAGCCTTTCATGAACATACATCACTACACAAGCACACACACGAAAGGGAACTTCCAATCCATTAAATTAAAGACAATGGCAAGCTCATTCGGTGTGTGATTTTTAACTAGATCCTAAATTGAAATGAAAGATACTGTAAGGAATATTTTTGGGACAAATGGAGAATTTTGATCATGGCTTGTAATATCAAGTATGCCTTATTTTTGCTCTGTTTCTGAGAAGTCAGTAATGACACTGAAAATGGACTGCAGTGCTCTTATTAATAAGAAGGAATATAATGAAGCATATTAAAATTTCTTGATGACTATATCTTCTTTGTAAATGGTTCAGCAGTAGAAATACATACTTATAGCATCAAGGAAAATGGGGCAAAATGTGGACAATGGATGCGCTTAAGGGTGTTCTTATAATTTTTCAATATTGAAATTTCTGAAAAAAAGCAAGAAAAGGAAGTGTGGAGGGGCAAAGGTAGGAAAAAGAAGCAGAGATGCCAGTGAGGAGGCCAGACCCTCCATTTGCAGCAAGGGATGCACAGAACACGATGTGAGGCCTCAGAGTTAGAAATCACCTCCAAGAGTTTCAACAGAATTTGCCAAACAAAGCTCAGCTGTACTAGGAGCACCCTGCAATTAACAAATATGAACATTCTGCCAGAATTTACTCTATCACAGTTGATTAGTGTATTTACCAATATAACCAAGAAGAAATTACTCTAAAATTTAAAAATATGTCAATGTTTAAGTTGAGTGGAAATTTCATACACACCATTAATAGAAAATGACTTTAAAAATTAATGATAAATGTCTCCAGAGTCTAACCTTCCACTTAATTAAGCATCATTGAAATGCACGAAATATATTTAACTTCTTAAATGCAAAAATCTGTGTTTTTCCCGGGTACAAAGCTACAGAGCATCTCTACGAAGATGAACTCCATGCTGTCATTTCTATTACCACCATCCTCCTGCCTTCCCATGTGGCATTGTACCATTGCATAGGTCGGAAATGAGGGGCTCTTGTTTCTCTGGATCCTTAGGACAATCAGATATTCAGCACAGATGCTGAAAAATAAATCTTGGCCTCTCTTGACTTCATAAAGTAGTGAAGGAAAATGTTTTACTGTTGAGCAGAGCACATGGAGAGAGGTAGCAACATCTGGATATGATGGGGCAACTTGAATGAGATACAAAGGAAGGGGCAATCGGAATGGTTAGGTCAGTATAGTGCACAACTGTGTCCAGACAATGAACTCATTTTTAGTTTGCACAAAGGATTCCTGATTACTAGGCTTTCACAGCAGCCATAGATGCCTTGAGCCTATTATGTAAAATAAAGGTGAATCACAGCTGTTTAGTTATCTTTTAACTGGTATTATACTAAAATGCACTAATGCTTTCTTATCTGCTTCCCTCTACCAACTGGTACCTTGTTAAACTCACATGTCATTGGAAGTATTATTACCCCCTAGTCACGTCTTGGGCTGTCAGTAAGATAGTTTCATGAATGAATCAGAGAACACAGCATTTCATTAGCCATACTCACGTTTCAAAAGCGGGAATGTAGGACACAGTGCTTTTTTCTGCCTACTGGAAGACAGCAGTGGAATGGAGGGTGCAGGGCCTCAGCTCTGGCTCCGCTGCTGTCTCCGCAGCACAATCACAGGGGCAGAGATTAACTGTGCGCCCTGAGATAATGTGACAGACGAGGGGCGACTGGAAGAGGAAGTTAAGTCAGGGACTGAGGATTTAATCTGCTCAAACCAAGTAATAATTGTACTTCTGTTTTATCACTGAAATATTATTTAGAGATAGCCATCACTTCCTGTCCATTAATAAAGAACAAACGCTGCACTGATCTGGCTCAGGCAGGGCTCCTGCTGGTCGCTCTTACTCATTTGTAACTTTCTTTTACTTCTCTCTTCTGGAACATAGGAAGGAACACGGACAGGAGACTCAAGGGATGATGGCTACTGGCAGCAACAACAGCAACAACAGCAACAACAACAACAACAACAACAAAAAGTACATTCTGATCTGGGCAAACTGGTAATTTGTTAGCTTGTTGCTAACAACCAGGCCCTTCCCTGTAGTTAGCATGGACAACCACCTGAGGCAGAGACCAGCCAGTCCCCACTGTGGTCACCACTAGAACAGGGTCTTAGGGCAGTGGTACAGTATTGCCAGATCTGGTTTCAGATCTCTCACAGTGCCATGGCCCTGTGCAACATTAAACCATAGGATCAGAGCAGGAGGCTTCCCTGATCTGAAAAGAAGGCTTATTACAGGAAAGCTAGCTGCGTGGCCAAAGTTCCAAAATGTACTCTGTACTTACAAAACAAATGACAGAAGAGCTGGCCAGCTAACAAGACAGAGGAGTAGAAAGGTACAAATAAGCATCTTAGTCTCAAAACTTGGATTCCAGTAAAGCTTAGGGGGCAGGACTCGCAGAACTGTGATGCGCACAGAAGAGCTGAGGCCCCTCCTGGGCAAGTCCAGGGAGAGGCCGGGTGGTCTTCGGCAGGGTGTGACCCACTTGGTCCACAGGGTGAGGCTAGCAGCACTCGGAGGGGTACGAGCACACGACGTGAGCGGGAAAGCTCTCTCAGGAGTCCCGCTTGCCTCCAGCTCTCTTGCCCGAGGAGGTATGGGGGCCCTTGGGCCAGGAAGTCCACCCACTGTCCACTCAGAACTCCAGGAGGTTTTTCTCTCTTCTGCAGGACGAGATACGAAGCATCAGTGACACATTCTGCTCGTCATCTCTTTCTGGAAGGCAAGGAGAAGGGCAGTTAGGTGAAGCTACGGGCAAAGCCAAGGCTTGACGAAGGATTCTGAAAATACTCTCAGGAACTTCAGAGCTGTTAAACACAAGGCTGCAAGTGCGGCCCGTGAGCAAGCCTCAGCATGAGGATGTGTTCTAGGTTGTTTGCAGATTTTTCTTTTTATTAACACACTGCATTAAAAACTTGACTGTCTTGCTAAAACTCCAACTTGCTTGCTTTCACAAAACCAAAAACCAAAAACCAAAGCAAGATCTGGAGCGCCTGAGCAGTGGTGTTGAATGCCTGTCTGCTTCCGTGAAGCACGAACTCTGCGAGGCGCTCCTCGCCCACCACTCCCAGCGTTTTCATTTGCCAGCTGGACTAACTTCTCTTTAGCTAAGTTTCAACTAAAGGCGGATGAATGAGTAACAAGTGTGTACACGAAAAGCAGCAGAGAAGGCAGTGTTCATGGAAACGGAGAACACAGCCAAGGGTCGGATACGCAGCCACCTGACCTTTCCCCCAAGATGACTTCCACCTGTTGAGACGCCTGTCTGACCCTCGATCCCACCCACGGGGGAGGTGCAGCTCTCTCCATCTGTATTCTTTGTGACTATATTTCACATAGAACATTCTGGTTTGTACCTGTCGAGTACGTGTTAGTTCTGGGCATGTCAGCTGGACCCAGTAGGCTGAGTTTCAAGAAGAAGAAATACTCATTATATCATTCCATGTGCTTTTGCCTTTGTGACCCCCATCCCAATGCTGGACACAGGGCAGTGACTCCTGCCATCTCGAAGAGCAGTCTGGGCAACAGGCTAAAAATGAGCCCTGGGTCCCTGAGCATTTAGGGAGGACAACACTGTCGTTTTAATGAGATCAGTAAGTTGCTTCCAAGTTCTGCATGAAGCAGGACATACTGCGGCTGTCACTTCTCTTGCATGCTGACCTGGATCACCCCAGCTATAAAACAGGAAACATCTGACTCAGAGGCGCTTGTCCTGAAAGTGCTCAGGTGATCAGACAGCCTCTGTGTCTGAAAACTGCCCAAATGTGTTTGTTAAAGAAATAATGCCTATAGGGCCCGGCAGGATGGCTCAGTGGTCTAAAGTGCCTGCTTAGGAAAGCTTGGGCGGCTTCAGGAACCACGGTTCGATCCCCGGCACCACATGCTGTGCCAGCCCTGCCCTCAGGGCAGGCTGAGCTGGCCATAAAAATAAATAAATAAACAAACAAAAGTTCTGAAACATGAAAGAAAGAAAGAAAGAAAGAAAGAAAGAAAGAAAGAAAGCAAGCAAGCAAGCCTAGTGTAGAATCTAGGTACTGTTGCCTCCCTATACTATGATAGAGAAATTAAACACAAATATACACACTGAAAAATTAAATCACCCTTTATTTATACACATTGCCTGTACCATGTGCTAGATGCCTGGGAGATGAGGCTTTTTTAAGGATCCACATTCTACAGGGGAGTAAAGAGATGAGGGCCACAAGAAGATCTAGTGACTTTGGTGCAAGTATTATAGAAGGCTGGGAGACACGGGGAACCAAGCTCACCTGCATTTCAACTCCACTTTTGCTACACATTGCCTGCCTCTAGGATCTCCTGGAGCCTTTAGGGCTTACCTAAAATGTACTCTATCTAGGGCTATTTTCTTTCCTAATCCCTGAGACTCTCAGGCACAAGAACAGTCTACGACCGATTTCATTGTTGCCTCCTGGCTTCATCCTATGTAAGAAGCTGTTGGATCCAAAAAAAAGAAGGTCTGGGTCTGCTGTTTGTTGATGCAGTCCCAGCACTTTCTGGTGATGGATGCTCAATAAACATTTGTTTAGTCAAAAAATGCATCGGCCCCACTCTTCTTATCCTCAGGGTGGAGGAAGTGATCCTGGCCCAAGAAATGCATGGGAAGGTTAAGTGTGCTATGATACGTGCAAACTCAATGCACATTAGTTTTGTTCATCTCTTCCAAGAGAAAGATGTGTTTCAGAAGAATAAACCTGGAAGCAGTCATTTCTTGCTCGAGGAGAAAGTCAGGGGACAATACACCACTAAGACAGGTCCAAAACTTAGAGCAGACTGGTCAGCACGGGTGGCAGGTCGATGAGACCAAAGACTCGTAAATGCTACCATGGCTGGAGCAGCAGTTATAATGTGGACAGGCAAATAAAAGCCCATGCACTTGGGAGGAGGGGTGGGAATCAGCTCTGACAGCCCTAAGATGAACTTGCTATTTGTTGCTTCCAAAGGTCTGTATGTTTCGGATTAACTTGGATGCCAGAGCCAGTGGTGCAATCGTGTATTTGAGACAGAAAGAAAAGAGTATGCTCAAGGGATGAACATGAGCTTAACATTGTGACTGCTTCTAAGTATTTGAATTGGGTCAGTACTTTTAGGGGGAAAAAGTCTACCATTTGTTAAGCATTGTAAAGTGTCAGGTGCTTTGCGATGACCACATCAGGGGATTTGTGTAACTCTGGACAGAAGGAGGATCTTTGGCCATAGAATGCCAATCTCAAAGTATGTGATTTGCTCAAGATAATTAGGTAAAATGCGGAGCCTAAGTGGGAATTCCAAGCACAGTCCCGGTGCTCACAGCCCCCCAGGTACTGCCTCACCAAGCTTTGCCCTTCTAATCTCCAGAAGAAGGAAGATTTCCTAACTCCACTGTACAAACAGGCTTACGGAAGGGGAATGACTTATCTGTCACATAGAAAGTGGCAGATAGGGGAGTTAAGTTCAGCTCTGCCTGCTAAGGCCAGCTCTTTCTACTATGCAAGTAGGCTCTAAAGTCTGCAAGATAGAGTTATGAACATGCATTCCACTGATACTGACTTATACATTAATTTTAGATGGCTGCAAGTGATTGCTGAGTTTTCAAGAAAGCCAGAGTTATTTTTCTTCACCTACACTGATGCTAATTTGAATTGGAAACTGCATGGATAAATACTAACCCGACTAGGGTACTGCAAGACTACAGATACTCAAAATGTGAAAGAGGTTTTTGTTTGTTTCTAAGGAGGTCAGGGGTAGACCTGTTTCACTGAGGCTATGGCCTTAACCAAGGCTATGAAAGAGGGCTGCTCTTTCCTCAGGAGAATGTGCTGCCTCAGTACACAGAAAAGAAAGACATTCTTGGGATATCTGTTATATTCCTACACAGAAAGGATAATCCAAATAGCAGAACTTGAAGACACTTAGTTACTCTTCTCTCATTGCTGGGACAAATACCCAACACAGTAGCTTAGGGAAGGAGAGGTTTATGTAGCTCACAGTTACTGGAGGTTTCAAGACATTGCCTCTGCTCTATATGGTTTAGAGGAGAGGCTGGGGTGCTACCCTGTCCACAATGATCTGCTCCATACCTCCAAGAGAGGCCACCAGGTTGGGGAGGGGGGGAATGACTAGTGTCAGCTTAATGGTTTGCATCCGCTCTGGCCCCGCCCCTTAAGCCCCACCCCTCAAGCCACAGGCTCCACAGCCCCATGATTTACAGGAGACTCTGGGGGGACAACTAGATATAAACCATAACATGAAGACAATACCATTGGATCCACCCTTCAAGACTGCAGGCCCCAAAGCCACATTCTAGCACTTCCCCACTGGGTGACGCCAAGGAGCTATTTAAAGAAACCACTAGAGATTAAAAACAAGTGGCTTTCCTCAGCCGAACCTCCCGCAGGCATTTAGCAGGGCCAAACACATTCCTTCCCCTTGGAGACAGAGACTTCAACAACTTCTTCCCCGCCACTCTGGGAGAACTCTGCTGTCACTGGAGCTCTTTCAGGACCTATATCATAAAGCATGTCACTAAAAAGCTCCAGATGACACTTCAAAGTCTTCAGGGGCGATGACAATTTTAAGAGACGTTCATAGAGGCTTTTTTATTTGGCTTGTATATGAAAATTTAAAAAACAATTTGGATTTTAATTTTTTTTTTTTTTTAATGGAAGGAATAAAGCAGGGACTTGTTTGTGTTGCTCGGTATCTTTTACTTCCAGATTCTGCACTGCCAACAAACAGTCCTGTGCCCTGCAGCCTGGATAACAGAATCTGGGTACACAGCCAGGTCCCACCAGCCCCTGCTCCACTACTGAACCCCACCATCCCCAGCCAGACTGCCAGGGGCTGGCGTCTGGTAGCTTCTCATAGGCTCCATTTAGCTCGTAAAGTCCTCTGCTTTCTCATGCCTGGGAATTCTCATAGCCTCCAGGATTCAGTTTTCGGCTCCCAGAAAGTGTAGTGATCCTCGTCCTCCAGTTGTACCGCCCCTCGCGCACCCCTGCGCCGCACCGTTTCCCACCTGCACCAGCACTAATTTCCTTTCTGCTTCCACCTGTGAAGACCCCTAAAAACCTGTGGTGTAGTAATGGGTGACAAGGGATGCTTTTCCTCCATGTGCTGTGAAGTATGATGATTTGCGCTAGCTATTGAAGCGGGGGATACGAACGCAGCATGCATCCACCATGAGCTTACCCTGGAGTAAATGGCACTATGTATATTCTCTATTTATGATTTTAGACATTTTATTATTTTTTTTCTTTTTTTTTTAACTTATTTTTTTTTTTTAAGAATTTTTTGTTTTATTTATTATTTTTATTCTTGTTTCAGAACCTTTGCTTGCTTATTCACTCATTTTTATGGCCGGCTCAGCCCGCCGAGGGCAGGGCTGGCACAGCATGTGGTGCCGGGGAATTGAACCGCGGTCCTTGAAGCCACCCAAGCTTCCCCAAGCAGGCGCTTTAGACCACTGAGCCATCCCGCCGGGCCCCGATTTTAGACATTTTAAATATATCATTTTTTCCTGATAAGGAAACAGGTTCACATCACTTGAAAAGCAAAATCCAAGCCAAGCAAGGCTCCACATCAAATCGTATTTAGTTTTAGAAGTGAAGCTAAAATGAATTTGCCTGCTTTTGCCGGGGTGGTGGAGAAAGGGAATCTGATTCTCTTTTCTGTGACATAACTCATCTTCTGTCTGATGGAAACATTTTTTAAACAGTTTTTCTTTTAATTTTTTTTTCTTGTTTCAGAACTTTTGTTTATTTATTTATTTATTTTTATGGCCAGCTCAGCCCGCCCTGAGGGCAGGGCTGGCGCAGCATGTAGTGCCAGGGATCGAACCATGGTCCCTGCAAGCTGCCTGCAGGCGCTTTAGACCACTGAACCATCCTGCCGGGCCCCTAATGGAAACATTTTTAACACAGAAATGTTCTCCAGCTGTTAGCCATAGCAAGAAGTCTTTTGATATCCATAAAAGAAACTTTAGTGAGCTCTAAGTCTGAGGTCACTCGATTTCTCGGTTCACCTATTCTTACGACTGTCCGGTAGCCGACAGCAGGTAATAAACAACTGAGAGAAGTTCAACGACTTGCTCTAGGCCACCCAAACCATCTGACTATTAGTTTGTGCATTTTAGCCTCTAAGTTTTACACAGCACGAAGAAAGGAAAAACTGCAGTGCTTACTGGATGCCAGCAATTATAGCAATTTTAATAAATGCACTTAGATATTATAGAACATGCTCCAGCAAAGCAATATCTTGGGCTGACAGATTACTCTTGGGGGAGGGGCACGGACATCATGGAGTCCAACACTTTCACTGCAGAGGTGTGGGCACTAAGACAGGAGCACAGTATGTGTCTTCCCAAACGTGGCCAATCGGCTGGGGCAGAACTAGGACTTCTGGTTTGTGGATTCTGCACTTTGTGGTGGCTTGGAAGAGGCCCTGACAGACTCCTCAGATATGCTGGAAACTCTGTGAGAAGGATCTTATGTCAATAGAACCCTTGCCCCATTAGCAGCCATTAAAAATCTAATGGTTCGAAACACGGCAGTGAGCCAGGCGTGGTGGCACATGCCTGTAATCCCAGCACTCGGGAGGCTGAGGCAGGAGGGTGAATGAGAGTTCGAGACCAGCCTGGGCTACAAAACTGAGCTCAAGGTCAGCCTGAACTGTACAGCGAGACCCTGTCTCAAAAAGACAAAAAACAAAAACAAACAAAGAACAGGGCAGTGAGAAGGTCACAAGGTGCTGGATTTGGCCTAAGAGACAGAAACTTCTTGCACACCAATGTCCTAAAAGCACATTCTCTGTCTCTGTGTCTATCTTCCTGTCTCTTGTATATAACATTATATATATATATATATATATATATATATATATATGTATATATATATATATAACTTACTACATATATATAACATTTTATATATATAGTTATATATATATACTGTGCAGCACACTGTACGTTTCTGCATCTTTGCCCAGATGAGTGCTTCAGTTCATCCTCTGATGCCTGCCTGGGTGTCTGTGAAGCCAGGTAGGGAGACAACAAAGTTCAAGGAAGGGAGCAGGACTCTAGTGTGCAGAAAGAGAGAGGGATTGGGGGGCTGAGATCCCAACACCCAACAGCTGGTTGCTAAGCATGTGAGCTGGAAGCCCACACTGTCAAACAGGAGAGCAACATCAGGCTACTAGTTGTGGGGTAACCCTCCCCCCCCCAAAAAAAAAGAGGAAGAGGGTAAAGAAAACAATCAAATGAAATACAGAACATCCCAACAAGTGTCAGGCCAATTCCCTGTGGGAAAGCTAAGCTGCATAAGGTGGAAATACAGTGGGACAGTCTTGGGTTGCAGGTAGGTCTGTGTCACAGGACAGCACCTGCTCCCCTCACTTTCAATGGATGCATGCATCAAAGGAATTTATGTTGGGTTGTTCTCAAATGCTTTTGACACTTCCCACTCTCAGGTGCCCAGGCAGAGAGGTGACCCTGTAAGTGGGGCTTCTGGGGCACTTTCTAATTAGCCCTCAGTTCCTCATATACAGAGAGAGGGTGCAGCCAGGGCCACTCAGTGTGTTCTCCTGGACCATTTGTGCTTCTTTCCATGACTGCTTGGAAGGAATGCTGCAGGTCAGGAACTCCATGAGTCACCAGGGAGAACTGCCCTTTCCTGGGCTCAGTGCTCTTCCTTCTGGCCCTTGGGGCCTTTGAGGTAAGCAGCATTTAGCTCCTGGCAGTAATCAAGAGGGCAGGACTACTTGGCTGCAAGCTTCTGTTCAGAGGTCAAATGGACCACGGAAAGGGCAGCTTGCTTAGGCCAGGCTCCAGCAAGAGGCCTAAAATTTTTTAAAAGTATTTTTGCATTGTAGTTGTGTCTGTTTAACAGGAACTGGAGAAAGGAGGATTCCAGTAGATTAACACTGGTTACCCTAAATTATTTTTGGCACAAGGCATATATTAATAAATGAATAAAGCAGTTAGAGAAGACTGAGCCAGAAGTTGGGGCCATGACAAAACAGGCATAACTCATCAGCAAAAGTGCCTGGTGCACCTCGAGGACCAGCACCCTTGTTCCTGGGTGCCAAGCTCTGTGCCCTGTGTAGCACACTTACGATGCTACTCTTCCTCACAGCACTCCTGCGTGCTATGTGCCCTTGTCCTTGTTCCACAAGGAAGGAACTACAGGTGAAGAGGTGACCATGGTCATGTAGGTACTGATTCAGGTAGGACAGTTCAAACCTTGCAAGTCTGTCCTCCTAAGCACTCTGCGTGTCGAGCATGCCACTGCTGCTTGTGCTGTCAGTCTGTGCCAGTGGTCACTCCTAACCATGGGGAGGGGCAGGAGTGACTGGGAGTGAGAGCCCGAGGGGTGGGACCTGTCTTCCTAGCATTCCAACATCTGAATCTCAGTAATGCAGTCAAGGCAGCCAGACTATGAAAAATTTGTAAAAATTCCCCTGACTCCAAGTATACACAAATTACATCCAGCACAGAGAAATTAAACATGTTCTTTCCACTGTGTTTCAGGAGTGGAGGTTTCAAATAAGCCAAACAAAATAAAAATAGAAACATGGCAGGCCAGACCTCCCTAAACCGGAAAGGATAATATTTATTTGATTAATTAATTCTGTTCCTGAACAGCAGCTATGCTGTCATCACAGAGGGTGTTGCCACAGTGCATGGGTGTGTGTGTGTGTGTGCACATGCCCGTGTCCAGATGCACGCAGGCTCCAAGTCCATCTACACAGATGATTAAGCACAAACACCTACCACCCACAGACAATAGTTATTCACACCAATATAAGAATCAAACTGCTCATTTTTTCCCCAAGCCCTGCAAGCACTCAAATAAGTGCTTCAGCCTATGGATTTATTCTGGTTTGTGTAAAAACAGCACTGCGCTTTTTGAAGGCCACTCACTGACCCAGGATGCCTCACAGAGCTTCCTGGGCCCCCAAGAGATGCTCAAGGCCCCTTCTCGAGCCCCGCAGGCACCCCTTCTGTAACCCTAGCTTTTCAGCACCACGACTCCCTCTGCAGCTTGGCCTACAGTCATTCCCACCCTGGCTGTCCCATCCCAGGAGTGCTCTAAAGTTTTCCGGTCACGACTGTGCAGAGGATCGCAGAGGATCTGGTGGGGGCGGCTCTCAGTGATGGTACCATCTCTCCGTTCCCCTTCCCCTGGAAGTCTGCAGGCTGTTACAGCCTGAGCTCCCAGCCTTCTACACCCTGCACCCAGCAGCACAGCTGGAGGGGTTTCTGGCAGATGTTCCTCTGACTCCAGTTCAGAATGAACAGAGGATGCCTAGAGGCACCACCTGCAGGGAGACTGCGAAGAGACTGTGGCAGGACAGCGCCTGCTCACCTGTGGGGCCGCCTGGCTGCGTGTGGGTGCACAGGTGGGGGCATTCTCCCTGCGCTTCTGTCTAGCCTCCGCATATGGAGTGGGAGGGGCGAGGGTGGGGGAGGTCGAGCGCTGGTGCCCCTCCACTGAGGCCCCAACTGCCAGGGTTTCTCTGAATCTGAGAAGCTAACGGGGCTCAATTTTAACAATATTCGAAAAGCCCTGGAGAAACATAATTTGTAATTTGGGGTTTTTCTGAACTTCTAATGCATGGATCTCTGAAAGCAAACATTATACCTCACCCAGGAAAAACAAAAGAATTCCACAGAAGCTGTTCAGCTCTACTGAATCCACCTCAGGCACAGCTGGCAGTCACCTAAAAAGATATGTACTGTGTATCTGAGGAAAATATGGAGAATTTTCTTCTTCAGTGAGACTATAATTTAGGTAATTTATTGTTTCTTAGCAGGTTCATTCCTTTAGTAGACAATGTTATTTTAATAAATAGACACAAAATGAAGTGCCGATTTTAATAAAGTAAGATTTACAGATGATTCCCAAGTTATGATGGAGATATTGCTCAATAAACCCATTTTAATTTGAAAATACAGCAAGTAGAAAGAGCATTTAAAATGCCTTAACTGAGGCCCAGCAGGATGGCTCAGTGGTCTAAAGTGCCTGCTTAGGAAAGCTTAGGCGGCTGCAGGGACTATGGTTTGATCCCCGGCACCACATGCTGTGCCAGCCCTGCCCTCAGGGCAGGCTGAGCCGGCCATAAAAAATAAATAAACAAGCAAACAAAAGTTCTGAAACAAGAAAAAAAATTCTTAAAAAAATAAAAATAAAATGCCTTAACTTACTGAGCACCCCAGTCTAGGAGCACAGTGCCCTAGAGTCCCCTTAGCTTCTGTTCAAGACACGAGGCTGTCAGCATAGGCTCCCGGCCACCACTTAGCACCCCCAGAGGTTCTTGCCCTAACACAGTTAGGTCTTATGCATATTTTACCTTACATATATTTCCCACAATGTAGAAACTATTCTAAAAAGAAAAATCTAATAGCTATGATTTTTGGAAAAAAATGGTTTAAATCTACAAAACAGTAATTTTTTATATGTGATCCCATTAGCAAAATGAAAAAAAAAAAAAAAAAAAATCCCAGAGCGTTGAAAAGATTGGATGCTTTAGTGAGAAGAAAAGAGCATTGGTGTGTGCTTCTGTGCATGTATCGCTACATATCTATATGTTTTCAGCAAAGCACTGTGTCTAACTGGTTGAATGTAGTCTGTTATTGCTGTCTATCTTGGAAACAAAAAATGTTTACAAGAACTCTTCCATTTAGAATAACCGCTATGGCGCAAAAGGCCAAGCACCCTTGTACTGGCCACAGAAATGCAAACATAACAACTACAGCATTTCACACCTCTGACACCAAGAGGGATAAGTCCCTCCCCTGTGCATCTACTGAGAATCGTCTGCAGTGCACCTACAGAGGCTGTTATAACTGGTAGAAAAAAATAAAGAGTTCCCAATAAAGTTCCAAATAAAGAAAAAAAAGCACAGTAGAAGTCTCATGTTGCAAATGGCATTTAGGTACAGGTAGGAGTACCAGCCTTCATGAAAAGTCCTCCTCTCCAGCCGTGAGACTAGCACTAAACCTGGATGTGCATGCAGCCCAGCACCTTTCTCTGTTCCTGTTTGCCAGTGTTTTCCAAAGGTTAGTAAGACAAACTCTGCAGGGCATGCTGGGAGTACCCTGGCACTCTCCAACTGGTTCCACAAAGCAGGGGTAGTATGTGGTGGGGCTTGTGAAGGCTCCACTGTGTTGAACATACACAGTGACAACAGGGCTTGTGGCCTGGGCCTGGCAGTGACAAGGTTCATTCTCTGAATGACCACTGGCGATAACACTGGTCTTGTCAAGGGAAGCTGATGACAAAGGAATGGTCATGCTGTGACCCTCGGTGCGTGCAGCAGTGTGGTCCCTGCAGACCAGCAAAGGCCTGCCAGCACAAAGCAGTATGGTCCGAAGGCAGCACCAGCTCAATCAAGTGGTCATTATTGGTGACTGTCCTGAGGTTCCACAGAGAGTTCATTTCATTGGCTTAGAAGTTCTGGATGTTCCAGATAAGGGAAAACTCTAAAGATAGCAATGGTGAACACGGAACCTATGTTGATTGCTGGGCTGTAACGTGTGAGAACCTCTCTTGCAGGTTCTGGATAAATCATGACTACACATGAAAAATCCAAAGCAAATGTATATTGCTAGAAAGGAGGGCTTAGGCCTGAGATTGAAAAATAAAATAAAATAACTACTTTAACTAGTGCTGCCACTTAAACTTCTGGAGAGCTTGCTTGTTCTTTTTTTTTTATTGTTTAAACTTAACAATGGTTATATTACATATTTTCATCATCAGATCAGTTTAGATTAATACATATAGGTATATAAGATTGATCAAACAATTAAACATTAACATTTCTAAATGCTTGTTCTTGATTTAAGAACACCAGGTTCTATGTCCACACTGAATCTGTTAGCAGGAGTTGTGCAATGGAAGCTCTCAGTTGCTAACTTGTATGTGCTGCCTATCCAGCCTCTGGAGGTTTGGGGTTGGGGTCTTCTGGCCCATAGCCACTACACTTCGTGAGGGTAGGAGCCACATCTTTCAAAGTGTGCCCACATTTAGCACCAGCTCTTTATACACTGCCATCTCCTTTGAGTCCCTCAGCAGGGCCCATGGTGTGGGCTCAGGTAGCTGCAGGCTCTTGGCCATGGTCTTCCAGCCACATGCTGTTGAGAGAAGGCAGAACAGGACTTCAGAATCTGGAGGCCCTGGGAGACTGCCAAGCTGTTGTGGCTCATCAGAACCTATTTGATTAAATGCATCCCTGGGCAAAAACTCAACTGGAAGCGACTCCACACCCAGAAGCCATGCTGTATTCCGACTATTAGTACTTCTCAAAGTCCTCTGTAAAAACCTAATGCTCAAAGTACAGTACTAAGAAGTGGGGCTTTTGGGGAATGATTACGTGGAAAGAGCAATCCCCTATGGGTGGGCTGAGTGTTCCAGGACAATGTTCCGGGGAGCTACCCTGCAGGAAGTGCCCTCTGAGAAGCGGGGGTGAGGCAGCAAGCAGTCGGCTGGGCCACATCTCAGACCTCCAAGCCTCTCAAACTGTGAACAGCAGGTTTCTTCTGTTTACAGATTACTTAGCCCAAGACATACTGTTGTATCAGCCTGAGTCCACTAAGACAGGTCACATCTGAGTCACTGGGCACACCCAGTTCCCAACTCTTAAAGCTATGTGATGCTGAATGAATTTCTTCTCTTCTTTGTCTAATGTTCCTCCTCTTTAAAATGAGGATTTCTGATGCTTTTTTTTTTTTTTTTTTTTTTTCAGTACCCTGAGACAGCACTTGAGAAATGATGTGTGCTGAGAATGGGTCACTGTCATTCATGACAGACTGCCAAAGGGGAGGAGAAACCCTGCCTACAAACCTCTGTTAGCACATGGGCAAAGTTGGGGTGGCTGAGAACTTGAGCTGCACCTTGGGAGACAATTCTCCCTCAGGGCATCAATTAGACAGAGAGCTGAAATGACAGTGCCTGCTGACCCTCCAGCAGTTGTGTAGGCTCTGAAGAACCCAGGCAAGCCTTTCCATCTAGCTGCTGTGAAGCTTGCTATTTGTGTCTACTGTAGAGCACACATACTCAGAAGAGACTGACATAAATGTCATAGAAAACTTGCCAGTGGAATCCTCACTTCTTTCTCATCGACAGGAATCATCTCTGTTATGATAACCAGCCTAGAATGAAGACATTTTACTGAAAGTTGCTACTCTTCAATTTGTCTTGTTAACCACCCAGATGGCAAAGAAGTCAAAACTTTTCAGCAAAGACCCATCAAAGCACTGCTCTTATGAATACTGAAGTTGTTTTAAAAATATGTTGAATGCATTTACCAAGCACTTTTAAAATAAAATGTACTGGGGTATATTTTGTCATCAGCAAAATGCTTGTACTTAAATGGACAATTTGATGAGTTTTGACAGATGTCTGTTCTTGGGAAACAACCACAATTAAGGCAGGGAAAGTTTCTATCATGTTCAAAAATTTTCTCTTGTCCATCAAAGCCAATCCCCCTTGCCCTGGATGTGGCCCCAGCCAACCACTGATGCATTTTCTGATATGCTGGCCTAGGCTTTCCTGGAGTTGCATGGAAATAGAAGCAAACTGCATGTAGGTTTTGTGTCTTGTTTCTTTTTCTCAGCACCATGTTTTTAAGGTCTGTCCTCAAGCAAAAATCATCAGTAAATATTACTCACTGTGTGTCAGAGGTGGGGGTACAGGGCTGAAGGTTCACATTGCTGAGGAGAGGGCAGGTTTCTGAGTTGAAGGTTGACTGCTGGGAATTGAAAGGGAAGTGAGAAAGTGGAGACAACTGGCTGGGCTGGATTATCTCCAAGAAGCAGAGGAAGACAAGACCACACTGAGGTACTGAGGTCTTCATGAGGCAGAGGATTTCTCTAAAGCAATGAGCAGCAGACCTAAGATGTGGGATTCAGGAAATGGGAGAAGAGCAGAAAGTGCAGAGGCCAAAGTTAAACTGCAACCATTTAACATTTTTGGAATCTGTATTAAGTTTCAAAACTCTGTCAAGAATTCTTTGGCAATATTCTCTTGGAGAGACGGAGCTTGAGTATGAACTGGACTTAATAACTCATCTCCAGCAGATAGAAAACAGTAGAACGGATACTGTATCATTTCTCACTCTAGGCCATAAAAGGAATCAGTGCTTCCACCTCAGCCACTATCTGGGCTCAGGGCAGGAAGACAGTGTCCTGTGGAGGAAGTCAGCAGGGACTTGACATATAGGATTGGGACAGCTATCCCAGAGCAAAAGACAGTGAAGCTGAGACAGAATGAGCAGGATGTAGGGGGACATGGAGCCTCAGGCACTTGGAAATACAATAGTTTGGGGGTGACAGCAAGCACATGGCCCATATGAGGAACTCTGGGAAGTTCCCTGTGGAGTAGTCTATGTAACTTTTTCTTCATTCAGATCTACCTGCATGCATTCATATTTTTCTTTTTCCAGATACACTCAGATTCACAATGTAATAGGAATCTATTAGCACTAACACCATGGAGTTAATATTGATTACTACTATGTTCCAGTTCCCTAATGGCTTAACTAGCTTTGTTGGTGGCTCATATATCTTATAGATTAGATTACTCCTTGGGGAGAGGTCCTACAAGTGATCGTGAGTTTCTAGATTAGGGCCTATCTGGAACTGTATCCTCATGCTTTTATAATGGCAAGACAGGAGGGAAACTTGAGAAGACACAGTGTTCTATTTCAGAAATTGAAACCTCCCTTCATTCGACCTCCAAGTTACTACTGATTTGCTATTTCTTGGAACTGAAGAATCTTGTCTTATCAGGCCGGGAAATTTGAATTAGTCTAGAGCACACACAGCAGTCAAAAATTGGCAGGCTCATACATGGGCTTTAGGCCATATAAGCTGTACATATTTTTATGTAAATGCTTATGAATATGAATTACACCCTGCTGTGACTGACAATCTGCAGCATTTTCCAACACTGCAGAACCTAGTATCCAAAAGAAAGTACAATAATGGCTTCTTCTCTCAGAGTCCAACTGGGACACTCCTAACATTCCCAGCACTTTCCCATTATGGAGGAGCTCATTTCTCCTCATTTCTTAGGAGAGAAATGATAAGTAGATGGTTTTAGTTTTATCTAATACATCTGTAAAGCAGGAGAGAGGCCTTAGGTAAGCGCAGGGACCAGGGTTCAATCCTGGGCACCATATGCTATGTCAGCCCCACCCCCAGGCACACTGAGCTGGCCACCAAGACTGGGTGTGTTAGTGCATGTCTGTAATGCCAGTGAGCCTCTATATCAAATACATACCAAAAAAAAAAAAAAAAAAAAAAACATCAGGAGACAGTAAGTTAGTGAACAGAAACAAACCCTCCTAGGGCCTTACAAACTCAATGGAAATGTGTCACTGAAGTGGCACAGGGACAGTCCTACACACATGCAGCAGCCACTGCTCATGGGGGAGGGCATTAATAGTGGATTATGGGAAGGAACTCAGTGGTGTCTGATAATGCTCACTCACTGTGACCTCCAGTGCTGCAGCTACTACATACATGTGGCTTTGAAGCACTTGTGGCATAGCTGGCAAAATCAAGCTAATTCTGTCTTTTCATTTAACCTTAATTTAAATAGCCATAAATGGTCAGTGGCTACCACACTGGATGATGTCAATTTAAGCAGTGGGTTGGACAGATCATTCTTTAAAACTGTGAGCTTCTTAAAGAATTGAGATGTAACTTATGTGACTTTACTGTGTGCTCAGCAGCACAGCTGGCATGCAGCAGGTTATTTTTTCTTTAATGCTTATGCACAGATACTCAACAGCCTAAAGAGGACTAACCAATGGTATAGAAGGAAGATTCTATAAGAGTATGAAGCCAGTATTTCCCCAAGGGTATTTCAAGGGATTTGTAGACATGCTGCATATTCTATGTCTTACATAGAGAGTTAGAATACAAATTAATGTATTAAAAAAACCTGAGTAGCTTTCTTAACTCAGTGTTTCCCATAAATATGTGACCACTGAACATCCACCTTATATAATACTCTTGAATATCTTGTAGACTTGGTAGATCCTTTGGGGGATGCTACAGTAACTTTAGATATGGCTAAGAGAGAAACATCCACGTAATGCCTAGAAGGTAAGGATTCTTGATTTTTTTTTCTTTGCACATATTTGTAGTATATATTTACATTCCTTGCATGGGATTGGTACATATTTCCAGCACATAGCCAGCAAGTAATAAATATTTACTGAATGATGTAGAAGACATTTTCTTGCAGCCAAGATCAGAAGTAGGAAATGTAAACCATTTCCACCCAGCTCAGGGCCAGAGATGGCAGTAATGGCACGCAATTCTAGGCATCCTCAGGCTGCTATACTAGCTCTATCTGCAGAACTGGAGGATAACCTAACATCTGAGAATTATGTAACAGCAAATTAAAACAAAATTAAAAGTTATGGAGATATATGAACAGTTTCTTAAGACTTTATACTTTAAAATGTATAGCAAATGAGGGGCTGGGGAGATAGCTCCGAGGCACAAGTGCCTGCTGGGCAAGTGCAAGGTCGTGAGTTCGAACTCTGGTTCCACCAAAAAAAAAAAAAAAAAAAAAATGTATAGCAAATGACTATCCACTGAGAATTCATCATGATTATACCAACCTGCACACAAAGGAATGACCAGAAATACAAGTGGTACAAACTAAAAAAATGAAGCATGTGGACAGATGCAGAAAAGTGGACAGGTGAAGAGAAATGATAGAGCAGGAACCAGATGGAGACCGAGGACAGACTTTACCCTTAATCAGTGCTGGGCTTGGGTTTTGCCAATATCTTAGTAAGGAAGAATTAAAATGAAATGTAACTAACTGTCAGTTCAGCTATAAATTGTAGTCATTACACATATATCTATGCTTAAATTTTATAAGCTGTGAAGCTTTGTGGTACGAATAAATTTCTTTTCAACAAATGCTTTTGTTTCTCTTTTTAAAAGTTAAACTAGATGAAAACTATGAACAAAAATCTTTTCTGACCAAGTTAAAAAGAGAATCTAAGCCTTTCATTTTAATTAATTTTAATAGCTAGAAGTAGGGCAAACCCAGGATTGGTCCTGCACACAGAGTCTTGTTCTGTGAAGCTTTGATCTTTGTTAGTAAGACCTTCATAGTCACAATATCCAGTTTTCTAATTCTATAAGTGATTCGTGATTGTGGTAGAAAACCTAGGAAGTCAGAGAAGATATGTGTAGAAAATAAGCATCACCCATAAATCGGTTGTGAGAGAACTACTACTGGCACGGTTTACTGCACTTGCTTTCTTTTCACGAGCACAAGATTAGTGGTTTTTCAACACAGTTTTGTTGTCTGTCTTTTAATAAATGGTCTACAGGGTCTCACTACATAGATCGGACTCCTAGTGATCCACTTGTATTCAGCCTCCCAAAAGCTGGGGTTACAGGTGTGTACTACCATGCCCAGTCTCAACTGCAGTCTCAGCATGCCCTGGGGCTAGGGCTGGGGCTGGGGCTGGGGCTGGAGCTGGGGCTGGGGCTGGGGCTGGGGCTGGGGCTGGGGCTGGGGCTGGGGCTGGGGCTGGGGCTGGGGCTGGAGCTGGGGCTGGGGCTGGAGCTGGAGCTG
>PVJA010000068.1:207370-229961 GCA_004027025.1 Myocastor coypus | reverse complement strand
CATTACAGTTTGAATCTTGCTTTTATTACTTTACATTATACATTACCAATTTTATTATGGACATCACTTTCAATTCTAACTAATCATATTTTTGTCCCTGAAATAAACCAGATCATGCCTCTCCCGGGTCGAATTAAAACCAAACAGAATGATACAAGCACCATCCCCTCACCCAAAGAAACCCCGCAGAAACCTACAAACCAAAAGCAAAGGCTCCTTGGACATCAGTAGGCATAAATAACTAGTATTGGGGTGGGGTAAGTGACTGACTTTGCATAACACACTCCATTGAAAATAAATAAATATTTCTTCTCTATTTTTCAAACTGTTGTTTTAGAATAGGGCTGCCAAGTGCCTAGAATGATCTCTGGCAGGCTTTCCTACTCCTCTCAGGGAAGTTCTGTTGCCCTAAATAATCACCAGCTGGTGCCACCCTGGACATGTGTGCACCTGTGTTGCACGCAGGGCAGGTACACATGTTGTCATGGTCACTGTCATCTTCTGAGCTGACGAAGTCCCATGAACAAAAACTCTAGCCGTTTTGTGTGCAAGGTACACCCTTCTCTGCTGCCACAGTGGGCTATAATCCATGATGGCTTCTTTAAGCAAAGAGGGATCATCTTGGATGGAGGTTGACAAGCCTGGTGCCACAGTACATCAGAGACCACAGCCTCAACAAGCCAAACTGAGAAGACTCTAGGTGTGACTGCTTTTGCAGATAAGGAGACCAAGGTCTTGAGATCTCACAGGAAATCCTAAGGCAGTAATCACAGAATGATCAACACAAAGCCCTAACGGCCTGGCTTCTAGGCGGAAGGAAACTCCTTCATAGCAGCTGTGCTCAGGAAGAGCCATTTGGCTGTAACTCAAGCACGCTGCCTGATGAGCAGCAGC
Organism: Myocastor coypus; assembly: GCA_004027025.1. Classification (NCBI taxonomy): domain Eukaryota; kingdom Metazoa; phylum Chordata; class Mammalia; order Rodentia; family Myocastoridae; genus Myocastor; species Myocastor coypus. The sequence continues at coordinate 229,067 of PVJA010000068.1, read as the reverse complement.
TCAGAAGCCTTTACACAGATGAGGTTTCAAAAGAAAGGAGCCTCTCAAAGGCCCATAATGGTTCTTCATTACCAGCGACTGATGCTGGGGAGCAGCTTAGCTCCTATGAGAGGCTCTGCTTTTCTTCACAGTTCTGACCAGATCTTGCTTCTGTGGGCCAGAGTTGGCTATTGCATTCATCCAGGCCTGGGCTGACCACTCTTATAGGAAGGCAAGGTCAGAATACTCTAGGGCCTAGATGGACTCTGGCTGGGGCTTCAGGAAACAAGGTTTTTTCCAACATCTTTGGTCCTCAAATGTTTAGTTTCCAAACTGATTTTATCAGTTCCCATATTAAAGCCATTGGTTTAGTGCCAAGGTGTGTTATCAATACTGGTCAATAGTGAGCTGCATGTTGGAGACGGGGCATGAATACTAGAGTAGCAGGTGTTATAATGAGGAATGGAAAATAGTGAGTGGGGTTCACATGTTGAGAGGCTGCCTAGAACACCTGTCTTAAGCAATGATAAAATGGAGATGAAACAATACAGAAAGCACTCTTAATACAATACCTGTAACCTAAGAAATGGAGCTATTTTTACTTGGACAGCTTGTTCATGGTAAGAAAGATGTTCATCACAAAGATGTGGGAACACTACAAGAGACTGGGCTTCCTATTTTCTGTGAAGCCTCCCAACGTGGAGTTTCACTTCCTTTCTGGTTTTCTCACTTCCTCACAGCCTGCTACCATGGTGAGTATGTGGTTGGAGCCAGGGTGGAGCAAGAAGAAAAACTCAAACTGTTGAGACATAGCACCAACAAGATCAATGCTGCGCAGAATGTGTCCCAGGGACCGTAATTTCTCTGAGAAGCTAATAAATGGTAATGAAAGAAGAATAAAATACTGTAGCCCAATGCAGTTAAGTGAGAGTGGGGCTGCCCCAAACAGAATTTCTTTACTAGATATCTTTGTGAGGTTTCTAATCTGCAACTGGCTATTCCATGGATCTTCAATGGCAGTGATTACTCAGTATTATTCAACTCATGTGATGAAGGAAGAAAGTCTTTTTCTCCTTGAGCATGGCCTACAATAGGCTTTTGGGGAGGACTTTTGGTAAACACTGATCCTTAGATTTTTCTCCTTTGTTTTACTTTCCCATTCCTCTGAGCTCACTTCTAATCCTAGAGGAGAAAAGATGACGGGATAAAAATGTTCATTCTCAAATTTGAGAGTAAATGCCATGTGGGGTCTTCCCCATTTAAGTGTGGTCTGGCGCCAACAGTGTCAATATCTAAAAGCAGCGTGGGTATGTGAGTGGCATCTGAAGGCATGGGCTCATAATACGCATTTGAGCCAGGTTCCTGGGGGTTCCTGTGCAATATGGTTTGAGATGCTGACCGAAGGTGCTTAGTACCAGGCATTCATCTCAGCAATTCCAATTCATGTACCTGGAGGAAGCTCAGGGATGCATGTTTTAAAATACCACCTGATCTTGAGGCAGGCGGTCTATGGGCTTCTGCTGAGAAACAGAACCCACTCAAGAGCCTATGGCCCAAGCATTCTCGCTATAAGGTAACAAAACAGACCCCAGAGAAACAGTATAATCACCTTCACTGTTAGAAATAGGAAGTGGAGCCCTGTGGAGAGAATGGGAAAGCCCTGGGCCGAGGCCACGTGGGAATCCACAGGTACAGTACTGTGAGCTAGCGGTCTCAGGTCTGTCCTCACCTTGCCATCTCTCTTCCTTCAGGGAAGCTCTTCATTGACAGCTACAAGACTACTCACATCCCTCCCTCAGTTGGCTTTTGTTTCTAGTGAAAGGCAAAGGAAAGGCTGCTGGCTACTTGCACTCACAAATGATAATTCTGATAAGCTCAATTTTATCAGCTGACTCTGAGGCGGACAAGGCCAACAACAACTGTCTATTCAGTCAGGCCTGGCCTGTTTTCCAATTACCAGCATCATTTGCGCTCATTTCCTCCAACTGGGAACTTGCTGGAGCACAGTTATCTTCAGCAGCACTGGAGAACTGGATGATCTGTCATGTCTGCGTCTGGTAGTGTGCCAGCCTCCCCTGCCTTAGGAAGAGCCAGTGAAATGGCGTGTGTTCCCCTGGTTCCCAGGCTGCCACTGTAGAAGCTGAATAGCAGGTCCCAAGGGGGAGACAGAAGGCAAGTCCTAGGGGTGAAAAGCCATGCTGGCCTGCACTTATTTCTAGCCTCTGAATTCCAAATTGTGCTCCCAGCTGGGAGCCTGTTAGGGTAGCCAATCCTCTGAGGTTTTTGGTACCCAGGGTCTTCCCAGGACATGGGACTCTCAGTGCTAAAACTTGGAAGGTTGGTCCCCCCAAGCCAGGGTGAGAACATTCAATATTTTCTGGGTGATATCTCTGGAATCTGGACAGAGAATGACTGGGAGTTGCCGTCCTATCTTTCCCTGTCCAGTCTAAAGCTTACAATCCATCCCTTCATTGTTCTGCACCTTCTTTTGCTTACATTCTCTTGCAAATCAGATAAGAAGAAACATTATTTTCAGTATGCAGAGGTCTAGGTGGGGACTCTGCAGCATGTCCTGAGATAAGGGTGGCATCAAAGAAGGCACAACTGTTTTGTGATCCCTTTGCATGGAGTCATCTCATCCTTAAAGGCTCTTCCCAGTTCAAAAACAATTTAAATATTTGAAATGGATTAGGTGCTACAGAAAATAGAGGTTGATACACTGGGAATGCTTATGAGGGTAGTAATTACATATCAGGCTCTGTAGAGAGCGTGGTCACATCGTCTTGGAGTGCTGTACTCATGGATTGGTATTTCCCTCAGCCCTTGATTACCTGATGGTAGAGAAGGGTACAAATATATTTCACTGTATTTACTAGGAGACTAGGGAAAAGCCGTGAGTGCTAGGGAAGGACTGAGGTAAGTGCACTTACTATGAGCTAATAATTTCACATACATTCTCTCACTTGTCAGTCAACATTTCTTAAGCACTTACCACGTGATTAACCCACTTAATTCTACAGTTCTAGTATGGTTATTCTATGTTGAAGAAAACCAGGCTTTGAAAAGCCGCATCAATTGCTTAAGGTTACAAGTTAGCAGGCGAAGTCTTTAAGGTCGGAGCCCAAAGGCACAAGGGTCTTGTCTCTTGCATCGCATGACACCAAGTCAGCTACTTCCCTGCTGTGCCTGACTCAACATGAGGACCAGGGTGGGCTCTGGGACCACAGCAGCCTGGCAGTCCGTGAAGGGAAGTATGAAGGTAGCCCCACCTTCCACACTGTGGGATCCCAAAACAGGGCTCTAGAAAGGTGCAACCAGCAGCGTAGGGCCTCTGGGAATGCCGACGTTCTAGAGTAAACTGTCTGGGCAAATGCTGCCCTTCTGGTCCTCGCTGCTTGAATTCTCCAAAGAACGTACAACCACCACCTGAAAGCAAATGTCTGTCTTCATTATCCTTCGAGGACTGAGGTCAAGTAATGTTATTTTATATACTCTACACTGCACTGTAAATCCCTCAAAGGTATATTTTTCTTGTCCATGTGGAATATCTGAACAACCTGTTTTGTATAGAGTCCTTAGTACACACACAAATCAAATACAAAGGCACTGATTTATCTGATCACAGTGTACACAGTACACTGCAACAAATAGGCTTACCAGTCAGGTATTCTAGCACTATCAGTTCCTGCAATCACAACAATAACAATCCACAAACACAACACTCTTAGATGATATGGACGTGCTTAGTCTGCAGAGCCTGATATATGATCACTACCCTCATAAACATTCTCAATATCTATTCCTATGTTTGTAGCTTTGGGTTTGTATAAAGGACATATATAATTTCAGACAACTCAGTATTTAAACAACATAATTCATCTTTTCTGTAACAACAGCAAAATGTAAGTGTAGGGAGAACACCATTTTAAGCAAGATTTCAAGAACTATAAGTTTCTGAGGCAAATTATGCTTTTCTTGTTCACTTCCATTGTTAATAATTCATGATTAATCTAATCAGTTTTCCTCCCAGGCTCGCACAGGCACGCTTATCTACAACAGTGGCTTGTTCAAGGACTGACTGCCACCCTGAGACTTCAAGTCAGCTCCTGGCACTGTCAGGAGCTAGAATCCCTGGAGCCCTTCTTCACTTAAGGGAAAATAACTGAGAGGGTTGTGATAGCAAAGAATGGCTTTCTTTGCCTGCAGCTTTATACTCAGCTTTATCTTACAATGGTCTTTCTGCTTCTGTGCATAAAGGAGAAATTGACTTTCCCCTTTCTCCATTAATGTTTTGTTGTCTTAACTCAGCAAAACTGAAAGCATGAGTGTGTGGGAGAGCCTCTCCTGAAGGTGGCTTTTGAGGAAGGGATTTTTCTTCCACCGGCACAGGCCTGAAGGGAACTGAACTCAAACGCTTTGAAGCAGCCATTCTAGAGGTTGCAGTGGTTTCCTCGGCCTCTTCATTTACATGGTTCCTTTATTCTATTTCTTTTCTTTTTCGTCCTTGACACTTTCTGAAAATAGCACTGCCAACCATTTCTAGTTGTCTAACTCCTTTGAATTGTTTGCACAACCTTTCCTGACAGTGGCTTTCTACCTGGCAGCCTTTAGAAAGGACAAATGAGCAGAACATCAGTATGTTTTGTTTCTTTCCACAGGGGTTGTCCTACTACAACTAAGTCCTTGACTCAGGAATATTCTAGTAAGCCACAGAGGGGGAAAAATGAAGAACATTGGCTCTCCTTTAGCCAGTGACTTAAGGAACACCTCAACCATACACAAGAGTCTTGCTCTGTTCTAGAATAGCTGTGCAATGTAAAGCAGTATGTTTTTGTCACGTGCTCTCAACAACTGGGATTGTTTTCAGCTGAACAACATGGCATTGTTCATGAGCTGAGAAATTCTGAAGGTGACATAAAATTTACCAACATCTTCTCTGCCAGATACAGATCCTCTATTGATGTAAACAGATCTTTCATGCTTTGAATTTTGACTCATTTATTTATTTATTTATTTATTCTTGTTTCAGAATTTTTGTTTGTTTGTTTGTTTATTTTTATGGCCGGCTCAGCCTGCCCTGAGGGCAGGGCTGGCGCAGCATGTGGTGCTAGGGATCGGGGATCGAACCGCGGTCCCTGCAGCTGCCTAAGCTTTCCTAAGCAGGTGCGTTAGACCACTGGGCCATCCTGCCGGGCCTGAATTTTGACTCTTTTGCCTTTAGGATCTTGCTGACTCAGAAGGACTGTCCCTCCTAGAGCTATCCAATACCCAGAGAAGGTAATCAACCCATCTGTAAGTTATGGACAACAAACAAATGCAAACCAGCCAATCTAGGCCCAGGCTCCAAACACCTCTTCCATTAAGCTCTCACATTATAATGCAGGCACCAGCCACCTAGGGTGACGCTTATGCCCCAGAGCCTGCTAACATTATTCATATTAGTCATCCCTAAGCCTATTTCCCTTCTCGGCCCATGTCTTCCCATGGCAATGCAATGAGGTCCCTGCTCCATCTCCTCACCGATCCAGGGCCTCCCATGTGGTTGTGGCCTGGCCCAATGCCAGGATGTGTGAGTATAACAAGTTACCCTTTCAAGGGTAGTCACCTGGCTTGTTGGCCTGTATAATGATAAGAGGCATAATTTAAAAAATAAAGAGAAAGAGGTACAGGTGAGCAAAAGCAGACATTCTGGCCCTGGTACTCTCGCCTTTATTCCAATGGACTTACTCAGCTGCTCTGTTGAGTCATTTGAACAATAATTCTGTTCTAGTCTACAGGACACGAAAAGTACTGGATAGAGCCAACTAGGAACAGCTATGATGAATCACAGCCAGATATTTAAGTATCACCTGTTAGAAAAGTGATAAGTCTTTAGGGGCCTAGACACTAAAGCAAAATTGAGCTCAACAGAAACAAAACACATTTTATTTTTTATTTGTTTTTATGTATTTGGGACAGGGTCTACAGGGTCTCACAAAACAGATCTGACTTAGAGTGATTCTCCTGTTTTCAGCCTCCCAAGAGCGGGGATTACAGGTGGTGCCACTGTGCCCAGTCTCAATGACTGTCTCAGCACACCCTGGAGCAGGGCTGGCACTGCATACTGGGGATCGAATTTCAGCCACTGTGCTCTGCCTAAGCAGGCACTTTAGTCTGCTGAGCTATCTGGTTGGCACACCAAAATTGCTTATAAAGAAAATACAAGTGATCCCATCGACCCATCGCATAATACTGCAGATTTATCCTAGGCTATCTTAGATTCTAATACCACTTCTATAACTCCCTACCAGGAGATTCAGTATAAAAGGAAAAGTCCCGAGTATACTGTATTCTCCTTCAGGGCTGACTTTATTCCCTATCTCAAAGGCAGTTTTACTTGACTTTGTAGGCCTACTAAGCTACTAGCACCACCTAATAGGTGCTAAATATTTGTTTATTACTGAGGGTATGTTTCTGATCATCTTTGATTAATAACATCAGATAACACAAGATCAAAGATGTCCCTAGGAGTGAATGAGCTGAGAATCCAGTGTTATTTCTTCCAGCCCAGACCGCTATATTCTCATAATATTATGCTATCTTTCAGAGGGCAATCATCTGGCAATAATTTATTTAGTGGCAGTGGAAGTCTTGGCATCTCTTAGGCTTTAGTTGACTGTTGAACACGCTCTAATTCTGCAACCTTCTGGCTAACACATAGCCATTAGTGGACACTTTCCATGCATCTGGCAGTGTACTGTGACAAACGGCTGAGCCCCTGAGCAAGACTGGGGTGTTCTTCGTGCAGGTGACACTTACCAAGGGCTCCAGCTCCTTTCGGTCTATGAGGTTCATCTCTGTGACGAAGTAATAGAAGTGTTTATAGCAGGTGTTGACATGGGCCTCCGCACCCATCACAATGACTCGGTCGAAGTGGTGGATGTACACATGGACGAAGACCCGAAAAAGGCGGCACAGGATCTTCTTGCAGATCTGAAGGAAGTTCTTTGGGAAGGGCACACCTAGAGAAGGAGAAGAAGGGCATGAAACCATGACAGCAGAGCTCCGTTTCCTCCTGGGTCTTCAGTACAGACGCCGCTGGCAGGAAGAGGGTGGTGCTGCAAATACACTGGCACTCCCCGCAGGAGTAAGGAGTGGTGGGGACCGCAGCACACTGGACAGCAGCCTCCCTCCTCCGTGCCCACGGGGGCAGCTTCCCCTCCAGCCAGCAGGAGTCAAATGGGGACAGAAGCTACGGTTTGTGAGGCTTCTGCTTTCTCAAGGTAATTCAGACGCCAGGGGTTTTGTGTTGTCTGTACCTGCTGCACTTAATAAGTGTTAACAAGTAGTTTGAAGTTTTAAAAAATTACTACAAGCTAAAAGAAAACATCTCTAGTTTAGACTTGCCCCTTAAGCTGCACTTACAAATTCTTTTTTTTTTTTTTTTTTTGTCTTTTTGAGACAGGGTCTTGTTGTGCAGTTCAGGCTGACCTTGAGCTCACTTTTGTAGCCCAGGCTGGTCTCGAACTTGCACCGATCCTCCTGCCTCAGCCTCCCGAGTGCTGTGATTACAGGCATGTGCCACCATGCCCAGCTACACTTACAAATTCTGAACCAAAATTTTTCTGAAGAAACTCTTTCTTCTGAGGTAGGCAAATTCAACAGACTCCATAGGTGTGCTGGGTCAGGCTCAGTCCTGCTTCATCTTTGTGAAGAAGACCAGAGTTGGTTGTTTTTGCTTCCACAATCCAGCAAGGCTAAGTGGTTAGAATCACTCAGATTTCCTAGTTCTCCCAGGTTGGTCCAAGGAACAAATAGCAAAATCACAAGCCTGTTTCCTTTTTCTCTCTAAGTTGCTGCCTAAGATCTTGTTGTTTACCCTGTCCTTAAGAGGCAGCATATTGTAATAGGTTCCCAAATAATACAGACTTCGTGCTTTTCCTAGCTGCATGACATGGGCAAATGACTTAACCTGGGCCCCCCCTATGTAGACGAGGGACTGAAGAAGGTCGGCCTTGCCTGCTTGGGAGGTGGTTACCCTGAGTAAGACCCGCTCCAGCGCACCAGAAAGACAGTAGGAGCTCACGCAGGGTGGTGCCTCTCTTCTCTCTCTACTCAAGAGCATGTAGCTACTGTTATAAGGAAAGCTTCTTCATCAAGAAAAGGTGGGCCTGACCACCAGCTTTTGTGAAGACCTGCAGAGCTGCGCTCTGGGTGTGTCCTAGGTCCCCAGGCACCTAGTGGACTCACTGCTCCTCCCTCCACAGGGATCAGGGACAACTGTGAGACATTCTGTAAACGAGGATCAGCTGGGACACTAGGGTAGGTTGGGGAAGGCAGAACAGGCCATCAACAGTGACAAGCTCTTGCTCCCCAGAGGCCCCACACTGATACCAGCTTTCCTTCAAAAAGAAAATGACAACATAGCCAATAAACCCCAGGGAGATCTTGGGCATGACTTGGAGCTGGCTTTTGTGGTAACCAATTGTCTTACTTACTATTTTCTCATTGCTGGGACAAATACCCAACACCCAGAATTAAGGAAGAAAAGGGTTATTTAGCTCACAGTGGAGGTTTCAGTCCATACACAGCTGGCTCCAAGGCAGAGTAGCACATGGCAGAGAGCAACCATTCATGGTGGTGGCAAAGAGCAAGAGGGTGGTGGCACTTCAGGCAGCCAGCTGGCCTCTCTCCCTTCCCTGCCCCCACCCTGGGGCCAAGGTGTAGCACTCACACCTGCAAACCCAGCATTGGATCAGGAACGAGTCACAAACTCTAGAAGCTGCCACATGACCACAAGAGTCTTTGGGAGACAACTGGACAGAAATCGTAACACTGACGCTGGATGTAAGGGTGAGGGTTAAGGTATGTGAAGGTGAACGGCAGCTGCGTGCAGAATTTATGGCTTTCTCTGCTGAGGCAGGCCCACTCAACCATGGCTGCAGGTTGGAAGAGGGCCTGGAAGCCCGAGGGCCAGAGGCGAGGGAATCTCCTCTACCACAGGTGCTTTGGCCTCAGAAGGGAACTGGTGTAACTGCTGCCAGGACGTCTGAACATGTTCTCTTTGTACCTCATCTGTGAAGTTAATTTTACTATTCCCACTCTGTAGATGAGCAACACTGAGGTTCTGTAGCATGCTTTATCTTGCTAAAAAATGATGCAGGGGTGAGATTTTAACCCACACAACTCAATTCTATATGCAGTACAGGCATGTTTAGATGGTCACTTGTTCTCCTTCCGGGTCAGAGGCACCACTTGATTGTGTAGGGTGATGAGGTAGGTATCCACAGTTAAAGAAGTCAATGAAAGCCAGGGATGAAGAAAAGGAGGGACAAAGCCCATTGCCTCACAAGCTACAAACCTGGAGGCAATAGGAGGTCAGCTAACATATTCTGCTGTCTACAAGGAGACCTGAGCTTTTCCTGTCCAGGCTTTAAGACTACAGACCTGAGGCTAATAACCAAAGCTAATATTTACTAAACACTTGCTGTCTTCTATGGACTATGCCAAAACCTATGTGAATTATCTAACTTTAGAGTTTCAGAACAGAATTTAAATTATTGTTTCTGTCTTACAGATGACTAAATAGGCTTGAGAAAATTAAGTTATGGTATAGTCACTGAGGTGGCAGAGTCTGGCTCTGAAGCCATGAGCCCCAGCACCCTGAAATCCATGCTGCCACCCTACTGCTCAGTACCCACCTTGGTCTTCCTTTCTGGACAGCCTGAAGCCTCCCCTGCCCCTGACTTCAGTCAGGTGGAGATGTACCAGCTGCCAGGGATGTAGGAGTTCCTGTGTTGCCAGGTCTATTTGCCTGGCCATTATACCCCATAACCCGATTACAGGTGAGGCAAAGTCAAGAGCACACTGAGGATGCATCCAGCAGTAGCTGGACCCTCCACGTGATCTACAGCCTCTTCTCTAGCTCTCACTGCTGCCTCTGCTCAGCTCCGAGCTCTAAGTGCTGCCCACCGATCTTCACCTGGTCTCTAACTTCATCTAGGGCCTTACAGGTGGCTTTCCCTCTTTGGCTGATGGCTTTAGAGTGAGTGGGAGGAGCTGGCTTAGTTTCGGAGACCTAATGTAAATACTGGTCCTTCTATTCACAGGCTGCACAGGTGAGTTACATCATCACTCTATTATAGAATGCATTTACTTGATTGCGTTGTTATGCTGGTGTCTATACTGTGTCTGGCCCTTCTTTCCATCTGCATCTCTCAGGTAGACAGGACTCCATGCTGAGAATCTCTTGGTTCCAGCTACAAAGTTGGGCTTGGCTTCATCGTTCTCTTCCTTAGGTATAATTCATTCTACAAAGGGGAAAGCTGCATATGGTTCAAGTGAAGACATGCTCTGCTTGAACCGCCATCACCTCAGGCCAACTTGGGAAGCTGAGAAGAAGCTGGGAATCCTAATGAGACTGAAGCCCCAAAGAGTTCTCACCAGAGCCCAAAGACAAAACCCAGCTCAGTGAGTGAGGGACCGAGAACAGGAAAGCTACATTTGGGAAACTCAATTAGTAATGCTTCAAAGGCCAAGGCTACAGCTCGTATATTATTTTAGACCTTTTTTCCCTTTCTCTTCTACCTTCCAGATGCTGCACTGTGTATGATAAATAAACCTTTTCAAAAGGTGGAAAAAGGAAGCAATATCTCCCTTTCCCCCAGATGTAGAATTTTTCATTTGGCAACTGGCCCATGACAGCAAGACAGGCAAGACTCAGCCCACCATTCTGACTTGGTCAGAGACAACGACAAGGACAAAGGCCCAGCAACCTCTTGGGTCCTTCACAAGTTACACATCAAAAGCACAAGTTGTGTTTTCTTCAGAGCAGTCAGAGACTTAGAAATGGCTTTTGCTTACATCTGTGACTTTTCACTTGAGCCTACAAATGTCCAGTAAGTAACTAAAAGGAAAATGAGACGTGGCTCTCATTTTATATAATTTTCCTCAAAACTTTAAATATACCCACATTAGATACTTAAGGACTGTCTATCTAAAAGTCTATAGAACAAGGTTTATTAGTCCAAAATGTACATAGCTTCACTTATCCTCCTTCAAGACAGAGAACACACACACACACACACACAAAAAAAAACAAAAACAAAAAACTAAAGGACACCTGATTACCAGTGTCTTCTAGTTCCAGACCCCTCCCTGGGATGCTCCAGAGAAGTCTCCATCACTGTCCTCAACTGATGGTCACCCAGGTCCCAGAGAAGTGGAGCCCAAAGGACAGAACCCACAGCAAACTATGCCGTTGCATGTGAATGGTACTGCCCTTCAAGCCACCAGGATTCCTCCCAAGCCATGGAACTGGGACTAAGCTAAGGACTAACTGGGCCCCAGCCTGGCCATCCAGTCCTCCTCATCACCGTGACCCCTCCAGCTAGTAGACAAGCTGCAGTCCTTTCCCTATCCTCTCTCTTGTTTTCCAGGAAAAGTGTTTGCCTGTGATTCATACTTGTTGCTTTAGTTTTAGTTTCTCTTACACTGCTACCTCAGTTGTTGGGTGGCTCCAAACTGGAACTTCCCGCTGCTCAAACAGCAAAATATCAATCAGTCAAGCCCTGCTCGGTGTTTGCAACTTTGCTCAATAGTCATACTGAAAATCTGACTTGAAAAAACCCATTCAGGCCAAGTGTGAGTCAGTCATGTGTCACTTCTTCCTGGGACACCAAGGGGTGACTCTTCTGTCTGGGAGTTGCTCTTACCTGATAGCATAGTTCATATGTTCTTGCCTTAAAGTCTTCATCACAGTGATTTTTTTTTCGTTTGGTGCTTTATTTGTGTACAATGTTCTAACCATGGTTCCAAATAAAGTTGTCAATACCAGCAGTAAGAGGAAAACCGGGAACCATGATAGTGTTAAAGAAAAAAATCATTGAGAAATTTGTTAAAGTCCCAGAAAAAAATGAATTTATAAGTGTAATTTGGGGGCTTGAGAACCAGTTATTTGGTTTTCCATTACTTCTTATGGCAAAAATATATGCAGTTCTTAAAGGTTTTGGTAACTGAACACAGATTTGGAACAGAGTTTGACAACTGAGGTACTACTGTGCTACTAAAGCAAGGTACTATTTGTGTACTACTTGTCACACAAATCAGTGACAGATCCACTCCCTTCAGTGACAGAAAACAGATCTATCTGAGGGTTTTGTCTTCATCATTGTGTTGCAGAGTATCCCTCCACCACAGTCAAAGGACAGGAAGTCTTGAAGGGAGATTTAGCTCCAAACTCTGAGCTCCAAAGGCTGTTCCCACAGGCCGCAAAGCAGCCAGGAGCTGAGGGCTGGATCCCCACCTCATGGGTTGCACTGAGCTCAAAAGATCACGTTTCCAGGAAGAACTCAAAATTGTAAACTAGACACAATGACACATGCCTGTAACCCCATCTCCCTGGGAGGCTGAAACAGGAAGATTACAATTCCAAGCTCAGTTTGGGCAACTTAGTGATGTAGTGAGACACTAGCTCAAAATGAAAAATAAAAGAGGTGGGGATGTGATCCAGTGTGAAAGCCCTGGGTTCAACCCCTAGTAGCACAGAGTTCAAGAAGTTTCTTTAAAAAGGACCACTCTGTCAGAAACAACACTGGGAGGCCTGTGGGTCAAGTCAAGTAGATGCCTGGACAGTCACAATATTAGCCTCTCTGTGAGCACAATGCCTGGCTGGCCTGGGATAGGCCAGTCTACGTGGTCCACAGGATGGCCTTCACCTGCCTCAGGACCACAGCCAAGCTCCTCCCATGTCCCCTCTGCCTCTGCTGAGCATAGAAGATGCTATGATCCTTTGGGGATTTCTCAATATGTATTTTGAAAATGACTAATACTGGGAAGTTCTTGGTTGAAAAAAGAGGGTCATGAGCGTCAAATATATTTGTTAACAAGATGCTTTCATAAAATCTTAAATGTAGCCAAGAGTAGTAAATGATCTGACAATACTTGGAACAACGAAAGTCTTATGTGACTGTGGATTCCTCTTTATTGTAACATGTATTGGTTTAAAACGCACTGCCTGTAGTGAGATTGCTGAGGCTTTATTTTGCTTTTCCTTCCTAGAAATAACATAACCACATATAAAAAAAATGCCTTAGTTGCTCTAAACCTCATTTTCCTCATCTAGAAAATAAAAGGATGCATGCCATGTGAAGCTCAAGAGGTAGTTGTGAGGATGAAAGGCATGCACATATATAAGGCTTTGCTTTTATCCCTTGCAGACAGTAAGCTCTGCACTGTGAACTATTAGTTTTAGTATCCCATTGACCAAATGTTCTTTGTAACACATATTGGGGTTAGATTCCTCCTGTATATTTTATTTTTCAGGAGGGCATTCTTGGTATTAAAATATCAACTTGTAAGAACTTAAGAGTGGTAGATATCCAGTTAGGACCTAGGTTATATCAGACCTTGAATTATTTTCTATAAGCTTCGCATACTTATGCATTGTACAGCTGGAAGTTTTCTGAATAGAAGGGTTGCTTATATTTTAATTGTACCTTCAAAATTACCTGACACAAGCAAATAGGGAATATGTCATACAAAAATGGAATAGAAAAAGAGTAAAGGTCTTATTTAGTAGAAATATGAATCTCTTTTCCATTTGGGGAAGGAAAAAAATCCATGGCAAAAATAATATTATTATTTTTTAACACCAGAGTCTTTATATAGTAGTCCTGGCATGGAAGGTTGCACACGGTTTAGAGGAGGGAGAATTCTGTAGTGAAGAACATCTTGATCTGGCCTACGAGTGTTAAGAAAGAATTTGACACTCTTCTCTGTATGTAAAAACATCTCCAATTCTCTTTTCAATCTGTCTTTTTCAGGTGGCTATAGTGAATTTATAGTCACAAATAGAAAGTTAATAATGGACGATATTAACCAAGAGTCCTAACAGAAATAGATTATATATTTAAACGTTTGGAGTTAAACTTTGACTAGTCTTGCAAAAACACAAAGCAATGACAATAACTCAACAGACATCCACAGATGACACAGAACATGACAGGTGATCCGAACTCCGAGTGCTGCAAATGCTGAGTGTCAAAGCCTGCCCTTCCTCTGTGTCACCCTGAGCTTCATCATGTCCTGTGTCTGGAGGACTGGAGCTGGGGAATCTTAGCTCCCAAGAAGTTGACCTGGAAAATGCAGATGAGCAGTCTTCCAAAAGGTGGTTGGTTGAGCTCAGAGTGTCTGCGGATGACCTGGATCTCCTTGACCCTGGTCACGTGGAGTGTCTTGAGTTCTGCAAATGAGCCAGAGCTGAAATGGCATCCAGACAACTGAATACAGGGCCAGGCTGAGCCGGGATTCCAGAATAAGACAAACCAACATGCCTGAGCAGAGGTCGGAATTCAAATTAATCACTTTCTTGTGGTTCTAGCTGGAATTTGCTCCATCATTAGACTTAGTGCAAGACTAGAGGTGATCAGCAGTCGGGTCAAGAGGAGGCTGGCCAGGGAATGGGGTGAAGGTGGGGCTGAGGTGAGTCTGCAGGCCTGGAGCCCTCCTGGCAGGCCTGAGGAGACAACTCCACAGTGCTGCTGGCTGCTTGGGACTTCCTGTGCAGTTGGAAACCAACCTCTGACAGCCTCGGTGAGTTCATCCCTGTGTCTGACCACAATTTTCTGATCTCCAGCCAGTCAGTGTGAGAGCTAAACCGAGCACAGATCTAATAATTTCTCTGGGACCTCATCTAGAGTTGCCTTTCATTCTTGACTTAGTAAATCTCCTCTCTCTCGAACAAAATTAAATAAAGAATCCAGTAATTTCTGAGCTTCAGATCATTTTTCTTTCTTTCTCTATCCACGCTCTCTCCTTTCACTAAGCCCTCAAATGCCCCCATTGAATCCTTTTTCAGGAAACTCAGAAAGGAAACCAGTTTTCTACATAGCTTCTATTATTCCTTTTATCCTGTTATAGGGAACGAAGGAGAGAGAAAACATCCCTCAGAGAAGGCAGAAATGCTTTGGATGCCAGAGGGCCAAAGTCACACAAGACCTAGAAGGGAAATTCCTAGCAGGGGTTGGTCATTCCTGTTTTCATCATTTTCTCTTTCTTCCTGAAGAGAAAGGTGGACATTTAGAGATGATTTCTGGCACGTGATCTGGGTTCGGCTGGTCTGGGCTTTGGAGGTGTGTGGCATCACGACTTGACCTCCCTGGACCCCTGAGTACCATTCCAAACACACCAGGTTCTGAAAGATATCCCACCTTTCCAATTACCGACTCACTTCCTTTTCAGCTCATCTTAAAGTCTCCCTATGCCCCTTGATGTCAGCCCTGTGGTGTCTGCTAGCCTGCTCCTGAAGTCCTGAGCACAGACTGAAGAGAAGATTTGTAGCTACTAGTGGAAATCCCAGCCTCAAGTCTGTGGGCTCTGAACTGTGCCCTCTGTGAGGCCAGGGACTGTGACAGTCCTCCTCCTAGTGTCTCATTAGTGCCAGCATGGAGGCTGGAGTGGGACAATATAAAATAAGTACTTGCTGATTATTAGAGCTGGACTCCTCAGCCATCTCTTCAGCCTGAGATCAGAGCTCAGCAGGCAAAGGGTCACAGCACGACTTACAAAAGCTAATGTGTGGCGGGAAAGGATCTGAATTCCAGTCTGATTCCAGAGCCTAGGTATGTTCTTTCCAGTCTGTCCTGAGGCTTTGTAAAGTTCTCAGGCATCTCTCTGTCTTACTCCAAACCAACTGATAGTGTTGTAGGCAGCTGAATTAGACATTCTATAGCCAGTTTGTTAGACAGGGCTGGGCCCTCAACGAAACAGTGTGGAAAACAAGATACCCTGCAACTGTGAGAGAGACAGAGGCTTCCACTGTGGGCCAGAACTCAAGACAAAAGATTAAATATATGCCTCTACTTACTTCCCTAGGAATGGACAACAGAGGTCAATATTCTAACTAAGTATCAATGACATTGAAAAAGCCAGGAAGAGTCACTAACCCAAATCCTTACAGGGAAAGCTCCTATTCTGTATTTATGGCCACTTGCTACATAACTTTCTTCCCCATTTAATCTCAATTTAAGCAATTTTACCAGAACAATTATGCTCATAATCTTATTGGTGGGTCATAGTTTTGTCCCACCTCAGGGCTCACCTTGCATGTCCCCATGTTTCCCACCTTAAACCCACCTCATATTGTAGATTTGCTAAAAAAAAAAAAAAAAAAAAAAGCCCTAGGAGGGGCTAGGGAAATAGCTTGGTGGGCTAAGCTATTTAAAGACCCCAGTTGGATCCCTGGTATCACATGCTGTGCAGGCTCCAGAACCCAGGGCAAGTGGAGCTAGCCATGGAAACTGGCTGTGGTGGTGCACACCTGTAATCTTGGCACTGGGGAGGCTGAGACAGGGGAATCATTATGAATATAAGCTGTGTAGCAAGACCCTGTACCAAATATATAAATGAATTCATTAATTTAAAAAATCCCTAGGTAAAGCAGGTTCATTGGCAACACACTTGGGTCCCCTTCTGCGCCTCTCTCTGATAGGAGCTTTCTTTCCACCAATAAATATATTCTGCTCTTAATTTCTATTGTTCCTAAAATCCATTCTTTGGTTTTAGAGAACACAGACTCCCAGATTTCCTTCTTTCCCTCTATATCAGTCGAACCAGGAAAACAAAGCTTCAATTAAAAAACGAAAGTGGAAAAGGGTAGTGTGGGTCCTCCTTCTCCAAATATGCACCATGGGTAAGGACACTGGCAGAGTACACAGCTCCGGCACAGGTCACGCTTGGGTCCACAGTGCACCTGTGGGGCATCTGTGCTCACACCCCAGTGCGTGGCTTCCTTATCTGTGCCTGAGACTGGAGCTGAGGGGTAGGAGGCACCCAGGAGGCACTTAGTGAACAGTGGCCATGCTCCCGTCGTTGGAAAGATGGCTCTTCCTCCTCGCCAGTGGCCAGGAAGAACACCTGAAACAGGACAGATGAAGATGCCTTATCCACCAAAGAACTCTTTCCTCAATAGTAGATTCAGAAGCCAGGGCACATGGAACTCAAGCTGTCTCAGGAGATTCCACATTGACACAGACAAACCCTAACCCCCTAACCCCGAGGGCCAATCCTGTGAGGTCCTGATGGTGCCTCAGTAGCACCGCTCAGAAATCTTCATGTTTCTCCTTTAAACTGTCTTCCATACTTAGGAGCATCTGCATTGTCCTTTTGGTCTTTGGAGTCCAGTAATAGGATGGCAGTGCGTGTGAAAATCCCTCTACAAGTCATAAAAATCCCTCACTCTCAAGAGCTCATGAATAAAAACAACATCCCACACATGTGGGAAAAGAAAACAGACCTCCTCTGGCAGTGTGGCTGAGAACATACCATTTCCAAAATACTTGCAAAACAATGCAATTGGATCACAAGGAAGAAAAAAAAAAAAAAATGAACACAGATGTGTCTTAAAAATACACGCTCCCTTTCCTTTAGTTTACTTTTTTTCCTCTTTCATATCCATCCACATTCCCCTAAATATATGATGCTCTTGCTGATGCTGATGAAAACTCTGCCATGGAAGAGGTATGTCTTTCAGCAGATGTTTTGTGTTATCTCAATGTGTTCCTCAAGAAAGTGTCTATTCATCATGCCAAAGAAAACAATCCTGTGCAGCAGGACTTTGTTCTTCTGCCTAAAAAAAGTCCCCAAACAAACCAACAGCTGCAAATGGTTAGAAATAACCTAGCTACTATGCTATTCTACAACTCCCTTCCTCCGCACCCTCCCCCGGCCTCCTTGTGGTACCCTCCAGTCAATCATGGTGGTTAGACCAAAAGAAAGGAAAAGAGACTAACATGCAATTATGTGTTCTAAGCAGACTGTTAATTCTTTCAGACATTCCCTTTTCCAGGCACAGGAAGTGCTGCTTCAGCCATCCAAAGGAGCAACTGTAAATACTGTGTGCCTGCCTCTCGCATTCCCTCTAGACTCTCAGCACCAGTTCTGGGCTACCGGGAGGCTGCTCCTTCCCCCTGTCTCCAGGATTCTGCCTCTGCTTTCCTGGCATGAGAGTTGAGGAGAGGCAGATGAAAAAAGACCCAAGGAAACCTGAGAAAACTGTTCACCACAGACAAACAATAAAAGCTATTAGAAACTAAACCCTTACTAGTTCAAGCCTGTCCAGTTCGCTGAAAATCGAATGGGCCAAATGAGGGGGAGGTTAGCAGAGAATGAGATGTTAATGAAGTTCAAGTTAGGGTGAAGAACCAGTCCTTTGATCAAGGGCCCCAGTTAGAACTTGAAAATGATGCAGATTTCTTGCCATGAACGTGCCTTGTGATTAGCCACACAAATAAAAATACTCTTCTTTACCAGCAGATGCTTTCCTCCCATTATGCAGAGGGCCCTTAGGACCAAGCCTCGTCTGTACGCTTCTCCCAACCCCACTGCCTCTTCTCTAGCTCAAGCCACCATCATCCGCCTGGCTTATGTGGCTCACCCTTCAATGAACTGCCTTCCTCTATTTGCGTACTTCTCTAATCTGCACTTGCCAGGTGGAGGATCTTTCTGATACGCAAATCAAACCACAAAATCTGGTCATAGCATAATGACACTTTCTGCATAACACAGTAAACTTCCCACTGCTTCCAAAGTGAGAGCAAAGCTCATCAGTACACACATGCATCTCTCTGTCATCACCTGTGACAAATGCACATCATACTTCAGCCATTTAGAACTATGTCCTCTAGGGACTGGCCCCCAGAAACACCATCCTCAGCTCATCCTTTTTTGTCTGGCTGACCCCCATTTGCTACTCAAATCTCAGCTGAATAATCACTTCATACAGGGTCCTTCTTGCCCACCTCACTCTCTATTTTATTTTAATTTAAAATATTTTTATTTTAGGGAAGGGTCTATGGTGTGCTCAGGGTCTCACCACTGCATCAGACTCATAGTGATCCACCTGTTTACAGCCTCCCACAAGCCCAGGTTGTAGGCGTGAGCCATCATGCCCAGTCTACACCTCACTCTCTATTAAGGCATGTGGTAACACTCTATATTTCTCATACGATCCATGTAATGACTTGTCTCATACTGTGTCTTTAAAAAAAAAATTACTGTTTCCCAATAGACTAAAAACACTGTAATGTCAAAGTATATCTGTTCACAGTTATATGCCAGGCATTTAATGGATGCTAGAACAGGGTGATTTTTCAATAACTATTGGTTGAGTGCATACAATAGAATGAATGTTTATTACCTTCCTGAAATTCATGTACTGAAATTCCAACCTGTAACCTGATAGTTACAAGGAAGCCGACAACTCATGGAAGCAAATATTTCTTAAAAGGCATCGTGCATGCATAAAGGAGGCAACTTTTCTTCTTTCATATGATACTATAGCAAGGAAACTATTCTCTGTGACTCTGGAAGACAGTGTGTACTCATCAGATGATGAATTTATTGATGCCTTCGTATTGGACTGACCAGCCTCTAGAACTATAGAAATAAATATACGTTGTTCGTAAACCATCCAGTTTCAGGTACTTTCGTTATAGCTGCTCAAGTAGACTAAGACGGTGAATATATGAACAAATAAATATAGCAATACATAAATACATAAATATAGCAATGTAGGGCCAGAGAGGTACTGCATCTGCCAGGTTTGCTCTTACATTTTTCAACTCCCAGCAGTGGCTCTTGAGTGATGGTCTGAAAACCTGGGCTCTATGGAAAGACTGCCAGCAACTGCTATGGGGTCCTGTTTAACCTTGGCATATCAATGGCACTAAGACAGTGAATGTCACTGCAAATTTATCTCAACATCTCAGGGGAAAATGTATCTTTCTATCAAGTTTTACTAACAGTGAGGCTGAACATCTCCATCTTCAAGCTGTACTACATATGTATAGTCAAGGAAGTTTCCTAGACTTTTAGACTTTGCAATATGCAATGCTTGCTAACTAAGCCTGATCATTCCTTCTGGGGGAGCTCAACCAGAGAGGTGCTTTGTAGAGCCAGAAGGGAAGAGGGAAGGTAGAATAGGAGGAAATTAACCTGACACAGGAATGTGACTGGAGAGGGATATTTTCTAAATAGGGAGGGTTTAAGAAAGGAAAATGTGCCAAAGAAGTCAAGGCAGAGTCTGCGCATGTGAGCCCAGCCATTCGGAGCTGAGTGGAGGATTCTGTGGATGCAGAGATGCTATTACTTGTATTTGCATGTATGAAGCACAGAAAGAAAGCAAGTTGGTTAGACCAGGATGAAACCAGAAATACTGCTCTAAACTCTGATCACCTGGTTAGAGTCGAGCTAACTTCATTAACTGAACTGTGCAATTTAAATCAATGATTTACTTAAATGTATTTTGAACTATAGGTCCTCAGGGGTTACAAAGAAACATAAGCAAGTTAGGTATGCCGGGTATAATACAATAGGGAATGTGCTGGATTTAGTCAAGCTGGAGAGCATGGTATGCAGGAAAGGGGGAAAAAGCTTTCAGTCTTAGCTCACTGTCACACCACAGGAAAATAGGTCTGGGATTGCTAGATCTGGTCTTCAAGAGAATTGAGAAGCCTAAATTCCTATGTGAAATTGCTGCATAGTTGACTGTTGGCTAATACAAAATATGTAAAAAATGTTAAATATATTATTTAAGATTTTTTTCTTGTTTCAGAACTTTTGTTTGTTTACTTATTTATTCTTTTTTATGGCCAGCTCAGCCTGCCCTGAAGGCAGGGCTGGCACAGCATGTGGTGCCAGGGATCAAACTGTGGTCCCTGCAACTGCCTAAGCTTTCCTAAGCAGGACTTTAGACCCCCCACATCCTGCCGGGCCCTTGTTTAAGATTTTTATATATATTTAACTCAGCCTGGCAGTTGACTATAAAGTGACAGGTTAATGTTCAAAAACATTAAGAGATTAAAAAAGAAAAAGCTGTAGCAATATGTACATGCAGATCTTGTTTCTCATAGCATTCTTCAATAGTAGAGGTCAGGACCCCTTGAGGAAATGCCTGATTGTAGAGCTGGGTATAAAAATGGATTAGAACACAATAAAGTGCCAGAAAAAAAGGACATGCTGAAGAAGAACCCACAATGAGGACTGTCAAAGGGCCAGAGGGACCAAGCTGCAGGAGCTCTGGAATGGCCAAAGCTGGAACAATCTGAGCAATAAGATAAATGCAATAGGTGTAACGTAAATATTCATAATCTACATGATATAAATAAATGGGTGACTAAATGGGTGATAATAAATTGGGCAGTAACAAATCTTTGCAACAGATTTCTAAATACTTTACATATATATTATTCCCTCAAAGAGGAGAAGCTCCTGAATGTGGATCATACTAACTTTCAACTAGCTTCCAAAGAGTACAGAATGGGGAAGAGAGGTCACTATACCACAGAGACCTACCTGTCAAACATGAACCTGACCAAGTGGCCCTCAATAGAGATGAGTCAGATTCACGGGCTATTCCGTTGACAGGATGGGATGAAGTCACTTTGTGCTATTTCTGTCCTTAAAACCCACCAACTTAGTCCAACTATAAAACAAAATTAGACAGACAAGAAATGAGGAATATGCTAGAGAATGTCCTCATATTATCAAGTTTATGAAAAACAAAGAAAGTTGGAGAAAATGCCACAGCTCAGAGGAATCCAAAGAGCCACAGAGACTAGATGTCATTTGGTATCCTACGTGGTACCAAGAAGAGGAAAAAGGCACTAGGAGAAAAAAAAAAAAAAAAAAAAAAAAAAAAAAAAAAAAAAAAAAAAAAAAAAAAAAAAAAAAAAAAAAAAAA
>PVJA010000068.1:188161-207270 GCA_004027025.1 Myocastor coypus | reverse complement strand
AAACATGGGATCTTCACAGTATCTTTGCAACATTTCCACAAGCCTAAAAATATTCTAAACAACAAGCTTATAGTAAGGGGGAAAAAAACAATCTGTGGATAAAAAATATTTGATTGGTTCAAGGGCCTATGAGTTTATGCCTTCTCGTGAATATGCTGATATTTCTTTATCTAGTGGTGGAAATCTTTGATCAGGATTGGCTACATAACTCGAAGAGTCTTGTATTTGAAAATTATTCAGAATTCCACTATGGTGACAGTAGAGCATTAAACTAAGCCTAGGGCCCATCTGAGTACAGGGGCTGTGTGATGGTGCAGGAGCTGTCTCTGTGCCATGATCTGAGCACAGCTGTGAGCCAAGAGTCAGCCTTGCTCCATGCACAACTCCTATCACACTCTCTATTTGTTCATTAGCTAATTTAAGTCACTAATGTTAAACAAAGAAATAGCATTGATTTGCAGGCTGTGCTAGATGCTGGAGGTCTGGCAATAAGCAGAAGAGCAACAGTGCTCTTGGCACTAAATTCTGTCACTGAAAGCTGTCTTAGGTCCTCAGCATTAGACATCTCTTCACTCTCTCTGCTTTGCCATTTTTCCCATCTCAACTGCAGCATGACCTACCTACAACAAAACTTCTAAAAAAGTGATTTCAAATGCTAAAGTTAAATGCATAAAAGCTGTAAGGCCATTTAACATGTTTTCAAAATGTTAGTTTTATTGGCTTCTAAGTGAAACTCCTATTATCTGAGCATCTAAAGGGTACCACATATTAACACATGTAAATATTTATACCCAAACCAACCAACTGGCAAGCTAGAGTACTTGTTTTCCCCAATCACAGATGAGAGAACAAGAAGCTAAGCTACTTTATGCCACTCACCCAAGTGAAACAGGTGTGGAGCTGGAATTTTAGATCCAGATCCAGATCCAGCTCACTTCAAAGAACATTTGCTTTGGACTATGTATATCTGAAATGTTGCTAATGTTTAGAAGTTGAGAACCACAACAGAAAGATCAAGAATGTTAGCTTCCCTTGAAAACTCAAAAGGTGGGGCACAGCTGGGAGAAGAATTCCCAGGCAGCAAGAGCTCAGTGGCATCTTGCTCCTTATACGTGGGAGATGCTCTGTCTACCCAGGAGTCTCCATTCCTCCTGCTTATTTACTTTGCCAGCTGGGATCCTGTAGGGAAAACAATGCCTGCTGCTGTGAATTGATGGTGACAGATGGTGGACCTCTGTACCTTTTTTTTTTTTTTTTAAATCTCTATTTACTTATTTATTTGGTACAGCTCTCTCTATGTAGGTCAGATACACAGTAATCCTCCTGTCTCAGCCTCCCTAGTGCTGGGATTATAGGTGTGCACTGCTACACCTGGTTTAGTGGTTGGCACAGCTGCATAGCATGCAGTACCAGGGATTGAACCCACGTGCTAGCACTTGCCAGGCAGATGCTTAGACCACTGAGCTATCTCCCCTGCCCCTTTATGACCTTGTAAGGAAACATCTTCTGCCATCTATGGAGGAGGGCTTCATGCATGTGGCCATCCAGGCTGGGGCCCATTGGCCTGCAACTAGCTCCTTCATGTTGAGCCAGCAGCCTCAGCTATTACAAAAGGACCAGCCAAAACTTCTTTATTATTTTGCTTTGTACAGCCAGGTGGGTCTTGGTTGGAAGAAAATATCTATTGACCATTCTGAGAAACCCTTACCTAGTGACATTTCTGAGACCCTCATACCTTCAGATTCCTCCTCCCTAGCCCCCCAGCACTACAGTAGTAGGGTCCCTCTTCGTAGTGCTACATTTAGCATAAATGTGTGGAAGGCACCATTTGCTTGCTTTCCAAAGGCAGTCCAAGGGGGAGCAAACAGACAGACTTTGGGGGGAGGGGTGGATGAGGGCAATGGGTTTGCTGTTTCATAACACAGGAGTCTTCTCCCTGTGCGTTCCACATTTCAAGGTCACCTTCTTATGCCCAAGCTTCTTACCACCCACATACCTGCTCAGGATACCTGGATGCTGTGAAACCCCTCACTATGACACCTCTGATCTGTGATCCATTAACTAAGTACAGGGATTCTCTGGCAGCGTCACTGATGCACTATTAACCAGCTGTGCTCACCAGATGGGAGAACAAAGCCCTACCTGCACCCATGCATGCAGGTAGATAGGGGGAAGCCCTGTTCCCAGCCACCCCTGGGGACCCACCTTGCAGAGCAGGCGTGCCTTTGTTCCAGTGATTCTTGTGAAGGTTCTTATTTCCTAAGCCCAAAGGCATAACATCCTTTGGGCCCATTCATCGTTTGTGATATGAAAGTGTTTTCCAGTTCTCTGAAAAAATTACTAACTTATAAATCTATGGCTTATATTTCAGTCAGATACTATGAAATAATTTTTATAAAAGCAAGTGACTGCCTAAATTGTTTTGACCTAACCATAAAAGTCGTATGACGAAAGCAGAAAATGCTATAAAGTGTGTCATTTGATCAGCCATAATTCTACCAGGGATCACAGTCACTAAAATATTTTGGTACATTACTGTCAAGCCTTAGGGCTGTTGTGCATGCATAATTTTTAAAAACAAGTCTGGACTCATGCCAAGTATTCAGTTTGTATTCTTTCTGTACTTACCATTCATTGTACCATGAATATTACATATGCTTTGAAAACTGAATCCTTACAAGCCCATCAAACATAGAGACTCTACAAATGGCAAGACAAAGCAGTGGTTCAGTGATGCTCCCAGTGCACATCTCTGGCAATTAGCCTCTGACAATTTTCTCTGTCTACCTTCTTAGAAGTGAGAAAGATCCTATCATTTATGTTCATAGTACATGTTGCATAATGGTCCATAATAGGCTTTTATAGAAAATATTTAAAATTTTCCCTACATCTTGTAATAACATTAATTTGCACTACTTGCAAATACTGATCCTCTGTAGCACACTGCTGAGCTCCTGGCAATGCGCATGCATCACTGGGGAGACACAGACACGAGACTCATGACCAAAGCTGTAAACAGTCACTGGTGCTCTCCGTTCAGATAAAACCGTGTTCCCCAACCTGAACTAGGCAGGGAGGCAAACAGGAAGACACTAAATAGCAATGTCCTACACTAGAACAACTGAATCTGAAATCCTCCAGAACTTCATGGGTGGCTTCCTCTTGGAGATAATGCTTCAGAGCAGTCATCCTGAAAGTGTAGTCCCTGGGCCAGCAGAAGCAGAAATACCTACAGATCTGTCACACCTGCAGACTTCCAGATCCAGCCCTGCCAGCACGAAGTCAAACACTTTGAGGGTGGGACTCAGTAACATGTATTTTAAAATATCTTCCAGCAATCCTAAACCTTGCTGAAGTTTACAAACCACAGGCCTAGGATGAAATTTCGGGCATGTTCCTGGCTTAAGGAGATGTCCAGCCTGCTTAGCTAGGCGAGGGCTAGTCAGAGACTCACAGAATCTGGGGTCAGCAGACCTGAGCTCAAGTCCCTGGACTGTCCCTTACTAGCAAATAATTAGCCTCTCCAAGCTTAGTTTCACCATGCAGGACATGGCGATATTAACAGCGTCTACCTCATTGGGTTGTGAGAACTGAATGGCAAGCAAAATAGAGAAAGGCATTTTTCCAACACGGGTAGAGCTTGGTAAAATATTTCCCATTATCTTTAAACATCAGAGATTCATTACTAGTGGTTGCGAGATCAGGAAGGAAGCCTCGGAAGTGGAGAGAGCCACCCAAACAGATGTGCTTTGAACATCCAAAACAGATGGTTGCATCTGACCCTAGGGCTGAGCTTAGACCTGGATCACAACTGCTGAAGGAATGAATGCAGGAGTGAGCTAGAAGAGACGCTAAGGCGTCCTCTCAGGCACTGTCTTCAAACTGTGAAGTGCTGAAAACACATGGCTAGAGAGCTAGGCATATTGATGTGGATCTGAAAATGGCCCAGGGTGGGAGGAGAGAGAGAAAGGAAGAAGAGCCCGGGTGATGAAGAACCTTCTAGAGACCGAGAGCCCAAACTGCAACCCCAAACCCACCTACTTACTGCAAAGTGCCCACACTGCAATTAAACCTGGACAGTGAGGTTTTGGTTTAGAGCAGGAGTTGTTAAAAACAACTGTTATCCAGGACTCAGCTCCTGTATGACCGGACTCTTGTGCTGGCAGAGAAGGCTCTGTGCTTCGGCATTCATGCCACAGGACCACCACCATTGCCCTACGTGGTTTGTTAAAACACAGACCACTGGGATACACCACCAGAGTCTGAGTACTGGGGGAGTAGGCATTTGCACTTCTCCTAAGTTGCTGCAGGTAGCTCTCACACTGACCAGGGCACACTTACTCTGCCACATTGAAAACCCTGGCAGAGTTCATGAAGCTGAAACACTACTGAGCTACGATCTATAAAAGTACCAGAACTGGAAAACTACTCTCTGTGACTTTCACATTTCCTTTATAAAATTCAAATCCCCTTGAAATGCCACCCAATTGTAAATTTCGCCAACCTTACTGTGGGTCCAAGGGACAAGAGGCAGGGAATGGACAGGCAGGCCACTGTGCTTCCACATGAGGAAGGGGCAAGAAACCAATCAACAGTCAGATGTCAGTCAGCTGTCTGTCTGCTCCCCTCTCCCAGGATGCTGATGCCTGTCAAGCACTTACTTCGGTAGGGGCCATCTAATCCTTCTTGTAGCTACTACTTGTATCTCCATTTATTTATTTACATAGAGATAGGCTTTCACTATGCAGCTTAGGCTGGCCTCGAACTCCCAGTGCTTCTCCTGCCTCAGCCTTCCCAGTGCTGGGATTACAAGTGTGTGTCACAACACCTAGCTGTATCTTCATTTTATAGAATCAGGAATTAATGCTCAGGGACATAAAAGAAATTTTCCGGACACCTGCACCTAGTAATGTAGATCTGAAATCTGAACACAAAACCTTCACAAGTCTCTTCCTAATCCCTAGAGAAGCCCCTGGTGCTACACTAAAGAGACCCACACCTGAGGGGAAGCATGCATTCTGGTCACAGGACAGCCTGGCTCTGGGCTGGGTGGGGTAAGGAGGATGACTACTGCTCCTGACTACTGCGGCCCTCATCCTGCTTGGCCACACTCCAGCAGGCCTGGCTGCAGAACTGAGCCACAGGAGAGAGATCACCAGGCACAAACTGAGCCAAAGCTCCAAAGTCCAAGACAGGCTCTGGACATGAGACATAGGAACACATTCTCCCAAATAACAGAGTAGGGGTAGCATGAAGAGTGGAACAGACCGGTAGGCCTTGACAGGACCCTAAAAACCAGGGGAGTTGCAAGCCATAAAGTCCAGGCATTTCTCTGGTGTAAACATGTTATATCTATTTTTTAACTTTAACTTTTTTAGTGCAGTCCAAAGTATTTCCTTCTGTCATTCCTTCACTTAAAAAAAAAAAAAGAAAAAAAAAGAAACTTGCTCATTAAAAGTAGTTTTATTCTGGGATGGAATGTTCAAATAAAATGTTGTTAAGCATATTGACACAACCCGAGTGAAATATTAACCTGAGTGAAACTCACGATGTGCTGATGTGACAGAACCCAGGCAGGCCTTTCTGGGAAAAGCTGGGGCCACCCCCATCCCTTGCAACCAGTGTTCAAATCCTTACCTGCCTTGGAATCTAGAAACCACCTCTGGAGTGAGCTTTCAAGTCACAGCCATTCTCAACCAAGTATATTTACATTGCCTATGTCAGGGCCAGTCTCAAAGGGGTTGGGCACACGCCTGAAGTCCAGCCACTCCAGAGGCTACAGCAAGAGGACCACAAGTTCAAGGATAGCCTGGGTCACTTTGCAAGATCCTCTCACAAAACAAAAATAAATACAAAGGCCTAGGGATATAGATCAGTTGTAAAGTGTGGATTCAATCCCAAGAACCTCAATCAACCAAATAAAAGAAACAAGAGTTAACATGAAATGTCCTTATTCTTGTGCTTTCTAGAAAACTTCATATAGGTTCTGAAAAATTATGTAAAGAAACTCACCTACATCCAACACATGTTTCCTAAACCTCTTTAGTCACAGAACCCTTTTTTATGCAATAGAGACTCAGGGAATGCTGAAATTACTTGATTAAATTTTAACAACCCTGCAAAAGAGGAATTATTATTCCCACTTTCTAGTAGATGATAGAGCCATGGTTAGACATCTAAGTTTCTGCCTCTGGACTGACCCTAAGCTTACAAAAGCTTATTTATTGGGGCTGTCTTCAAACTATGAAGTGCTGAAAATATATGATATGAGACATGATTATCCAGACCCATAAATCTGGAGAATAAGCTACCATCACCGTGACAAGCAGTGTTAGTGCACACCTGCCTGAAATAGATATCGATGAGCAGCCTGCCTCGGTGGTATTCTGGGCTAGCTCAAACAGTCTCCTGAAAATTAGCTGGCCTTTCACTGACTATAAAAAATATCTGGTCATTTGGCAGGTAAACAATATTTCATTAAAATTGCTGCTTTGCAACATCAATAGGGAGGTGGGTCATGCCCACACACTGTACTCTGTAGAACGATTGTGAGGACAATATGCAATATGTCAACTTTCAAAGAAAAGAAAGGGGAAAAGAAAAAAAAAATAATAATGTTGATTTAGAAGGGTTAATGTTTAATTGCTTGATCAATCTTATATACCTATGTGTATTAATCTAAACTGATCTGATGATAAAAATATGTAATATAACCCGTGTTAAATTTAAACAATTAAAAAAATAAAAATAAAAATAAAGGAATGCTAAAAAAAAAAAAAAGAATCTGCTATAATTTCAACATTACTATCCCTTCCAAATTTATATATGGCCCCACTTGCAAACCAGAGTACTCAGTGTTTTCCCTATTTCTGGCAATGCATGTACCCCCAAGTAATAGTAAAGTCAGTGAGAAATAAAAGGTTATTTGAGATTATACCCAGTGGCCATGGAAGATTAAAAAAGAGATTAAACCCATGTTTAAGAGATCTCTGCTAATGGACCTACAAAACATTCTGACTAGTCTTTTTATAATTACAAACTTAAAAAAAAAAAAGGTTATAACCTTCCAGATCCTTCTGCTAGTGTCTCAATAGCTGTCCAAAATATTAGATATCAAATCAATGGTATGTAAAATGCTCAGGTCCCCAGACTCTATCTTCATCATCTTTGTTAAAGTTATTACTGTTTACTTGGTAAAAATCATTTTGACTGCATTTGTAATTATCCTGTTGATGTTATTATTTGACCTATGTATGTTTCTTTGGCTTTGTCTTCTCCAGATTAAAAGCAGTTCTACCTACCCAAGATAAAAATAAATAAATAAATAAAAATAAAAATAAATAAAATTGCTGCTTTGCAGTGACGCGCGTTCCTCCACAGAAAGCAGCTGAGGCAAGCTGGCGTTAGGATGGGAACCTGCACCTGGGCACACTCTGGCCATTCACAGTGTCCGCCAGTACCTCCTTGAACAGGAAGCACCCCGTGCCTCGGGTTTGCCAAAGGACTTGTAACACATGCCTCTAGCTCATCTCCAGGAAGTGGCATTATCAGTCCCGGCAAGTCCTCCTGGACATATGGTAGCCCCTGTGTCCACAAAGACAAGCTTGGGTGAGGCCGAGGAGCTCAGCCTGATCCTTGGCCAGTAGCTCTAGACTCCAGACCCTCAGCCAGGTACTTAGGGCATGGGCCTCCCACGACTGTGTACACTGCCAGGTAGGCCCCATCAGGAGGAAGCAGAATGAACGTTTGGGCACAACTAAGGAATCAATACAGTCAACTTGTCCTAGAAATTAGCATCACAACCAAATCATTGATTTCTGCTGTATAGTAGTCATAAATAGGATAAAGCAGGAAGCAGACGGGCCAGGGGATGGGGAAAGAGAAAGGGACAATCTTTGAAGATGTTTGCCTGAAAGTGTTTTCTAGCTCAGTCTCTTTCATGGGGTATAGCACACTCCCCTGAAACAAATCAGGGCACAAAACAGTGCTGTTTCCCCGAGTCATTTCAACCCAATGAAAGATATCCGAGTGCTCTAGGGAGTCGGGCCCTGTGCCAGGCACTGGGACATGCAGAGATCATGAGCTATGGAGGGCAGGCCTGGATGCACAGCGGCTTTGAAGCTGTACTTTTCAGATTTTACAAAGGAACCTAAAAGGTTCTGAAACAGTGTGGGAGTAGTGACAGTCTGGGGTCCTCTTCTAACATCTCATTTTGCTTCTTTTTACCAGTTTTAGCAGCTGTACTTTCACCTATTCTCAGGTTTCCTTGCAGGGAGAACTGCTAGGAGACTTAATATGTTAATGTCTGTAGAGCCTTTGGGGAGTTTTGCAGGTACTTTCTGCAACACTGTGCCAGCAGCAAGATTATTACAAAACATGCAAAAGCAGATGCTCCCACTGATTGCCTTAGTGGGTGCTGGCATGGGTGCATGCTCAGAGTTAATTGCTGGCTCAGCCCCAAAGGGCAAGTCCAAGCCCTGGGCAGGCCTGGCACTAACTCAGGCACCTACTTGCCTGACAATATACTGTAGCGGCTGCTGGGATGAGCCCCAGTGCCCTGAGGCTTGGATGCATCTCACACAAACACCTTGGAGAAGGGAGCCTCCAGCTCTGCAGGGAGAAGGAAGAAGCCTCTCAGACATTGTCCCCTCAAGACATGTCTAGGGAGGGTTGCTCTGGACACCTGGGTGGTGGTGTAGGATGTACACCAAGCACACAGACAACCCAGCCTGCCACTGCTTTGCCTTGAGCTTGTGTGATTCCCAGGCTCAGGGCAGCCTGTGGAAGGCACTGGGTGCACAACAATGAATTCAGGATTTCATTTGTACACCCATGACTGCCTCATTTGTGACCTGCAAGTGTACCAAAGCTGTATTTTCTCATTTATAAATCAGGGGCTGTGACTCCTTCCATCCCAAGGAGTTGAGAAATTGAAGTAGCCACACCCAATGGTAAGCATGGTGACTGCTGGGTACCTTTTAGCTGATTTTGGTACTGCCCTCATTATTGACACATCTAAGAAGAACAATTCAACAGGGGCAACAGAAATGTCCCTAACAGCCATCACACATTTGATAGTGTTGGTCTGGCAGTAACGTTTGTCAGACTGAAAACTGAAGCAGATTGGAAGGACTGCTTTGTTGATAGCAATCCTTTTTCTTCTCAAAAATAAGAATTTATTTTTTTTCACATGTCAGAATGAATAAATCAGAGTAACTTCCCTCCTTAGAGAAATTCACCAGATGGAAGCTCTTTTCAAAGGAATTTCAAACTCTATACATGCAGCACAACAGGGTCATGTGTAGCCCTGTACTGACTGTCATCATGCTCCTGATGGCCCTGAAGACTCAGGCAGGCGGAGTTCAACTGATATTTTATAAGCTGCAGGAATTGCACTTCAGAACACGTTTTGAAGGGAAGCATCATAAGCTTATCTTCCCAGGGGCCAAGATAGCAGTCAGAGTCACCTCATGACTCCTGTCCTGTCCCTCACTCAAGTGCACACCTCTGCCACCCGCTTGCTCCTACAGGAGTGCCAGCAGCAAGGCCAAGCCCGCAGCCCTGCCAGATCATGTCAGCTCAGCACACCTGTAATATCAGTTCCCTACGGCTGCTACAGTCACACAAATGTTTGTGTTAGCTTTTCCAATGCAAATTGGAAAGAGCAGTAAAATGTGGTAGAGTTGCTCCTGGGTACCAAAAATAAAGTTATAGGTCCAGGGAGAAAGCTCAGCAGCATAAGCACCTGCCTTGCAAAAATACAGTTGTAAGCCTATGAAAATGAATCCCTGTGAATTGAAATCTCTGGCTTAAGTGTGGCTTGCTATGGAAACTGACGTTCGATGCTTTTTTAAACAGAATGAAGCTGGCAAGCCTATCATCCCAGCACTCAGGAGGCTGAGGCAGGAGGCCAAAGGCTGGCCTGGGCTGCATAGTGAGTACAAAGCCAGAAATTCCCTGACTCAAAAGAATAGCAACATCAATTCACAAAAAATGAAAAACAACCTCACCAGAATGAAAGGAGAAAAATGGCTCAATATATAACTGTTCATTTCAAATACTTATTATTTTTTTTCTTGTTTCAGAACCTTTGTTTGTTTCTATTTATTTATTTTTATGGCCAGCTCAGCCTGCTCTGAGGGCAGGGCTGGTGCACCATGTGGTGCCAGGGATCAAACCGTGGTCCCTGCAGCTGCCTAAGCTTTCCCAAGCAGGCGCTTTAGACCACTGAGCCATCCTGCCGGGCCCTTCAAATACTTATTATTAATGCAATCATAATTTCTAAAATCCAATGTGAATTGTAAGGGTTCTAGGTGGTGTATCACCACAGGCAGACCACTGTCTCCCCATTCAACCCCATATTCTCCCCCACCAGTCTCACCTGTTCTGTGGAAATGCACTAGAGTGGTGGTCTTAGGTGTGGGCGCAGCCCAGTTAGTCAACTGCCGTTACAACCTTGGGTAAGGCACTGCACCTGCGTGCATGCTCATCTGTAAGCTGAGGATGACCATAGCGTGCATCACCTGAGCCAGGGCATAACCTAGGTAGATGTCAGCTAGCAGTGCTACCACTGCTATGTTCATGGTCTTCTGCAGATACTTCTGGTATACTCTTTCTTCTTGGGAATGCCCAGAAGTTTCCTGCATTAGCAACACTGATGGGAATATTTATTTTAAGGCCAAAAAGGTCTTCACCAGAACACCACTACTGGGTCTCTTTAATCACTGGCCTGGGCTGACATTTGAAATCCACCCAAAGTCACTTTGGAAGACAGAGAGCGCATAACTGACTGACTGAGCAGGAAAATGAGCACAGTGAATAGGGAAGACTGTGTCTCGGGGCAAGGACTGTGCCAAAGGGTAAACATGGACAGGGGTCGCTCTTAGGGCTGTGCTTCTTTTTAGAGCGATTCTGCCCCAAATCCAGGATGTCTGTAAAGTCTGGAGACAAATCATTTGATGGTGTAGTCAGGATGGCTGTCAATGGCATCTGCCAGGCAGAGGCCAGGGATACTTCTAAAGGTTGGGCAATGTGCAGCACAGCTCTCAACTGCAGTGTTCCAACTTGTCTGTCAGTAGCACCCACTTAGAAACCGGTGTTACTATAAACCTTGCGCACAAAGCACCAAGCCCATGGCAGCTTCTGCTTTAGGGTGGGCAGTCTGCTACCTCCCAGCTGCCCAAGAGCTAGTCCAGTTTCCAAGGGTGCCTGACCTACTTTTTCAATGACTTACATGAGACACTGCTCCTAGAGGGCAACAGTGCTTTCTGCAGAGCACTCCGGGCTCCCGGAGATAGCAGACTAAAGAGCTCTGTCTTGACCTCAAACACCCATGCTGTGTCTCTTTGAGCACTGACCTGCAATGTATTCTTAGTTTCCCTGAAGCCCCTCCACATGCTTACGTCTGCACCACCATCGGAGTTGGCTCTCTACAATGTGACCTTTCTAACTAAAATATGTCCAGTTGATTCCTTTCCTCTCCTGCACAAACACGCACCTGACCCAACCTTCCCTGAGTGAATTCCCTGGCCATCTTTCCTGTTTCTCAAGCCAGAACTCATGGCAACACCCTCACTTCTTGTCTCAGTCACATTCCATCACGGGAGACTACCACAGCCACCTTCCAAATTCATGGTGAAATCTTCCTCTTCTCTACTGCCACTGTTCTCATCTAACTCCCCAAACTACCTCCCTTTTATTCTTGATGATTTCTTTTCTTAGCTTTTTATTTTTTTCTTTATGTGTTTGGTACAGGGTCTGCATATTCTCGACAATTTCTAATTAACTTTCTACACATCAGTGTAAACCATCACTTACAAGTAGCAAATAAAGGGTGTCATGCTTAGCATCTTTGATGTCTTAATTGGAATGCTCCAAACTAAATTCAAACCCCTTCTACTGGTCTGAAAAAGCCTGAGGTTTTGTTTCTCAAAGAATAAGTGCTTAGTGGGTCATGCCCACACACTGTGCTCTGTATAACTATTGTGAGGACAATGTGCAGTGTGTCAACTGTTAAAAAAAAATTTAATGTTTATTGAAAGTGTTAATATTTAATTGTTTGATCAACCTTATACATCGATATCTATTAATCTAAACTGATCTGGGGGCCCAGCAGGATTGCTCAGTGGTCTAAAGCATCTGCTTAGGAAAACTTAGGCAGCTGCAGGGACCGCGGTTGGATCCCCGGCACCACATGCTGCACCAGCCCAGCCCTCAGGGCAGGCTGAGCCAGCCATAAAAATAAATAAACAAACAAACAAAAGTTCTGAAACAAGAAAAAAAAATAAATAAAATAAAATTCTAAAAAAAATAAACCGATCTGATGATGAAAATATGTAACATGACCATTGTTAAATTTTTCTGGTTTTGAAATTCTGTACTATATGTAAATAAATAAATAAATAAATAAATAAATAAAATTTAAATTAAAAAATTAAAAAAAAAAAAAAAGAATAAGTGCTCAGCCCCAGAGCATCACCTAGAACTTGTTAGAAATGGAAATTGTTGGGATCCAATGTAGATATCCTGTGGGTGGGGGAGTAGTCAATGTTTTGGCAAGCTCCCTGGGTACTTCTGATACAAGCTGGTATTGTTTATTAATACCATGCTTATTATATTGTTCTACTCTTTCTGATTACCTTCCAGTCAGACAGGCTTCTTTCCAATTCCCTGAACAGGCCAAGGGCTCTCCCTCATCAGGCCCTCTCAGCAGCTATCTTGCTGCGAGAACACAGGTGCCATCTGTCTTCTCATACTTTGGGCATGAAAAGCTTGAGTGGCATCAACTGTAGCTTTCCACCATTGATTCTCCATGGCTATAATCTCAAGGTTCTCTTCTCACTCTTCCCCTCATTACTTAGGTGCTATCTTTTATTTTCTAGCTTACTTGATCTTTCTGATCCCTTCACTAGCTCGGAGGTGCTAATGGGCCAGTAGTCATAGCTGCTTTTTATCAAAGGATACTACTGTGCTTGGTATTAGGGGGTCAGTAAGTTATAGCTACACTGGATTAAAATTCAAGACACTTCTAGCTGAATACAAAGAGAAAACATGTGACACAGTGCTTTGACTGCTAACATAGGTATCACTACTTTATCTCTCCAGTCTTTCAAAGGTGGGGTATGTTCTCAGAATTTTTCATGACCCTTTGTTCTCATCATCTGCTAAAAATAAAACAAAACATTGTTACTTGGAATGAAAATGAAAAAAATTAATGGAAAAAGTTTCCTAATCATATTTTAAAATTTTAATTGCCAATGTTATTGATAAGCCAGGCTCTGTTAATATTTCACAATGAATTTCCACATAGGGTAGCTAACACAGAAGATCTGAAGATGGGATGGTCAGACTGCAGAGCTGCATCTTTCCACTGCAGCAAGAATAATACATGACAGAGGTCAGCAGTGAGAACAGAAAGCAGAACATGTCACCCAGTTTAAGGTACAAGAAGGCGCTGTGGTCTGAATGCCTGTGCTTTCCCCCAATTCCCATATTGGAATTGTAATCCCCAAGGTGATGGAATTAGTGGGGGGGACTTTGGGGAGATGAGATCATAACAGTGGAGCCCCCACAAATGGGATTCCCACCCTTGTACAAGAGCCTCAGAGAGCGCCCTCCTTACTCATATCAGATAGGGGCAAAGGAAGAAGTTGAAATCTGTAACCTGGAAGAAACACTCCCAAGAACCTGGTGTGCTGGCACCTTGACTTTGTCCTTCTAGATTCCATATTTGAAAAATAAATCTTTGCTATCTAAAAGCTCCTACTCCTTGGTTTTTGTTATAGCGATATGAACACAGACTCAAAGGGAAACTGGGGCGTGGCTGGCCAAGCAAGGAAGCAAAGAAGGAAAGGTATAAATGCTGTACCCACCTCTGCTCTTGACACTTCCTCTTTGCTTAAAAAGGTCTCAGTGGGGTAGAAGAGGGCCTTAGTAAAATGTACTCTGCCCACAGGATGGCTGGGTGAGGGGTTACTAGTGCCCAACAGATAGTCTGCTTTCCAGGCAGGCTGTCTGATCTTGGTAAGATTTACGTGTATAAATGAATGGTGGGGTCAAGCGGGCAGGGCATAAAGAGTCTTTTTGGGCAAAGAGTATGGCTTCTGAAGTTATTCTTGTACCCTGGATTACCTGATGCACCTCTCTTGGATTAGTAATCCCCTCCTATACCACTGGTTCCTGTTGCAAATACACTGTTTCATATGGAGCATGGGAGGGCAGAAAACTTGGAAACTACAGACATCAACCATTAAAGTATTTTCATGAATGTTTGTACTCAATACGTTCTCTAGGTGTGGTACAAAACAGAGGAAACTCAGAGTCGATTTGTAATGAAGGGCACCGCTACGGGGTGGCATCTGCAGTGCAAGCCTTCACTCCCTCACTTCCATGGCACCCAAGCGCCTGGGTGGAGACTGTCTCAGTGGGCCCAGGAGTCAGCGCACAGGAATCACATGTAATCAAGGGTAAAGTGATTTCAAATTTAGCTAACGTTTTTAAAGATTAATTTTACTTAAATTGACTTTGGCAGGAAGTTGATTCTGATCTTGGCAAAGCAGATGGTTCTGCCCCAATATTTTATTTATTTATTTATTTATTTATTTATTTATTTATTTATTTTTGTCTTTTTGAGACAGGGTCTCATTATGCAGTTCAGGCTGGCCTTGAGCTCACTTTGGTAGCCCTGGCTGGTCTTGAACTCGCACCGATCCTCCTGCCTCAGCCTCCCGAGTGCGGGGATTACAGGCGTGTGCCACCACGCCCGGCCTTATGCCCCAATATTTTAGACAGAGATAGATGTAGAAATTTCATCTAATTTACAAAGTTGAGCCCAGCATGATGCCATGCTTCTCTAAGCCCCTGCAGGAGAAATGCAGACTTCTCAGTGTAGAGGAGCAGCGCACCCTAGCAGCTCTCACAAGAGTCTTTCCAAGTATTATCCCCTATAGGTAGTGAAGGAATCTACTTGCTAAATATTCACATTTCAGTCCCACTCAGAATCATGCAATCAATCTCTGAGTGTCTCCTGAGAGCCTTCAATTTTAACAAATTTTTCAGAGAAATCTTACTTGGAGTCTGGTTTTCTTTTTAGAATGTGAACAAAGAAAGAAGGAAATGCTCCTGTGTCGTAGGTGAGAGTTGGTAATTCTTAAACATTATCCAAATTTCAGGAAAAAATGTAGGCTGACACCTATGCTAGGCCCAGAGGGTGCGCAAGCATCCTGCAGCTCCAGCAGGGCCACTGGAAACAGCTATGACCATGGAGGGAAGCAGAGCTGTGTCACCTGATACTTAGTACTACTAGATTTGTGAATTTCAAAATACAGCCAAAGTTGAAAACTTGGAAAAGGAGATCAACCATTGTCCATTTGTGCGCCCGACTTGGCGGCACATGCCTGCAATACAAGTCCTTGGGAAGCTGACACAGCAGGGCCAGTGTGAGTTCAAGGCCAGCCTGGGTATACAGTGAGCACAAGGCCAGCCAGAAGAGTGTGAGTCTACTTTTACTATGCCAACAAGGCCAATTTAAAGGCTCTGTCATTCTCATTCTGTCCCAGGAAGCACAGGAATATTGATATTTGAGATGCTGTCAGATAGACCAGCATTTTTAAAAAGAAAAGTCAGTTCTAACATCTGTCCCTGGCTAGCTGCACAAGTTTAGCTTAACTTATATAAAGGATTTCTCTTGGTTTCCTTACTTGTGAAATAAGGATAGCTGTCATCAGTGGCTATTAATAACCTTTCAGGACTGGTCAACTGGTGTGGAGAAGAGAATCAAAAAATGTCCTCTTTACTACCTGGATTCCTCTTCTAGATTGCAGCTCATGAGGAAGCCTGTCGCTCTGGAGGTGGAAAGACTCCAGACGAAGTTGTATGAGAAAAAGGCTGCTTACCTGATTATCTCTGGAGTTTTATTTTCAGTTTCTCTTTTGCTTTAGATTCTGATTTTCTTTAGAGTGATGTTTGTACCAAACTGGCAAAGAGTATCGGAAATAATAGTTCTTTG
Source organism: Myocastor coypus (assembly GCA_004027025.1). Classification (NCBI taxonomy): domain Eukaryota; kingdom Metazoa; phylum Chordata; class Mammalia; order Rodentia; family Myocastoridae; genus Myocastor; species Myocastor coypus. Next base: position 191,264 of record PVJA010000068.1, on the reverse strand, counting down.
CCTAGTCTTCCATTAAATAAATAGAGCATAAGTTACTTGTCACACATGTTTAAAATGCTGCCTAGGTTCCAGCAGGACATTGTGGGAATGCCTGTCATCCTGGCACTCTGGAAGACTGAGGCAGAAAGGTCACAAGTTTGAGCCCAGCCAGGCAACTGAGCAGTTTAATGCACCAGTCTCTCCAAAATAAAAAAAATAAAAAAGAGGCTGGAAATGTAGCTCAGTGCCAAGTCCCTGAGTTCATTTCCCAGTCCTGGGGGAAAAACGCTGTCTAGGTCCATTCTACTCTTCCTGTTATGCCTCTTCATGAGTAACTTTCCCCACATAAACACAGCTACAGTTTTATGTAGGGTAAAAGGTATATGAAGTGTGTGTGTGTGTGTGTGTGTGTGTGTGTGTGTGAAAGAGACAGACAGACAGACAGACAGTGGGAGGGGGCTGCTCATTGCATCACTCCTAGGACGCCACTCATACTCTATGGGAACAAAGTCCTGTTAATCACACCTTAAGGACTTGTGTGAAATGGTGGACTTACTTTAATGGAAGCATAAAGATAAATTTATTCCATCTATACAGCTGAACATGGCCCTCTCAGGAATTTTATAAGACAGTTTTACAGTTTTCAGCACTTCAGTACCAAACATTGCCCTAAGTGCTCCACATGCATGCTCACATTTGATTTTTCCCAACAACTCACTAATTAGTAACCTTACTTCCTACTTGGGAAAATCATATCGTTTTTTTAAAACGTATTTTAATATTTTTAAAATGTATGTATGTATGTATGTATGTATTTATTATTTGGCATAGGGTCTTGCTGTGCAGCTCAGACTCTTAGTGACCCTCCTCACTCAGCTTGCCCAGCACTGGGATTACAGGCATGTGCCACCATGACCAGCTTTAGTGGCTGGCACAGGGCGCCCAGGGTTCTGGGGTCAGCAAAGCATTCCATACTGGGGATCGAACCCAGGCCCTTGCCCTTGCCAGGTGGGTGCTTAGACACTGAGCTATCTCCAGGCTTGAGAAAATCAAGTCTTAAGTGGTCGCTTGCTCCAGATCACCTATCAATGGAACAAGCAGAATTTGAGTTGAGAAATGTTATAATCCAGAGTCCAAAACCTATACCACTTTGACATATCATCCCTCCAAGTAGAAAAAAAAAAAAAAAAAAAAAAAAAAATGCAGCAAAAACAAATACACTCATAAATTCTTAGGTAGCACTGTTTTTACTTCTTCCCTCTCTCTTCTAAGGCAATTCATAGGTTTTGGCTCATATTTTACCTCTGTGTGGGTAGAAAGTAAAAGCTTTGGGTATAAGGTGTTCATGAATCCTCCCGCTAATGACGTCTCTGCGCTCCTGGTGTTGGGTGCTCAGTATCTGAGGCCAGAATAAACTGCTCAGCGTGCTTCCCACGGGTCACCTCCCCTCTCAAGGCACCATCACACATGCCCAGCTGAGCTGCAGCGAGAAGGATGGCCGCTGTCCTGTCAGCCAGCCTCCTTCGTGATAGGTGTGGAGCCTGCTGCCCCTGAAAGCGGCCTCCATCTGTCATGGTAAGTGGCTTTCCTAAAACTCACTTTATTAGCTACCACCAAGAGCTAATAAAACATGTCAGGAAGTCTCTGTAAGCTGTAAAAACATTTCCAAAGGTCACTGCCAGCACTCCACACTTCAATGACTTTTCAAAGGAAAAGAAAACACAAGCAGAGGCCTAGAGTTCCAAAACACAGAATGACCAAGAGAAGCAATTCCAAGTGGCCTGAGAGGCTCACAGTGCCATCTCACACGGCCAGTGCACTGACTGGTCTGCAGGTGTCTTGGAGAAAAAAGTTCTCCAACCCACAGAGCAGCTGTGGGACAGTGGCTAGGAAGGCAAGGACGTCCTAGGTTTGACTGCACATGCAGATGTGCCCAGCCCTCCGCATCCAGTGAGGATCCGTGCCCGAACCTCCACAGATACCAAGATCCACAGATAACCAATGCACTTATGCAAATTCGCCCAGCATTTACACTCAACCTACGTACACCACCTTGCATATGTGAAATCATCTCTAGATTATATACAATACTTAATGCAACTTACATGCTATGTAAGTAGCTGTCCTATTGTGTAGTTTCAGAATAAAGACAAAGAAAGAAGTCTGTGTGCTCTCAGTATAAGCATAGCCATCATGGGTCTGTCTACATGTTTGATCGTGGTTGGATCAACCAATGAATACACAGAGCCAAGTGCACCTTATTTGTTTTACTTAGATTTAGTGTGTGACACAGTCATACTGGCTTAGGCTTCCAGCACTTACAATAGACACCTTATAAACAATGGTGCATGTGGAAGACAAGAGATTCATTTAAGATTAAGCACAGCATATCAGGTACTCTTCTTGGTGCATGACTCTTTCTACTCTACAAGTAAACCTACATTTTAACTTAATATAATATAACAAAACAGAAGAAAGAACCATGTTGCCTTAAAAGCTGAGGGTACCGTCTGACACCTGTTGTGGATTTCCTGTATGGACAGTCAGGCTGGGACACCAAGCTGTCTTACAACAACTGGCTCTGTGCCAGCAGTTCCACTGGACTGGAAATACTAGCACTCACTGAGATGTCCACTCACTGCTATTCAGGGCTGTCCACAAAGGACAATCCCATCTCCTACCCTGCTTACGAGAATAAACTGAGGTTTGAAATCTGTACTTTCTATGGAGGTGGTCACCTGGAGAGTTACCAGGGCAAGATGTCATGTTACAGAAGGGTAAAAAGATCAGATCACCACGTGGGAGAGTGGCCAAGGGGTACAAAGCTCTGGAGATCTTGGTTCAGCATGATGGCTATGGTTAATAATAATGTACACTTGAAAAAGCACTAAGAGAAGCCGGGTGTGGTGGCACATGCCTGTAATCCCAGCACTTGGGAGGCTGAGGCAGGAGGATCAGTGCGAGTTCGAGACCAGCCTGGGCTACAAAAGTGAGTTCAAGGCCAGCCTCAACTGCATAGTGAGACCCTGTCTCAAAAAGACAAAAAAAAAAAAAAAAAAAAAAAAAAAAAAAAAAAAAAAAAAAAAAAAAAAAAAAAGAAAAAGAAAAAAAAAAAAAAAAAAAA
>PVJA010000068.1:147514-188061 GCA_004027025.1 Myocastor coypus | reverse complement strand
ACAGACCCCTGGTATATCGCTATGGCCCAGACAGAAGGAGGCAGGTTCTGTCTTGCTTTAGAGCTGTTTCTGGCCTGCTCAGGGGCACAGATTGTATGTGGCCCTTTCATAATTTACTACAGGTTTCCTAGGTAGAGCAGAGAGCCCATCCCGACTACTACGTCGCTCAGTGATCTAGTCAATGACTGGAGATAACCGGGTGCAGTTTTTCTCCTTTCTTCTACGTGAAAAAAAGGTAATGTAGAACAGGACACAAGTAGAGCTCGCAGTAGCACTTGTAAGGTCCTAGCATGCAGCCTCAGCATCAAAACAAAATAGAAAGAAATAATCAAAACTCCTAGGTCTTGGAATTCCTGCCCAGCTCTGCCAACCACCACTGCTCACAGGGCAAAATCACTCACAACTGAGAATTTGTGCTTTAGGCTACTCCCAGTTGTGAAACTTTCTATCTTTATATATAATTTCAAGATACACTGTAGGGCATAACTCCACCCCAATCCACAAGATCATCCTTGGAATTATCTGAGTAGATGTTAAAGTGATCACATAGTATCCCTGGGAGCAGCTCAGACATTATCTTCATTTCACTGTCGACAAACAGAAACCAACATCACCTAGTGAGAGACACATTTCTCCTGAAATATGTCCCTTTCCCCAAATGGGGCCAAAAGATCGACCACTTCATGCACTGTCTTCTTCCTTTGTAGATATGACCTACGCCCTCATAGATTTCCTTACTCAGAGAAAGCACTAAGTCAGCAGGACCACCACCTTGGGAATATGGGACAAGTTATTTCATCTCTAAGAGCCTCAGTTTTCCTTTTCATAAATGTGAAGACCACAATTCCTCCCTCTTAAGGTTGTTGCTTGGCAGAGCCACTGAGATATTCAGTGGACTAAGCACCTGTGTAGGCAAGCACAAGGACTTGGGTTTGATCCCAGGCGCCATATGCCACACTGAGACCGGGTGTGGTGGCACGCATCTGTAATCCCAGCGTCGGGGAAGTTGAAAACAGGAGGATCACTGTGAATCTGAGCTATATTGTGAGACCCTATACCAAATACATAAAAATAAATACATTTTTAATAAATAAATATTGTTGCTCTGAAGGGAAGAATACATAATATATAACACATTTAAGGTATAGAAGAGCACATGTGCACAATAAATGTAGGTCCTTCCTTCATGAGAAATCTCAAACTGGGGTCACAACATGATTTCATTAGGATGCTTATATTCAAGAACTTCTTGGAAAAGTAAACAGCACGTGTAACACCACCAAAGACTGGAAGAGTGGGAAACTCAACACTCAGAGGAAGAAAGTATTCTGGGGCATCTTAACACCACTGGCATAACACTGTCGTCTTTCTACAAACACTGGCACATAATTAAATATTGTGGTGCATTTTAAAAATCTTGTATGATTTCAATAACTAAAAGGAGACAGGATTGTTGTGGCAGATGGTTCAAAGGTGTATAAAATCTCTCTCACTTTCATCTCCCCTTCTCTGTGTCTGTTTATAGTTGAGCCATGTGAAATTGGTAACATGAAATAGAAATCTCTCAGGTGCCAACCTAAGAAAGGAAAATACTCTTTCAAATATTTAAGATACAAAATCCCTAAGTGGAGATAATATCTTTTTAGTGATGGGATGCAAATTCTGAGGAAAACAAGCCCACATGAGATTTGTTACTGCAAAGTGTGAAAGTTCCATTCTACCTCATCTTTCTTTCATAAACTCAATGTAGAACATAGTTTATTCAGTTAGCTTATGGGTAAGGCAGCTAGGTAGGGAAAGGGCCTAAGACAGAGTGGGGTAGCCATCAATAGTCATAAAAATTAAGAATAGACAATTAATTAGGACCTGGACAGGGATGAGCATTCCTTAGGTAACATGGAATGTGGCCCTTCTTTTTTTTTAAAAGAGAAACACTACACCTTGAACTGTAGAATTATGAGGAATTTAAAATACAATGAACAAGACTGGGGATATAGCTCAGAGGCATAAGCACTTGCCTGGTAAGCACAAAGTCTTGAGTTCAATCCCCAGTACCACAAAAACAAAAAACAACAAAAAAACAAAAACAAAAACAACAAACAAACAAACAAAATGATCTTCCTCTAATGTGAAATGCAGCCTAACCCCTCCTTAGTATTTTTGAGGTTATTATAAGGTAAAATAGCTGGTCCTTTCTAAGATCTCAGTTTACTATAAACATTAAAAAAAAAAAACAACTGTTCTAGAGGACCTGAGCTCTAACTGGGCATTTTAAATCCACAGAGCCACCTGTGCTAGAGGACCACTAAACAACTGAGCAGTTTCTACACACTATAGTTAGCTCTAGAGTAGGAAGCACACAGCCACCAGACTCAGGAGCCCTCCTTGAGCCAGGAGCCTGGTTCACAGGGTGTCATCAAGATTCAAATTTATTGAGATCTCAAAAGACCTTTAGCAAAAGAAGCAGGTGCTTGCTCTTGCTCCCCAGCAGGACTGCATTAATCATAAGGGGACAGTGTATCCCTTCCGAAACTGCTAGTAAGCTATTAAAGAAAACAATCGGCATGTGTATGTCACGCCCGGCACCACAAGAGAGGGGGCCGAGAGCGAGAGATGGCAGAGAGAAGCGCAGGTCAGGCCACTACTGATCCGGGCCTGGTGAGACTCCCTTCCCAAGCTCACGCCTGCTGAAGTCCCTAGTACAGAACGGAAAGCACTGGGGACATGAGGTGAGAGTCCCAGGGAGCTGACACGTGGCAGGACACCCTATGGCTGTTCTGATGAATTCTTCTCACCAACTGTACCCGGGGGCCTGGAGACACATTCATTAATTTGAATCTTGATAACTACTTGAAGGGCGGGAAGAGGGGAGGAGATACTTGAATCCCTTCATTAAGAAGAGGGACAGAGAGAAAAGCTCCCAGATCTGTACCTTCAACGCTAACCCCCCACCCACCAAGCCTCTGGCTTTCTTAGGTACAAGTCAACAGATTTATCTCCAGGCAACTAAGTCCCCAAATACAATCACACATACTGCCAATCTTAAGCCTGTGAGGTGCCCCTTAGGGCTTAGGGCTGCTTCTGCTGATTCTAACCCTGGAGGAAGAAGGCCTTCCCGTCTAGCTCCAGCTCCCTTCATAAATGACAGCCTGCCCTGCCTCAGCGACTTACTTCCCAATGTGTTACAGCTGCCTCCTGCCTTTCCTCCTCGGTTTTCACTGCCATCCCAGCAGTCCTCTCTCCAGTTCCACCCCAGACCCTAAGCACTGTCCTCAGTCTCTTCCTTGATAAGCACTATGCACAACACATTTCCTTGGCATTTATTTACATATGACACATTACCAATGCCATACTTTGTCTCTGATATAGGATAATGAATATTCAAAAGCATAAACTCTTTTGTTAATTATATATGCAAATCTTCAAAATCTTACCCAAGCTAACCTTATTCCTGCCACTCACCTGAGAAACACCCACTTCTCCAACTGCCTTGACTTCTCTGCAGTCCCATGAACTTTCTAGGCCCCTTCACACCTGCCTGCCTTGAAGCGGTCCATTTTCTCTGCCTGGAGGAGCTGCCTCTCTCCTTCCTTCCCTAACCGCCAGGCAAACAAGTATTCTCATTTGAAGATTCGCCTCAAAATCACCTACTGGGCAAAATCTTTCCCAATATCCTGCTGTGAAAATGAAAATTAGTCATTCCCTTCAGAGGGACCATTTTCTGTCTGCTATAGTAGCTCCCACATGCTAAGGTGATTGAGTGATTGTTTACCTCTCTGTCCTTGTGTAAACATCTCAGGAGCAGGTGTGATGCTACTCACACATTTGTCTACTTGTATCTAACGAAGAGCCAGATGTAGAGAACAATCAGGCATTTTGGTTAAAAGGTTGGCCACGGGCCTGTGCGCCATGACGGCTCTTTTAGTATTACATTAATCATATAATGACTTGGGTGGCTTTTCTTATCTTCTATCTATTCCTCATTGTCACGATGTAAGTGGCCTGCCTGGGAGCTTGTGTTTTGATCTACCTGGGACAAGGAACACAACCCACTCCATGTAAGATTGATTGTGAAAAGTGTAACACCCGAGGTGAGGAGGCGAAGCTAGGACAGGGAGAGCTTTCCTCTCTTCTCCCATGGCCACGTGGCTCCGTCCTCTGCCCCCCTGGGGCTTCTGGAGCCCTCACCTTCACTCACTTGTTTCTAAGAGATCATTTGTCATCCTTCTGTGACAGGAAGGCAAGCCCAAATGGCAGCGCTCACCTGGCCGCCTGACCTCCTACTCAGCAGCTTACCTCTGACTAGTGACTCCCGCCGATCTTGGTAAGGAGGTCCCAAGGGAGGGCTCTACTTGCCTCTGCTCTTCTTTTGCATGAAACACAAGTGGCATGGTACAAGCCAGCCTGGTGGATCGGTCTCAGGTCACCTGTCCATCCTTGTGAAGTCACTCACGTTAAGCAAGGACAGATGCTCTATCTGGGGCCCTGAGCATGGTCTGGGAGAGCGCAGAAGCAGCTCAGCCACTAGCAGTGGTATATCTATCCCAGCCAGGAAACTTGTCCTTCATGTTTTTACCTTTCCAGCCTACCAGTCTGCTAAGATCCAAGAGAAGCCTAGCCAAATCCCAAAGGTTAAATCTTCTTGATCTGATCCTGAGGAATGAAAGCCATTAAAGAAACCTCAAAGAGAAGAAAGCAAAAGACAAACACTCAGTACGCCTAGAGCTAGAGAGCTACAGTGAACGTAGCAGTCTATCTTTGTCTAGTAGCAGATTCTGAGACATGAGCAACAGCAACAGCCCCTCTCTGTGCCACACATTTCGGAAGAAAGCCAGTCATTGTTAATGGTTTTACCACCTGGAATGACAGGTGTCTATACAGAAGGAAAAAAAAGAAAAAGAAATTGCTGAGGAATACTGAGACAAACATGCCTCAGTTAATGTCCAGGTATCTCATCTATCAAATGATATTAGCAAGGTCAACTCCACAAGGTTCTTGTGAATGTTGATGGGGATACTTATAAAACACATAATTCTGGGCTTGGCATATAGGGAACTGACAGTGGACAGAAGTACTAAGCTGAACCACATGGTGTTAACCTCTTGGTAGGTCATAATAACTATGTGCTCCCCCTGTAAGACGACCTAGCACCTTCTTTATTATGGTGTATTTATGAGTCTCTCACCATAGGAGAGCATGGGGTCTGCACGTCTCACTTCTTCATACAGTGCTTAGCCTAGTATGTGTTTTATTTTATTTTTTGAAAATGAAGGAATGCTGATAATGAGGGTGAGGGTGATGAGGGTGGAGGTGTCTCTTCTTTCTGTCTGTGGTGACAGCTGTTAACAACACAATCCTTCCTTAGTATATCTGGGGCACAGCAAATGTCTCAGAGGATAGTGAGAAAGTAACTGAATGAACACACCACAGGCCCACATAGAGAAAGTCCAAAGAGACCATCAAGTCAATAACCAGCTTCAAAGCTGGTTCTGGTCATTGCTATGGAAAAACATCAAGTGGCTTCTTCTTCTTCATGCTCCCAGCAGGCTCTTTGGTGCTGCGTGAACCTCTCACTGCTCCATTTGGCATGGAGACCTCCAGACAAATGAAATGAGGGAGGCACGGGGCTGCCTGCACACAGCCTGACCAGCCAGGAATACTTAGGTTTGCAGTATGCAGAGCTGCGAACTGGCGGCACCATGGGTCTTTGGCGGGCAGAGACTCTGCTGAGGTCTCAAAAGCATGACTCATGCTGCTTAGCACAACTATCTTAAGTTCAGTCCTGCTTGGGTGGTATCTGCACTGCTCCACCTTCTCAGGAAAGAAACAGAGGAGAAGGCAGAGATGGGAAGGGAGAAGGGAGCCCACTGCGTACATGTGTACTTACGTATGTACTCAGGTGTGTACTTGTGTGCTCAGGTGTGTACTTACGTGTTCTCAGGTGTGTACTTATGTGGGCACTCAGGTGTGTACTTACACATGCACTCGGGTGTGTACTCAGGTATGTACTTATGTGTAGTCGGGTGTGTATTTCCATGGGTACTCAGGTGTGTACTTTTGTCTACTCAGGTGGTACTTACATGTATATTCAAGTGTGTACTTATGTGCACTCAGGTGTGTACACACAGGCAGGTGCTTACTGTAGCTAAGCCTTGCATCCATCCAGCATAAGTTACACCAGACGTACACTCACTCCATTCATTGCTAAATCCAGCTGCGTTTTAGCTGGCCGAGGGCTTTTCTTGGTGGCTATGGTGACTCACGGTGTTCTCAAAATTAAAAAGAGCAAATGCATGGCAGCATTACGTGAGAGCAGGGCTGGGTCAGCACCAGCCCCTGGAGACATCTTATTTAGGAGAATGAGTGGGAGGTCTTCGCGGGTATGGCTCTGAAGTGAGAGCCGGATGCCTGTCAAAGTATCAGTGACAGAAACCCCTCATACGACAGGTTGGTGATTTCAGACAGCATGGTTGAGTAAGAGCTAAGAAATGGCAAGTAACAGTCATGAAGACAAGCATCAATCTGACTTCATGTGCTAATGTCTGATTAAGAAAGCGTACATGCTATGTAAAATTAAGTTTGCTTGGGTTGATAATTCCGTACATGCTTTTGAATTTTAAAGTGGGTAAGTAAACTAATGGATTACAAGTAATCTTAATTTAAATGCAATGGCTTATAAAAATGGGGTTATTATTTTAATATTCATAATATATTCATGTTTTATGTAATATATTACTTGTTACATTGATAATGGGATACATGAATGCACAAAATACATAAGGTAAGAATAGTTTATTTTCAGTTTGTAATGTGGTACAATATGCAAGCCTATAATCCCAGCATTCAGGAGGCTGAGGCAGGAGGATTACCGTAAATTTGAGGCCAGCCTGAGTGGCATCATGAGTTAGAGGCCAGCCTGCACCTCATAGCCGGACTGTGCATCACATCAGTGCCATAATGATAAATATAGAAATACAATATTGGTCAGAGAATGAAGTAACTAGAATTTTAGAATTTTAGCTTGTGCACTGGTGAAGGAGCTTAGCCTCTTCCTTAGCTTTTTTTTTTTTTTTTTTTTGGCTTTTTGAGACAGGGTCTTGCCATGCATTTCAGGCTGGCCTTGAGCTCACTTTTGTAGCCCAGGCTGGTCTTGAACTCACAGCGATCCTCCTGCCTCAGCCTCCCAAGTGCTGGGATTACAGGCATGTGCCACTACGCCCGGCTTAGCTTTGATATTCTATTAAGTCTCCATTTTGGTTTATAATACCAGAGTAATATGCTACAAGGACTCATTTAATTATTTTAAAATTTAATTAATTAATTAATTTGATGCAGGGTCTCCCTACATGGTTCAGACTCATAGTGATCCTCCTGTCTCAGCCTTCCCAGTGCTGAGATTACAGGCATGTGCCACCATGTCCAGTTTCAGCACCAGCAAGATGTGCCCAGGTTTCTGTGGCCAGCATGTCGTGTGGTACTGGGGATCGAACTTGGGTCCTTATGCTTGCCAGGGCAGGCACTTAGACCACTGAGCTACCTCCCCAGTGCAGAATTCTTAATTTTGATGATTTACTTTCTACCAGTCTTGTTAGAATTAAAATAATAGAAAAACATAACATAGATGCTAGTTGATAAATAATAATGAATGGGTAATCGACTGGCTGGCCTCCAATTCACGTAGAACCAATAAAGTTGCTACTAGAAAGCAGGATAGGCACGAGCTCAAAGGGCAAAAGATTATGCTTTGTTGTTTTGCTAAGAAGGGTAAGAATTAGCTAGGGATGGTGGCACATGTCTGTAATCCCACCGCTTGGGAGGCTGAGACAGGAGGATCAGTGCGAGTCTGAGACCAGCCTGGGCTGCAAAAGTGAGCTCAAGGCAGCCTAAACTGCATAATGAGACACTGTCTCAAAAATACAAAAACAAAAACAAGAAAGAAAGAAAGAAAGAAAGAAAGAAAGAAAGAAAGAAAGAAAGAAAGAAAGAAAGGGTAAGAACGATATCTAAAATTAGGACAGGAATTTCTAGTGCTGGTACCCTCCAAGTTTACTGGGGACTCAATGTAGGATTGACTATATGAATAAGAAGTATCACTGTGTAATATGTTGAGGACTGTGAAGCAGGTTTGTGGGTGTGTAGTTATCTGGGTCTCCTGGTGGGTCTGGAGAGAATAAAACTAAAATCAATAAAGCTAGTAAAATGAATAGAAGACTTAAGATTATCTTTATATATATGGATGAGATGGAATCTTATTTGAGGTCTGAGTTGATGCTTCAGATATTATTACAGTTGGTTTCATGAAGGACTAATGAATGAATTATTACTAACATGGTAACAGTAACTGCTAAAATGAAATGGAAAGCAAAATATCATGACAAGTGTATTTTATTAACTGAAAATCTGTCTCATCTTCACTCAACTGAGATAGTTCTAATATAAAGAATAACTAAAAATAGGTCTATGATAATTGCAGTATCTCAAAGGGATACCCATCCTCAGTAGGACGTACTGAGGCTATTACTACATAAAAGCTATGGCTATTACTATAAACAGTAAATTATTCCAGTATTTCAGGGTTCTAAAAAATGTACAAGATGCATACAAAGTCGTTGTTCAACATGTAAACACAGGCATATAAAAATATCAATGTTAGCTCAGGGGGCTGAGGCAGGAGGATTGCTATGAGTTTGAAGCCACTGTGGGTGGGCTACACAGTGAGTTCAAGGCCAGTCTGAACTATACTTTGTCTCAAAAAAACAACAAAAATCTATGCTACATTTGCATAAAAATACCAAATGATTCATCTATAATTAACACATCAGAAAATATGTGTAACTGACAAAAATGCTGTAGTTGTATCTGCCATGTAATTTATTGCTAGAAATAATCTGCTAATTATCTGTAATACAAGGACATTCGTAGCCAGGAACAAACATTTCATCAGGATGAAATACCAGATGGAGCTGTGAGGTCAAGGAATGAATGGTTAAAGATCTTGGGAAGTGGGTGGGGTTTACAGGTATTTGTTAACAGTTTCTGTAGTTCAATTATATGTCATTAGTCATGAGTAGATTCTATGTAGAAATTATGACTTTAATCACTGTTCCTTTGCTTTTGTTTGTTTTGGGCTTTGTTAGTTTATCTGTAAGACCTTCACTTACCTAGAGAGGGTTGGCCTTTACTGTTAGTCCTACAAAACAGCAATATAAATAAATAAACAAATCAGTCTGATACTTGGACATGGCCACCACCAGGAAAATGGGAGACATGGACACAAAAAAGAATTACACTGGAAAAGAAAGATTTACCCCATCCATACATGTCTTCCACATTGCTAATGATGGTCAATTTATGTCTCTGGATTTTAGGATGAAGTCACATTGAGGGCAGGCAAATACTTTCTCTGGCCTTGACATTACACAAAGCAGGAATAATGTATGAAAGGCAGAACATAAATTCAGAGGAAAATATTGGTTTGAAACATTTATATTTCAGTAGTGACAAATATCTGCACAGGGAGGAGGGAAGAACAAGGATGAGGATTACAGACAAGAGTGCTGAAGGTATGTCCGCATAGCTCCAGCTCTGCTCACTGCCTCACTACCTGTGATAACTGAGAGCTTTCTCAAAGATTGAAATACCCTGTATTTAACAGATGAGTATAAAAAAAGCTTAGAGAAGAATATGAGAGAAACAGTTCCAGAGGAGGTTCAAGGGTTGCCATTTCTCACAGTTCTGGAGCTGGTCTTTTTTTTTTTCTCATTTGTGTATTTGGCATAGGGTCTCACTATGCAGACCAGACTTATAGTGATTGTAGTGTTTTTAGCCTCCCCAGCACTGGGATTACAGGCATGAGCCACCACACTCGGACTCTGTCACTGGCTCAGCACGCCCCAGGGGCAGGGTTGGAGCAGCATGCAAGGCCAGTGATCAAACCCTGGCTCCTGTGCTTGCCAAAGCAGGCACTCAGTCAGCTGAGCTATCTCACCAGCCCTTGGAGATGGTCTTTTCAACTCAAGCTTCTGTTTGTGGAAAATAATGCCACAGGACTATAACCACAGGTATGGCTTAGTTATAAACAGGGTCTAAGTCCTTCATCAGTGGAAGAGTAAACTCAAGAGATGTGGAGTAAATATCACACACTCTGTGCAATGGAATGCAAGTGTTTGTTGGGATTGAGAGTAGTGCAGAGTAGTGCAGAGTCCCTGAGGCATGGAGAGTTTGAGGCAATGGTCATCAGAAGGGCCCAGAATTCTCTACTTTCTCTCCCTCTTGTTGTTGAAGCTATGAGTCCAATGGAGGTAAAGAAATCTTGGATTCCCTTCAGGCCAGTTTTCCCACTCATGTAGACATTTTTCTGCTCCTAGGAAGCTAAGTATTCTCATCTCTCTGGGGAAGGAAGAAGCCAGAGGTTCCAGATGGCTGAGAGAAGGCTCTCTCAGAATAAGGAAGGCAGGGTCAGCACTCAGAAGGTGGCACCAGGTACAGGACCAGCCCTAGGAAAGTGAACGTCTCAGCTGGAACTCTCACAGTAGACCAGAGATGGTCACAGGCATCAGAAAGATTTGCTTCAATACCAGATTATAACCACAATGAGATACCACTGCAAATTCACTGAATGCTAATCTATCCATTAGTATTCAAAAATGAAGAATAAGTGTTGGGAAAGAGGCGGGAAAGGAGCACCTCATGCACGGCTAAGGAGAATGTGCAATAAGGCGACTACTGTGGCAAACAGTTTGGCCGATTCCTCAAAAATTAATATAGAGGGGCCAGGGAGATGGCTCAGTAGAATAAGCGTTTGCCTGGAAGCACAAGGTTCTGAGTTTAACCTCCAGTAACAGGAACAAACAAACAAGCAGGCATAGAATTACCATATTCCCAAACAATTCCACATCTACATAGTACCCTAAGTACTATAGGCAGTAGGTTGAACATACACACATACGACAATGATCGTAACAGCACAATGCACAAGAGCCAAAAGGTAGACATAACCTGAATAACCATCAGCAGGTAAAAGGATAAACAAACCATGATAGATATAATGATGTATTATTTGATCTGAAAAAGAAAGAAAATCCTGGCACTTGATATCACATGGATGAACCCTGTTAAGGTTAAGGCATCCATGTTAAGGCAAACAAAAAAGGACAAATACAGGGGAATCATTATGAGTCTGATCTGTACAATTATAATGAGACCCTGTAGACTCTGTCCTAAATACAGAAAGAAAAAAAGGGGGGGACAGGTATTGTTGAACTCTGTCCCACACAGATCTAAAACAAGTAAATTTTAAAGACAGAAAGTAGAACAGAGGTCACCACACCATGGACCAGAGGGGAACAAAGATTTCTTATTTAAGGGGTGATGGTTATATGGCATTGTAAATGTGTTTAATGTCACTGAATTATATACTTACACATAGTTAAAAATACTGAGTTTTGTGTTATATTTTGCAATTAAATAAATAGGTTAATCATGGAAGAAATCAGTCTGAGAACAAGAAGCCAATCCTCAATAATTTACAACCATTAGAATTACAAGCATATACTCCAGTGTGCTCAGGGAAGTAAAAATGTCAGCATTTCACACAGGCTCAGTGATCAAAGGAGGATCATTTATCTCTGAGGTCACAGTCAGGATAGGGTAAATACAGTGAACACAGTTTCTTGAAAATGATGGCATGGGAATATTGGAACTGGCACATTTCCAAAAGACATTTTAGATATGAATGCAAAAGACTGCATCTGGCTACGAAATAGGATTTGTTTTTGCCTTGAATTTTGAGAGGTCCTTCTTCTTAAGAGCCCAACGGCTCCCGCAGTGTTTATTCTGCACCTGTCTTGAGCTCCACTCAGGCATGCTCACGCAGGGGTAACAGTACCAGCTTCTGCACCTCACTTTTCCTTGATCAGGAAAAGTAGGCGTATGTTTGGTCTCAGACTGGGCACATCTCCTGAAATAGCACACAGACCAGGGGCCTGGCAGGATATCTCAGTGGTCCAAAGTGCCTGCTTAGGAAAGCTTAGGCAGCTGCAGGGACCACGGTTCGATCCCTGGCACCACATGCTGCCCTCAGGGCAGGCTGAGCTGGCCATAAAAATGAATAAACAAACAAAAGTTCTGAAACAAGAAAAAAATAAAATAAAAACTCTTTAATAGCACACAGACCAATATCGCTTCTTTTTAAAAAGGAAAAAAAAATGTTTTATTTCTTTTTTGGATTATAAAATCAATGATGCTTTCTATAGAAAACGTGTAAATTATGAAAACAAAAATGTCTTGCCAAGAGTGGTAGCACACAGATGTAATCCCAGCTACTCAGGAGGCTAAAGCAGAAAGATGGAAAGTTCCAGAATAGCCTAGAATTTAGAAAAATCCTACCTCAAGTTTGAAAACAAAACAAACACACCCCTAGGTTTGATCTTTGGTACCAGAAAAAACGAAACTAATAATTATGTCACAAAACACCCCATATTTTAAGTATCCTTCAAAAAAAATGATTTAAATGGGTCTAATATGTGTGTGGGGGGATTTCAATGAGTGAGAAGGCAGAGCTTAGTGAGACTTGGTTTTGTTGTAGGTCTGTGAAGAAATGATCCCACTGATCCTGCATGCCAGGGATTCTTACTACATAGATAAAATGTTTTTAACAGGGTTTGTCAGAGTTGCTCTCTAAGGCATGCATAAGGGATAGGGTCCTGGAACTAGAAGGAGAGGTTTTCTCTAATTGTTGGCTTCTTTTCTGGTAGTCTTACCTACTGTAGAAGAAAGGCAGATTGTTTTCTCTGGGAGACAATGTTCAGGCATTGATAGGAAAGGCATTATTGGACTGGAGGAATCTAGGTCTCTCTTGGTCACATCAAAGTGTCAAAATTGCTAGGAAAAAGCATCTCATGGTGACTCAGTGCCCTCCAGCTGTTCCCTGAAAGGTGGCTGCAGATCTGTGTCAACCCTTTAGGATTAGAACATGGAGAGCAAAAGCCAGCATGAGTGAGAGGGTCAGCAGAGACCACAGAGCACAGAGCGCCTCCTTTGGGATTTTGAAGTTGTCTGCATGCATTTCTGGAGTCTTTCAAAAATTTGAAGTAATACCAGGTACAGAAAATGAACCAGGTGTTTGACAAGAAACAAATAACAAGGCTGGCATGATAGCTCAGCAGACTAAAGTGCCTGCTTATGTGGAGCATAGTGGCCAGGGTTCAATCCCTACATTGCTGTGCTGGCCCCACCCCTGGGGTGTGCTGAGACTGGGCATGGTGGCATGTACCTATAATCCCAGTGTTTGGGAGGCTGAAAATAGGAGTCCGATCTACATAGTGACCCTGTGCACCCTATAGGCCCTATCCTAATACAAAAAGAGAAAGAAAGAAAGAAAGAAAGAAAGAAAGAAAGAAAGAAAGAAAGAAAGAAAGAAAGAAAGAAAGAAAGTGTCTTAGTTACCTTTTACTCATTGTTGGGACTAATACCCAACACTCAAAATGAAGGAAGGCAAAAGTTTATTTAGCTCACAGTTTGTAGAGGTTTCAGTCCATATTCGGCTGGCCCAAGGCTGAGTGGAACAGGGCAGAGAGTATCCAGTTCATGGCGGTGGAACAGCAGCAAAATGGTGGTAGAGGCAGCCAATCAATCAGGGCAACAGAGCAACAGCTTGAATCTGTTTCTCTGTCTCTCTTTATATTACATTCAGGCTCTCTGCCTCAGCCTATTCATCTTAGGCTACACTCATAATCCCAGAAGTACTTAAAACACATAATCCCAGGTATCACGGACCAAATCTCAAACTCTAGATCAGTACTAAATCACATAACCCCAGTGACTCATGAGTCAAGTCTCAATCTATAGATGAGACTGTACCACCCCATGACTGCATGAGGCCTTGAGGGAACAACTTGACATAAACCATAAAAGAAAGAAAGAAAGAAAGAAAGAAAGAAAGAAAGAAAAGCCGGGCGTAGTGGTGCACGTCTGTAATCCCAGTACTTGGGAGGCTGAGGCGGGAGGATCAATGTGAGTTTGAGCCCAGCCTGGGCTACAAAAGTGAGCTCAAGGCCAGCCTGAACTGTATAGTGAGACCCTGTCTCAAAAAGACAAAAAAAAAAAAAAAAAGAAAGAAAGAAAGAGAAGATGGATGAAGAGGGGAGCACAGGGAATTTCTAGGGTAGAGAAATCTTTTTTGTGTGAGTGTCAGGGATTGAACTCAGGACCTTGTGCTTGTCAGACAGGCACTAATGCCACTGAGCTATCACCTCAGCCCTAGGGAAATCATCCTGTACTAGTGGATACTCTACTGGCAGATACACAACAATAGCTAAAACACACAGAGTGAGGACCGGTGAGATAGCTCAGCTGACTAAGCACATGCTTAGGCAAGAGCAGGGACCGGGCTTTAATCCCTGGGACCACATGCCATGCTGGCCCCACCCACAGGCATGCTGAGCCAGCCACTCATTCTAGGCAGTGATGTATACCTGGAATCCCAGTCCTGGGGAGATTGAGAGTAGGAGGATAACTGTGAGTCCAAGCTTCATAATGAAATCCTGTACCAAATACATAAATTAAGCAAACCACAAAAACTCACAGAGTAGACCTTAATGTAAACTATGGAGTGCAGGTAATAATGAGTCCACTTTCTTTTACTAATTATAATACATTAATGCGAAGCATTAATAACAGGAACTTGTAACGGGAAAAAGGAATATATGCAAACTCTCTCTGCTATGCTCTATTTTTTGTAAACCTAAAACTACTGCTAGAAATTGGCTGTGAGCAGAAAAAAATGCCTTGAGCCCTAACTCATGCATGACTCATGGAATCTTAGTCTTAAAAGAACAAGCTGAAACAATTCATGTAGTATGTGGCAAGATCATATGGGGTAAAGGTTATTGTTTCAAAGCCAGTCTTAGTCTAGAAATCCACCTTCACGATAAAATAAAAAATCTAAGAGACATGTAACAAAGGAGGAGTGCCTTTCCCTCCACTGCCCGGAGTGCTGGCCTCAGAAGTAGCTGCAAAGCACAGGGACAAAGAAGGCTCTTTGGCCAGGTTTCTTTACTCACCTAGAGATCCTTCCTGAGAACAACTTCTTAAAAATTCTTGTTGACAACTAACGTGTGTGTGTGTGTGTGTGTGTGTGTCCCCATAATGAAGCCCTCAACTTTCCATACTCAAAAAGATCCTTATCATACAACAATCCATTCATGATTTTTATGAGTTCTTTACAATGGGGCTCATGTGGCACCTTTTAGTCTCAGGAAACATTCATCATTGGGAGTCAATTCTTTTTTAAAATTTTTAAAATTTTCCTTTTTTGCCTGCCTTTTTTCCTCTATTCTTTCTTTATTTCTGAATTTAAAGCATGGAGTTCCACTTTCTCCAAATCAAGTCTTCTGGATTTATACCAAAAAATTGAAAATAAAAAATATTCTTTAAAGAAAACACACACACACAGACTCATAAAAGAAACATTCCCACTCTGTCTCCGAAGGGCATGATGACAGTCAGCACTAAGGTTAATGGGCATGGTCTTGGATAAAGATGAAGAAGGCTGCAACCCATCCTGCTTTAAGCAAGAATGACCCTGCCAAGTTAGCTTAGCCATCAAAAGGCCATCCCTGTCACAAGCCTGTCACTGTATGTGGCTTTGGTGATGACCTACTCTCATCTCATGGTGCACACACCTACCCCATGACACTGCTATCCTACAGAGACCACCCCACCAAGCCTACAACCCACTGAAATGTGGCCCAAGCTGGAATATCTATCAGATGGAATCCCCTCTAAAAAGGTTCCTTCTAAGAGTTAACTTTTGTAAAAAATGGGAAGAAATGGAACTTAAGGATCAAAACATGAAGATGAAAGAATAGAGAAAAGACAGGAAAACAGGAAGGGGAGGAAAACATGCAAGTATATACACAGTATGGCTGAGATAATTATATTAATAATTTCTATCAGTTCTTTTCTTAATAGCATTTAATGTGTAGAATTTTCACCTTGACTAACTGTATGCTGATATCTGCATCTAAGCAACTACATCAAGAACAGCAATGTTTAATGCAAAAACCATGCTTAAATACCTATCATCTTGTTGTGCTAATGTATGCTATTTCTAATGTCATATACTATACTACTATATTACTATAAAGATAAATTTTTTAAAAAGGTAAACTCTCTGTTTATCTTTTATAATGACCATTGTAAATTAGCCAAACTTGTTTTGAAAATCTGTAACATATGTACTGTTGTATGTAACTGTTTCCTGTTATTTGTTTTTATTGCTGAAAATAAAGTTTAAAAGTAGAAGAAAAAAAAGAAAAAAGAGTGAACTTCAGCCCTCTGTGGGGCCAAACAGCCAGAATGACCCAAGTGATGATGTTCTGTTCTGCTGCCTGATCACTTCCCATGCTTTGACTCAAGCAGGGTCTGAAGCAGCAGCCAGCAGTGGGAGAAGGAAGTTGGGGAGCAGAAGCAGAATTCACTGCTCCCCTCCCTGGAGGCAAATAGCTCTGATGTGGATCTTAGCGTAAGAAAGAGATACTGAACTGGGACTTGTGGTGTGTGATAAAAGATTAATATCCATAGTGATTAGAAAAGCCTTGACCTGCAAGAGTGCTCTCCTACAGTAAGCAGAAGACCACCCAGAATACTTTTTCTAGCTATAGGGACAGTAGGAGAATGAGGCTGCATTTTGGTTGCAGCAGTAGCTACACTCACTGGAGAACTAGTTATGGGTAGGGCTAGATTTCTTATAAAGGTTACTCTTGGTTATTTTGAAAAGAACGGGTAATTTTGAAGTTAAAGAGGCAAGAGTAAAGTTAGGAGCCTTAAAATTAGAAGGTGCTGCAGTACTCCAGTTGAGATGTGATTACATAAATGGCGGTGAAAAGAAGTGAAGAAATCAAACATGTATTAGAAGGTACAAGCAATCAGATCTAGATTAAAAGTGGGATTGGAGAGGGCTGGGGAGATAGTTCAGTGGAATAAGTGCTTGCCTGGCAAGTAGAAGGTCCCGAGTTCAATCCCAGGTACCACCAAAAAAAAAAGAAGAAGAAGAAGAAAGAAAGAAAAGTGGGGCTGGGAAGAGAGGGATCTAAGGAGAGGGGGATACAGGACTTTCCTAGGTTTTTGGCCACAGCAACTGGGCAGAAGCTCTCAAAGGAACCATAGATGAGAAGAACCCTGCAAAAGGAGCAGATTTGGCATAGGAAAAGAGGGTTCCCTTATAAATCCAAGATGTAGCAAGTTCCTGAGGCTATTTTAAAACAGTCCTTCAAACAGCTTTGATTTCTTAGAGGTGTCTCAATGAACAGAAAGCAAATGCTGGAATCTGAGCTGTATTTTAAAATTCACATATGTGTTGGCTGGGAGTAAGTTTACATTTAGCTTGGGAGCAACAGAGTATCTCATAACATCTCCACCTCACGCTTAACTCTATAAATCTGGATTGGATTCTGATGGAGAAATACATGCAGTCTCTCTCGCTGTGGTTTCCCAAGAGAAGGCCTTCCTTTTCAAAGCAGCACATGTTAGTCTACTCCTGTTAACAGATGCCAACTTCTCCAAGTATAATTAAGCGGCTTCAGAAGACTCCGAGCATGACTGTGAATAACCATCATCCTGGCAACAAGCGGAGAAACTGCACATTCATCTCCCAGTGTTCAGAGCAGAAACATCTGTCAAAGCCACAAGGCCTTGGTGGATGCAAGCAGCTGTGGACCCAGGAGGCTCATTCATCTGCACTCCAGATTGTTACAGATCTGTGCAGCTGCTGAGAACCCATTCTAAAGCTCAAGGCCTCTGTTCCAGGAGGGCTGGTCAGGGGGATGACCCTGACGACTCTCCACATGAGGCAAGACCTGATTCTTGTCTTAGCAAAGTTATAGGGATTAGGTTTAAAATGACAGAATCTTGAACAAAAGGAGGTTTTTCTTGGCTCCCACTACTGAGGTTACACACCCCATGGCCTTGAATTTGGTGATAAAGAACCAGTTACACATGGTGTAATTTTCAAAGTGCTGCCTCAGTACTTAAATCAGCAACATAAACATGGGGTGAAGCGGTCACATGATTTTTCCCTCAATAAGTCAAATGCACGTGGGCCTTCCAGGCAGCTGTTCAGATCTTCAAAATTCTTATCCAAAATGAGCAGGAATCACTATGAAAGATTTTGGCTAAGCTGTCCTCCAACTATAGCTTTAAAGTTCTTCAGAATGAAGGACACTTTAAAGACATGTAAAGACAAAAAGTCAGTTCTTTCCCAACTATAGCCAATGGCACAATTTTAATTACTTTCAGCCTCAAAATGATTTAATCAACGACCAGTTCAGTGGTTTGAAAATGGCTTTATGGCTAACATTAGAAGCTGGGAGAATTGTTAGACAGGAATCCTATTCAGTCTTTCTGCAATTAATGGTCTAAGGCTAAGGTTATGTGAAATTATAATTTTTTTAAGAAAATGGGAATTGGTTCTGTTGTCTGAGTCCCCACCTGCTCTTCCTTCCCCTGAAATTGTCCTTTCCTATGGGTAACAAAAGGAATCTGGGCAATTGTGAATGGGACCATTAAAAAAATAAATGAAGGGAACCCCGACACTTGACATCAGACTCAACCTTCTGGTAATTGTCCCCAGGATGCTCACAGAGCACTGTCAGCTGAGAAAGATCCTACATTTCCACTGCCAAATGGAAAATACCCCAGCTGATTCAAAAGGATTTGGCTTAAATCTGAAATCAACTGCATCCTCTGGGAACAGCCAAGCAGATGTGTGAGCATCTACTAACTCAAAAGCTGCCCTGCTGAGGAAGACACAGGTGCACCACACACTGAGCTCTACGGCCCGATGAGTGGATCCTGCCACTTCTACCGATATTAATATGGAGACACACATTTATATTTAACTGACTCATCCAGAGATTCTTTTTGCTCTTCATTTGCTGTGGCTCCTGGATT
Organism: Myocastor coypus; assembly: GCA_004027025.1. Lineage (NCBI taxonomy): Eukaryota > Metazoa > Chordata > Mammalia > Rodentia > Myocastoridae > Myocastor > Myocastor coypus. Next base: position 169,110 of record PVJA010000068.1, on the reverse strand, counting down.
ATCTGTAAACATCAAAGGCCAAACATTTTTTTTTTTTATTTGGACTTGCAATGTTTTCAATTATCTTTGCATGACCAAAACTGCATTTGGGCTTAATACAATATTCTGATGGATCAAGCCATATATAGCACATACAAGAATTAAGTCCTGAGTAGTTAGAATTTAATAAGTTACACTACAGGAAAACATCAACTATTTCAATTACATATTTTAGATATTATTGTACAACCCCCGGAATTATTTCTCTTTTTTTATAAAACAAAAACAAAAGACAACTACTATCACAGCTTAGCTTTAGTTACAGGTAGACTTCAGAACTGGAATGGGGGGCTATATTAGCTTTGGGCACTTGGCATTGCTTAAAACCCTCCATTAGGTTATGGGGCGAATTGATTTTAAAACAAAAATGCCCGAAATGACTATGAGAGGCAGAAGGGGAGCGACAGGCACCCTGCTTTCAGTCAAACAAAAAGTTCCTCTTGAGTGATCCCATGGCCGCTATCTCCGCTCCCTCGGGCTCCCTCCACTCCCAGCCTCCCGCTCCCAGCCCCAGGAAACGGCTCAAGCTCTTGTTGTTCCAAGTCCTCGGATGGACTCCAGCAGTACAAGGTGGCAAAGGCGGCTGAGGTTTACCGAGCACCTGCCAGGCACTTTCCATAGGTGACCCTGTAGAGTCCTCTGCCACCAGCCTGCTGAGGCAGGAACACAGGAAGCACCACCATGTACTCACTCACCCAAAGCTGGGTGATAGCCATTTGTCTGCAGTCTGAGGCCTTTATGACATGGGGCTGGCCTGGCACCCCACAGTCCCACAGAGACAGGAAGTACTGACACATGATCTTACAGGTAAGGCTTAGACAGACTTGTCACAGAGCAACTGAGGCCAGAGCAGGGAAATCCACACGGAGTTCTGCGTATTCTTAGCCCTTTTCTCAATCAGGCACTCTCCACACAGCAGCCAGTCGCTCTCTTAAAAGACAAAGGGGTCCAGGAGATTGCTCAGTGGAATAAGTGCTTGCTCAGTGGAATAAGTGCTTGCCTGGCAGGTACAAGATCCTGAGTTCAAGCCCTGGTACTGCCAAAAAAAAAAAAAAAAAAAAAAAAGACGAATGATTGCTTCGGATTTCTGTTCAAAATCCACCAGTGTAGGGCCAGTGAGATGCTTCAGCGACCTAAAGTGCCTGCTTAGGAAAGCTTAGGCAACCACAGGGACCACAATTTGATCCCCTGCACCACATGCAGTGCCAGCCCTACCCCCAGGGCAGACTGAGCCAGCCATAATATATATATATATATATATATATATATATATATATATATATATATATACATATATATAAAATCCACCAATGTATCAGCTATTCTTGTAGTCCTTCTTTTTTCTCTAATTTTTGGTCTACAAACGTAAGTTGTTAACCCTCCAGAAGAGAAGCTTAATCAAGGTCAGTGAAGATTCTGGTCGTAAGAGAACCTGTCCTGTAACATTCTATAACTCAGTGGTGTCCCGAATTTTCTGTTCAAGATTATGAGACCACAGAAGAAAGGGATCAACGATGTATAGTGCGCCCAAGGAGAGTCACCTAGAGAGAAAATATTCTCTCAGGCTTTCACAGAGAGCAAACTGGTTAAGCAATGGCTGTGACTCATTCAGGTAGCTGACACTGTCAAAAGATGTACAAACCACTGTACATGGTTTCATGGTAAATCCTGAGATTTGACTGACCTTGTCAGATGCAAAAGTTACATTTTTTGCTATATAGGTCTTGCTTTATCTAGGTCTTAATCATACAGCAGAAAAGTCTAACCACAATGTATAAAAAGTAAAGCCAGATTAATATGCTGAGCTGTAAAAGGCTCGAGTCAACAGCTTCTGATGTTGCCAGTTCTGCTGCTAACCCACTACTGTTATGGACCATTACACTGTCTATACAGCCACTTTCTCTTAGTCCAGTGAGAAGAAAGATTTGTACTAATAGTGTTTGGATAAGACATCATGTCTGCATCTTGTACTCTGAATAACTACAAAGAGAATAATATGCACTGTATTAATTATAACTATTCTACTAACCTGTTGTGAAACTGTCTCATTGCTATTTCTTTCTGATTACAATTATTTTTTAAAAAACACAAAACAAACCCCACTAAACTAGAGATCTCAGTACATATACCATTCAAAATCGCTTGACCAAAATTTTCAGACTGGTTCTAAGATGAGCATCCTGTCTGGGTATGGTCAGTTATTAGACACTAGGCAATCTAATGTCATGTGCTACTAACTTTCCAAAAGTATAAAGGACCATTGTATTGTGACTGCTACTTTCTTTTAGTTCATTGGGAAGAAAAGTGTTTGTCCTAATATTGTTTAGACAAAGCTCTCAGGTCTGCATCTTGTCCTCTGAATAACCACTGTGAAGACAACAATATGCAATGTATTAATTATTGTAATTATCCTACTAATGTGCTTTGAAACTATGTCATTGCTATTTTATCTTTTTTTCTCATGAAAATGAATACAAAATAAATTTTTTCAAAGCTCCACCAACATCTTTTCATCAACTCAGAATAAAATCCTGAAACCTTGTTGTGAGCTCTCGCAGTTTGCTTCTTCCAACTTTCCCCATTCCCTCACTCCAGCTGGACCAGCCCTGGCTGTCCATCCCATCCCACCTCACGGCTGGGGCTGTGGCCTCCAGTCTTCCTGCGGCCTGAACTAACTTCTTCCAGGTGCCCCACAGCTCCTCCTTATAGCATTCAGGTGTTGCTCCAGTACCACTTTCTCAGAGTGGCTTTTCTATGCTTACCTTATGAAACAGCACCTGCCACTCTGGTTGCTTTTCTATACAGCACCTAGCACCACTAGTCATCTATCTGTGACTAGGGTCTGCTTTTCTCATGGCCCCAAATCACAAATATAATAAGTTCAATGAGAGCCCGGACTTAGGCTTCATTATTTTCAGCTGTATTCCCAGAAACTGTCAAAACAGTGCCTACAACCTGGCGGGGACTCCTCCATCAATATTAGCTAAGTGAATTAATGAATAAATGCATGGAGAAGTTTATGAATGCTCCCTCTCCTCAGGGCAACAAGTCACAAATTAAAAAACGGTGATGCTCCAATATTCAGTTCAGCTTACAAATTGATGGAGGCGTTTGGTAAATATGACATGCCAAATACCATGTTGGTGGCATTTCTCTAGTTCTGCTGATGTAGCTTGACCTACATTAAGTCAGACAAATGATGGAAGTTAAAATTATTGATGGAATGGATTCAAGGCATCACATGAATAAAAAACCTGAAGACAGATTTTATCTTTGTGTTTTTAAGCATTTGCAATATGTAGTTTCATATCTTGCCAACAATTTCAGAGGAGTGATCACTTCTTAAGCTTCTTATATGATAACTTCTGTGAGATGTCTGATGAATATTAATGGCTTTGGAAAGATGGTATCTGGAGGAGATAATCCTAGGATTGGCTAAGGCATGTTCTCCACTGATTCTAATTTCTTATGAATTTCAGTTATAGGAACAATTTATCAGGAGCACTGTACTGTAATTTTTAAAATTATTAAACAGGCTACATGTAAAAATTTATTTATTTATTTATTTATTTATTTATTTATTTATTTTGTCTTTTTGAGACAGGGTCTCGCTGTACAGTTCAGGCTGGCCTTGAGCTCAGTTTTGTAGCCCAGGCTGGCCTTGAACTCTCACGGATCCTCCTGCCTCAGCCTCCCGAGTGCTGGGATTACAGGTGTGTGCCACCACACCTGGCTTACATGTAAAAATTTAAAAGATGAATCTTGAAAATTAGTTTTCTCTGTCCTAAATCTGGACATTAAAATGTAGTTTAATAATATACAATAATATGGAATATATAGAAAAAAAACATATATAGGGTTAGGAGAAAAAATGTTGGTCATTTGTTATATAGAAAGAAGTTAAGTGGGCTGATGAGATAGCTCAGTGGACTAAGCAAGCACAGGGACTGGAGTTCAATTCCCAGCACCATATGCCGCACCAGCCCCACCCTCAGGCTCACGGAGGTGGCTGGGACCAGGTGTAGTGGTGCACACCTGTAATCCCAGTGGTGAGGAGGCTGAAAATGGGAAGATCACTATGAGTGATCTGCAGAGTCAGACCCTGTGCCAAACACATAAAACAAAGCAAAAACTAAAACTGCAAAGACAACAATTCTCTTTTTTTCTACTTACACAAGATTTAAGTCACTTCTTTCCCTCAAGCAAACAAAAGGGGTATGATTTCTAAGCCACTCTCACCTTTACTTATACTGTGATCCTTGGAAGCCATATGAAGTTCTTAATGTGGATGACTTCAAGGCAAAAGACAATCAAATTAGATTTACAATTATCTGGTTTCTGCTATTCTCATTAGAAAGCATAATTCTTGAGTCCTAACACTCATCACATGTGTAATACTTTGCTTAAAAGCTGTCTTTACTGCAAGACTAGAAGAGACAGTGTCTTCAAATGGTAGGCATGAAATACAAAGACATTTTCTTCTGTTTAATGACAGGATATATAAGAATGACTTGGATCTTATGCTCATCAAAGAATCAAGTATTTAGTTTAATGCTGAAGTACTTTCTAAGTGCTTCTATGCAAACTAAAATTCACATCATCCTCACAACAATTCCATGAAGGAGGTGCTAGCATGCCTACTTTCCAGGGGAAAAAAGAGGATATGGAGAGGTTATGTTACTTTCTCAAGATCACACAGCTAGCACGTGGTGAACTAGCAGATGAATCCAGCCAGGCTGACTCCAGAATCTGTACTGCACGCCCCCTCCCAATTACTCACTCACTCACTGCCCACTTTGGGTTAGCCTCCTCATGTCCCCAGAGTTATGCAGGAAGCTGTTATGTAAGAGAAGAAAAGTTAGAAAGGAACATTACAGACGTTTCTGTGGCTTTTTTGAGACAGGGTCTTTCTATGCAGTTGAGGCTGGCCTGGAGTCCACTTTGTACTCCAAGCTGGTCTTAAATTCTCAAAGATCCTCCTGCCGTGGCTTCTTGAGTGCTAGAATTACAGGCAAGAACCACCATGCCCAGCCTTCTGTGCCTTCTTAAAGACACTGTGAATAAAGACCATTCATCTGGAAGAAAAGCGATGAGCCTGCTTTATAGATGCATCCCAAACTCCCCAGTGGCCATGATCAAATGAGGCAAGAGACAAAGAAGGCGGATAAATCAGAAACTGAAAAAGGAGCTGAGCATGTCCCAAAGGAGTGTGTCATTTCAAGTCAACACTTGAAATGCCTGTGGCTGTCTTCTTCCATTTACTACATTTCTCACACGTTAATAAGTACATCAAACTCCAGAACAGTGAAGAAGACCAGCTAACTGCCAGACAATGAGGGGCTAAGGGCTGGTTGCACACCTTGTGTAACCCCGACTGCTCTGGGATCCTGCTCAGCCTAGGGGAGCTCAGCAGGGCCTCTGAACACCACTAGCTGGGAAGGACTGTGCTAGAAACAAATCTTTTTTAATCATTTATTTATTTACTTGGTACAGGATCTTGCTTTGTAGCTTGGACTTGTAGTGATCCTTCCATCTCAGCCTCCCCAGCACTGGGATTATAGGCATGTACCACCATGCCCAGTTTCAGTGGCAGGCACTGCATCCTGGGGCTGGATGGTAGGTGGTATCAGAGATCAAACCCAGGTTCTTAAACTTATCAAGCAGGTGCTTAGACCAATGAGCTATCTCCCTAGCCCATGACAAGAAGCAAATTTTGATGGTGGGATTAATACAACAGTATAATTTGTACTGGCCCCAAAGCAAAGAATATATCAGACTAGAAAGCCTGTACCCAAGTCAACATGGAGATATGACGCTCTTGTACAAATTGGGCCACAAGGGCTGTAACTGCTACACACACACAGCTATTTGTGTTCTGTGCTCACACTATAAAAGAACCACGTACAGTTTGGATCCTGACTGTCCTCCACGCACCAGAGTTAAAGGCTTTCTCCCCAAAGCTGTGCTACTAGGAGACAACAGAACTCATAAGAGGCCCTCGGTCACTGGGAGACTGTCCCTGAGGGGGATTGCGGAGCCCAACCCACCCCCTTTTACCTTTTATTTTTGTTCCCCACCCTCATAATGTAAGCAGCTCTGCTCTGCTCCCTGCTTGCCACAAGCCTGAAAGCAAAGAGGTTAGCTAATCATGGACTCAGCCCTCCAGAACTGTGAGCCAACATAAACATTTTCTCTCTATAAGTCAGCTGCCTCAAGCATTGTGCTACAGTGACAGGAATCTAATATAAACCAGAACTCTAGACAGTGCGTCTTAGATCACCCTGTCCTGCCTCCACACCCTTCTAGGGACAGATACTTTTGTGCATGGGGTTCTTATTAAATACATCTGCAATCTTTGAAATAAAATACCTCCAGTCTCAGTTCATTGCTGGTCTGCTTAAACTACCTGAAGTTTGTTTTTGTTGCAGAAGTCCTCGTTGAGTCACAAAGACAGATTTACTTCTAGCATTCCATATATTTGAAATTTAGAACAGTTTTACAGTACATCTACTGCCTTTGCATAAACTGCCAGCAGGACCTGGGGCAGCACCAAGGGTCATGCATATTGATATCCTTGCAGGGAAACATAAAAATGTTCATACTAAGTAACCAAAGAATATATTTAGTGTCATGTTAGATAAAAACATCATGGTTTTCAGATTGTCTTTGGACTTTAAAATGGCTATGGATTAGTTGTATTGTAATCCAAGCTCTGGGGAGATGGCTCAGCAGTCTAAGTGCCTGTCTGGCAAGAGCAAGGATATGAGTTTAATCCTTAGAACTGCATGCTGTGCTGGCCCCAAAACCAGGTGTGGTGGTGCACACCTGTGATCCCAGTGCTGGCAAGGATGAGGGAGGAGGATCAGTACAAGTCCAAAATGTGTGGTGAGGAACTGTATAAAAAGAAAAAAAGTAGAGAAACAGTCAACGCATGTAATCCAAGCTCCAATACTGTGTACATTACAAACCCAGAAGGAGTCCAGAGTGGGGAAGAGCTCTGAGTGCTTATCACAAAGCCAGTGCTCTTTCCTCAGCCCTCATCCACCTCATTTCTCTTCTCCTTACATCTCCTCCCTAAGGTGTTTGCAAATGTAACATATTTCATGCATACATTCTACCATCTGTTCATCAGTCAAGCCATAGAGACTCCAAAAGACAGGCCTGGAAAAGTCATAGGTATGGAGAAAGAATGACTGGAAACTGATCTATTCCTTAGGCATTCATTAGACAACACAGTCCTGATTTACTCAGCAGAGAGGAGGGGGACCTGTTTCTCCAGCGTGGGACAGTCCAATATTTTTTGGTGCTTACCTAGCAAAGCTCTGTACTGAGCCTTTATTTTTTATTTTATTTTTTTTAAAGAATTTTTTATTTTATTTTTTTTATTTTTTTTCTTGTTTCAGAACTTCTGCCCGTCTATTCACTCATCCCTATGGCCGGCTCAGCCCGCCCTGAGGGCAGGGCTGGCGCAGCATGTGGTGCTGGGGATCGAACCGCGGTCCCTGAAGCCACCCAAGCTTTCCCAAGCAGGTGCTCTAGACCACTGAGCCATCCCGCCGGGCCCTGTACTGAGCCTTTAAGTATAGGGCCTCATTTCATCTTCTCTAAATCTCAGGAGGTGACTACTACTCTTATCCTCATCTTACTTAGAAGGGCCGAAGACTCAGAAGGATCCGAACTTGCCAGCAAGTAGCAGGGCTGGGACCTCAGCCTAGCCTATTGATACCGGAGTCCATAATTGTGATCTGTCTGAATGTAAATAAAGTCCCCTAAACCGAGTGTTGCTCAAATCCAGTTTTCTCAGTCATCAGGACCTCTTAGGAAGGCAAGGAGTCTACATGATTGGTTGTTTTTCCTTTTGTGTGGAATCAACAGGACCAGTACCTATGTGTTTTGGGGGTTGGAAGGGGTTTTAAAGAGGAATGCAGTTTTTCGAGCCTCTCTCCTCTGAGATAATGCATATATCAGCAGAGCAGAGATCCAGGCAGGTGACCAAGACTGTGAAAAATACATTCTCTATCCCTGCAGGGGTTTCTAAAGCAGCCCTGAGAACCCCAATGCCATTGCTTGTCACAAACTCCCCTTCATGGGCAGGGAGCAGTTATTGCTTCTTTGGACAGAGTACAGGCTTAGCTGACTGCTAAGCTCAGAATAATTCATGACCCCCTTTCCCTTTCAGGTCAGAATCTCAAGGGTAAGAGAGACCTCAGTTTTGTAGGATGCGTTTCCCAGATGTGCACTTCTTCTTTCCCTGCAGCTTCCTTCTACCTGGACCTGAAGACTGGCTTCAAGCAGAACAAGCTGCCTTCCCCTCACATGCTTTAGAGAAAGCTGAGTTCGTTATAAGCGTGGAGAGGAAATGGAATGTTCAGGATGCTTGACTTTCCTTGGAGAGTCCCAGGCCAGTGTAGGCAAGATGGAATTTGTCAGTACACACTGGATTATCCCTGGTGCCAACTTCAGCAGAGGACATCCAGGTTTGCCACGAGCCAAGGCAGGTGAGAGCTGCAAAGCACGACCTGGCATTCCAGGGCAGGGAGTGCAGGAAGCCCGGAGGCTTGACTTCTCCCGGGCAGGTGGTGGAGTTTGGAGCCCTCCTGAAAGCTAAGGCACTGATGTACCATTTGCTTCTCTTGTTGTAAGTCTATAGCTCCCACGCAGTTAATGTTCAACAGGAAAAGTTTCAATAACTGACAGGACATTAGTGTGGAGGCACTGCCGGGGGCATATCTGGAAATTTGTGAGAGCAAAGAAAGTGCCAATAGACAGGAACACTTCACCGGCCAGACAGCTCCTGCAGCTGACGCCAGACATTCTTTCAGAGTGACCCATCTGAGAAGGGACTGTCTACACAGACAAGCAAAATCTTCTCCTAGCCTCCTGTCTATCTCAGTTACTCAGACAGTGCCTTAATGTATTAATCCAGTACCTTGGACCAGTCAGCCACACCAACTTGTAAGACACTGCCTTAATGCCAATCTAAGTGGTCACATCTTTGGGAGAAGTAGGTATATAATAAAGCCACAAGGAAAGTCTCCAATTTTCTTTTTCTTTAAAGTTTTTTTTGGTCAGACTCATAGTGATCCTCCTGTTTCTAGCCTCCCAACAGCTGGGATTATAGACACACAACACCACGCCTAGTCTCAATTGCCATCTCAGCATGGCTGACCCTTTACTCTCCAACTTTCTCTCTCTCTCTCTCTCTTCTTTCCTTTTTTTTTTTTTTTTTTTTTGCAGTACTAGGGATTGAACTCAGGACCCTGCGCTTACCAAGCAGGTACTTATTCTACTGAGCTATCTCTCTAGTCCTTAGTCTCCAATTTTCTAATCAACTTGAGGAACAGATTTAGTCCAGTTTTAACTTCTTCTCTGCCTATCCATGAGCTCAAATGCATAGAAGAGATGTGGAAGCCCACATATAATTCCGTTCATAGTTCTCGCCTTTTCTTTGCTCCAGTGGGAATTTGTGTTTTGGTTTGGAGTGAGAACTGCCCTTGGGATTTCAGTCCAGCTGGCCAAATTTATCCTCTCTCTTGCTCACAGGAACTGTCTCACAGAGGTTACTCTACCAATTCCCTCAGTTCTATGACTCAGTCCCCTGCTCCCATCAAGTTCCCCAGCATTTTCTCCAACCAAGCCCTTCTGGCCCCCTCAGCCTGGTAAGTTGGTTGGGAAATCTATTACATGACCTAAGCCCAGCCCAAGACTTCTGGCTCCACTGAGGGGTGTAGAGCTCACTTTCAACCTGTGTTTGATTCTTTTTATTTTTTACCTTCTGGGTCAAATTTTAGGCAGAATCTGTCCTCTAACAGCAGTGAATGCACGCTGAATGCTTGGTCTGTACCCCTGCTATAGGTTTGCTATGTACTCAGGTGTTTATGGAGTGGCTCTCATGCACGAGGCACCGCAAAGAGGAGCAGGGTGGCATAAAACAATGACTCTTCCACTGACCAGGCTGTGCTTTTCATATCTTCATGTGCAAATGGGTTACCCAAGGACAGTGCTTTAGTGCAAATTACTTTCCGGCAATGACTTCAAGTGTGACCCGAGAATCTGTTTTTAACAATGTCCCTTGCGAATCATGCTGAGAATAGAGGGAAATGGGAGTGACAGATGGAGAGATCTGAAGGTGGCCACATGGTCACCTCATGCTAGCCGGTGATCCTGCTGCTGAGAACCAGAGGATGAATAGCAACTTGGCCAGAAACACGACTTTAGTCTGTTCAGAGGAAAGAGGGGTAGCAAAGGCAAAAGGCAAAATGAAGTAAAAATGTTGTTTTTCTTCCCTGAAGTCCCCAAACCTAGAGCCAAGTATTTCAAGATAATCTACTGATAGGATGTACTGTCGAGGAAGGCAGCGGCTGCACAGATACACTGATTGCAGCGCGCACCGAAAAGGGCCACGTGGCTGCCAGTCTGAGCAAGGATCCCTGCATTTCCTCAACAGTTCAAATACAGCACACTCAAGGGACTACCTGGGTGGAGATGAGGTAATCAGTGTAGGAGGGGGGCTCTGTGGGCTTCCCTGTGCCTTGGCAGTCAAGTCTTCAGAGCTCTGTCCAACTTTAAGGAACAGTAGAAAGTTTGACAAGTGTCTGAGGCTGGTTCCCCCCACTCCTGATAGAATGGGAAGAATCCTTAGGTAGAATTAAGGAAAATGAACATGACATCTTGCTCACACTAAACTTTTTTTGTTCTTAGTTCATATATACTTCAGAAATTCAAAATGGATAAGGCTGTGATACTGCAGCCTTCAGGTTTGGTCTGTAGTATGCATGATACGACACACAGAGAAAAAGACAGAATAACACTTTCAGAACTTTCACCAGCCCTAGGAATGCTTTCCTTAGTACACACTTCAACCAAGAGGTCCTAGCTGGATTTACAACTTTAGAGTAACAGTCTAAGATGAACCACTTGGAAAGTCCAATTGGAATAATCAGTCAGCAGGCCCACTACGGCATAGCCCTCCATAGAAAAGTGTGGTCTTTGGCAAAATCTCCATGGAGAGGACTGGAGAACAAGGAGCAATGCTATCTCACAGTGGACACCAACATTTACCACAGTAGTTTGTTAGTGGCAAAAAAAGGAAGCTGGCTGGACACTGGTGAATCAGGAATCTGATGAAGGGAATATAAGCCACTGCAGTTATTGCTAGTGATGAGAAATTTAAGCCCGCCCACTATCACTGCTGGTAGAAGCTACCCAGTTTCAAGAGTCCCATTCGAAGTCATGAACTTGAAGTTGCACAATACTGATTTCCCACTACCACTGAGGAAGAAGCACTATTACCAAGTAAAAGTACAGATGAAGTCTCTAAAGAGAATTTTTCCAGAGAGCAGTAGGGCTGTCTTGAGGGTCTGATGATCTCAGTGTCTGAGGCAGTGTCAAGGAAGTTGTGGATTCAAAGCTCCCATTGGCTGAGGATTTCTTAGACCGTGAAGCTGCTGTTTAGCACAGGAGCAGAGCAGGATAAACTTCTGTAACCATGATTCAGCATTAGATAACCATGACTGCGCCATGCAGTCAAACATACAACCATATAAGTGGGTGATAATGGCATACATAAGAAATAAACAGTATGGCCACTGCTATTCTCGTTTGCTGTTGTCTGCCTCCTGAGCTGATGTCTGCTCCCAGGTGCCTTCTTTTCTCTAGGGAACTCACCTGGAAAAATAAAGCTCCAGCCCCCTCATCCTCAAGATTAAAATTTGCTGTTTAGGAGTGAATGTAACAAAGCTCTCTGGGACACTTTGTTCCAACAGAGTTCCCTGATAGGCCCCTCAGGTTGTCAAGTGCCTTGTCAGAGACTCCCTAAAGCAGCTGCTTAAACTAAACAGCCTGATCCTCCTCTTTGGACTTAGCAAGACAGTCCTATTCTCTGAGTAGGTGAAGGGAATGACATGACCACATCTTCCAGGCACCTTCTCGGGATGGCTAGGGAAGCTCAAAACAGTGGAGACCTCCCAGGGTGGCACCCGGTCTCCCAGAGTGTCCTTCCAGGGCTTCTCCGACTCAGGCAGCCTCTCTGTGTCTGAGAAATCTCCGTGAGTCACACAAAGCAACCAGGCCCTGAGGGGAATCCTAAGTGCCAAATGCTTCTGGAGCCATGGTTTCCAGACTGTTCCTTCCACAAAGGGTTCTGCCTAAGGGAGGCTGTTTCACTGAGAAGTGAAATGAGATGACCAGGACTCCAAGAACACCCCTGCAGCCAGTGCAGACATTTTTACTTAAGGTTCTATTGTTTGTTTTATTTTACAAATATATATAAAAACAGTCCAAAATCATGTCTGTATCTATGACATTACACCACATACAGATATGTAGAGACAGCGATAGAGATACAGTTGTCATTAATACAAATGAAGAATTGATGTTAAATGATAAAGGACCATGTCTAGGTAGAGTTTAAAGGAGATGGAAAATTCTTAGAACAAGTGATTTTAGTTGAGTTGTTTTATTTTACTTACTTTATTTCTGCAGAACCAGGGCTTGAACTCAGGATTCTGCATTTGCCAGAAAACAAGTGATTTTATAAATCCAAACATCCCCTAGTGCCTCTCACCTTTCCTGGTAAGTGAAGGTTTCTGTGGCCACAGTTCGGAATTCTTTCTGTGAACGCAGGTTCAATCCTGGTTCTTTTTGCCCTAATGCTCACCTTCTCAACTTTCCCCCCAACCCATCAAACACATGGGTTTCTGTTACCCAGCCTGTTAAGCTGCCATTGGCAGGCCAGAAGAAAAGAATTTCCTAGTCAAGGATCATATTTCACCTGAGACTCTCAAGCTCCAAGAACCTGGTCACTGCTAATTTAGCCTTCTTTAAACAGGTTCTTCCACTTGTAAGTGACTGGAATTCTCTGCAGAGCTAGAAAATCTGACTTCTGTAACTGGGGAAAATTCTCCATTCTTACAGAAAAAAGATTTTATTTCTTAAAATGAAAAGTCACTCTCTACATTTTCCGAGGAGATGCTAGTACATCCTACAACTAAAAACTAGATAAACCAACCCCATGAATCATATCCAAAGAATCAACATTCAAACAAACAACTTTATTTTCCTCACCCAACTAGAGATGCAACATGCAGTTTTATTTTAGTTCTTAAATCACACTCCTAGTCTTCCAAACAGGCCACGTGGCTTAATTACCATATTTCAAAGGAGAGCCAAGAAAGAAAATAGAGAAGACAGAAAAATCTTGTTGATGCTCTTTCCCCCATCTTCACAAGTGTCAGAGGAAGTCCAGACACAGCGAGAGGACAGCCTTAAACACCTTTGAGAATCGAGCTTTCCCAGGGGGAAGGACAGCTTGACCTCATAGCAGCAGGAGCTAGCTACTGCAGAGAGAACAGGAGGACCACCAATAAACCTTCCCTGAAAACCATGTGACAGTACAGATGGCCACAGCCACAGGAACTGTGCGCCTTCCCCCTCTACTCCAGCCTGCTTGCAAGCCCCCTTCTAGCCTGCTTTCAAAGTTGTAAGGTCTAGAGACTGAGGAGGTGTGAACCTGAGAATGTGGGGATACTGCAATGCAAAGCTCTGGAGGCAGTCCCAGAGTAAGAAGACACAGAAAGAACATTCTTTCCCAAATGACCCTGAGCAGAGTCAAGTAAATATATTTCTTCAGAAAAGGTCAGTAAAGTCATGCTTTTCCCATTAAGAACTGTATTCAACTGATCAACATGAGGGCTAACACAACTCCACATATCAAGTGATCCCAAGCTTGGAAGCATTTCCCCCAAACCGTCTAGCACATCTGACTGAAGCACCACACACAAAACAGACACAATGACCATGGGTGTCACAAGGCAGGCCATCCTTGAGGCAAACGCGCTTTGTTGGGTGCAATCAGTGCAAATCACAGCGCAAGAAGAGTTAGAAGAGTTAAGAGTTCAACATCCATAGGCAGTGCTTCAGGACACCAGACAATCAAGCTCTGTTTTCAGAAAAGTACAGCAGGGACTTGCACAGCTAAGAGAGAAAATAATTAGAGGGAAGAAGGCAACCTGCTATTAATGTGATCAAAGAAAATTGAGGGGACCCAAGGTTTCACTTCCAGTCATTTCCATAAAATCTATTTTGATCACTCAGCCAGACAGGAGCTAGGAACTCTACACGTACAATTCCATGATTGCTGCTAGACCCCCTTCCTACCTTTCACTTCCCTTCCCCTTCCTTCTCTTTCCCCTTCCCTCCCCTCATCTCTCAGTGAACTTCTCCCTGTGCTGAAGCAGAGACAGTAATAACTCCACCACAGAATTACCGCTACATGATGTTTACATATTTTGTAATTTTTAGAAGTTCTAGATAGTACTGTCACTTTGGGAAAGCTTTTCACTAGCACTTTTCACTTTGAGGTGATGAACTTAAGGACAGGGAGCACGTTTCACTGCTCTTTCTGTGCCCAGCAAAGCCGTACTCTGTACCCAGCAGGTGGTAGGTATTACAGACATTTCTTCCAACCTGAACTCTCAGCCAGGGTTACACATCCCAACCTTTGTGTTACCCTCAGCAAAAAATGTGATCCTTGCTCATAGCAAAAGGTTAGTTCTTGAGAGGACTCTGGAGTCTTGTAGTCATAACCCTTCCTATCCAAAGAGCCATAGGAACAATGTAGGGTTCCCAACTTTTATTTTTTTTTAATTTTTATTTTGTTTTGTTTTGTTTTGTTTTATTTTATTTTATTTTATTTTATTTTATTTTGAGACAGGGTCTCACTGTGCAGTTCAGACTGGCTTTGAGCTCACTTTTGTAGCTCAGGCTGGTCTCGAACTCACAACGATCCTCCTGCCTCAGCCTCCCAAGTGCTGGGATTACAGGCGTGAGCCACCACACCTGGCATAATTTTGAGTTTCTTCTAATTTAATTTTATTTTTGTCTTTTTGAGACAGGGTCTCACTATGCAGTTGAGGCTGGCCTTGAGCTCACTTTTGTAGCCCAGGCTGGTCTCGAACTCACACCAATCCTCCTGCCTCAGCCTCCCAAGTGCTGGGATTACAGGCGTGAGCCACCACACCCCCAACTTTTAAATAGGGATTCAATTCCAAGCTCTGAATTAACTAAAGCCATTGGATGATTTTTCTAAGAAAAGGAAGACAATGAGATAGAGGGAGAGAAGAATGGGAAGAAGAGAAGGAAGGAAGGAATAAAGGAGGGAGAAAAGAAAGAAAGAAAGAAAGAAAGAAAGAAAGAAAGAAAGAAAGAAAGAAAGAAAGAAAGAAAGAGAAAGAAAATCAAGCAAGCTGTAAAAGGGAAAGAAACTGCTCAACTGAAGGAACATCTGGGGTAAGAAGAAAAGAAACAAGGTAGGAAAAAATATGCATGTATATGCACAGGATAGTGTGGATAATTGTATGGTTGATTTATACTGGTCTATTAAAAGGAAAAGCTAATGCTTTTTTAACTTCTTTTTAATTTTTTGACCAATATTTCATGCTTATATCTGGTAATCTGAAAAACTAACTTAAAGATAATACTATATATATAACAACCACTGCTGAATTTCTACCACCTTATTATGTGAAATTCTATGTTATGTCTAATGTTCTTTTATTACTTTTTAGCCTCTCTAGAAAAAAAAGAAAGAGAAAAGAAGGAGGGAAGAAATATAGAAAAAGGAAGACTGGTTAGGCTTCAAAACTTGGGTGACATAGACAGAAGTAAAAGGAAGCTGTTTTCCTATTTGCTAAAAACGCAAAGGCCTCTCCTAGGGCCTCAGAATTCTCTTTTTCTGGGAGACAGAGAATGAAGACTTCTTATTCTTCAAGAATATTATCTTTCCTTTGAAAACAAAACAACATTTTCCTTTCACAAATTTTTCTAACCCGATTTGCTGAATTTCAATCAGCCATCCCCAACGTTTTAAATCAGAAATGGTTTGAGTCTCAATCTACCCTCTTTCTTAGTTCCAAACACATTTCCTGCCTATGTCCATCCTATGCTGTAATTACTAACCCTCCCATCTTAAACAGTGAGAGTTTTCAAGCAAGAAGTTTTTGGGGTTTTTGTTTTGTTTTTGGCAAGAGTTTTAAACAATGCCCACAGATATAGAGTGTAAGCACTGTCAGACATTCCATGGATATGGGGTGCAAACACATCACAGAAATCAGAGACTCTACAGGTCTCTAAACTAAACCAACCTCCTGCCTTTCATCTCAAAGCGATTCATTTCTCTTTATTTATCATAGAGCCATGGATATTCAGTGAGCCCACAAAACACCATCTCCACCTTTCCAGTTAATCAAGTCTGAAGAAAATTCCTGGAAGTAGAACAACTCAGAGAGGCAGCAATGGGAATTGTCCAGGCCCTCAGAACTCCTCTGATCTACAGATGACAGTGAAGCCTTTCTGGGCATGTTGACGGTGCATGGGATTTCTAATTTATGGCAGAGTTGCAGGCTATCGCAGTAAAGCTGCTAAGCTACTGAATCACAGCCAACGCTGACCTTTCTGAAGCCTAAAGAGCTCAACAAGTGTTTTCTCTGCAAGTGTTTGACTATCCCAACTCTTAGGTAGAAAAAAGAAAAACACCTGAACCAGCTGAGACCAATGTAGGCAGTCTGTTGGGGAAAACACAGGCCAGCATCACTGAGGAATGGAAAGAGAACTGCGAAGTCCCACCCCATGTTCTTGGTTCACTTTCTCTGAAAACACACCAGAGCATTGTGTCTTCTCACTCTTCCTTTCGCAGACTCACATTCTCAGCTTTGGGATTAGGAAAGACTCTGGCTGAAGTCTGTTAGGTACTGGAGACCAGAATATCATAGGCAGGCCAGAACTGCCTCCTAAGCGTTTCCCCTCTCCTGAACACCTTGCCTTATTCGTTGTATTGATCTACCATGTGCTTATGCTTTCTGTCTTGTCTTACCTAAGCGGTGAACATCTTGCACTCAGCAGCACATTCTTCCCTCTGTTGGAGCAATCTAACTGTTCTGTTTTCCTTCTACTCCTTGACTCCCCCGCAATCACTCTGACCTCTTTCTAGCCTATTTCACCATGGAATTTGCTTCTTTGTTCTAGACCCTTTCTCTTTAGTCACTGCATCTATCCATTTTATTTCCATGTTTAGCACACTGGCTCACTGTCTGGCAGGTGGGAAACATTCAGGTAATATCTGCTTACTTCCTGACTGGCCTCTGAAGTCGCTGTTCAACTGGGTACATGGTAAATGAATATGTGTGAAGTGAGACGGCTGCTTTCGGTCAGTCATGTTTATAGAAAAAGGCAACATTTTGATTTGCTACAATGATTTTCATTTATTATCTGAGTAATAGTAATGAATTACTGGTTCTCTATTGCAATAGTGAAATGAACACATGTCAATGTGTAAGAATTTTAGGCAAAAAATATTCATTAAGAAAATTAAGGACTGGGGATGCAGCTCAGTAGTACAGCACTTGACTAAGCTATAGAAGATCTTGAGTCCCATCCCCACCACTGACAATAAAAGAAAAAGCCAATGAGCTTGGGAGGCTGAGGCAGGAGGATCAGTGCACGTTTAAGATCAGCCTGGGCTATAAAAGCAAGCTCAAGGCCAGCCTGAACTGCATAGCGAGACCTCATCTCAAAAAGACAAAAAAAAAAAAAAATGAGAACAGGTTATCTAATAGAGATAAATAGAGGGAGTCTAAGTCCCATTATACTGGATAGTTAAAAAAGTTTTCTCCATTGAAAAATTTGAGCTAAGGCTTGAATAACAACAAGCAAACTATACAAAAATCTAGGATGAGGGCTGGGGAGATAGCTCCATAGCACAAGTGCCTCCCTGGCAAGTGCAAAGTCATGTACTTGAACCCTGGTCAAAGAAAAAAAAATCTAGGACAAAGCATTTGAGACATAAGGAATAAAACATGCAAAAGGCTAAGAATGGGGGACATACGAACTATTGGGGGCACTGGGAATAAAAGGGAAACTTAGAGTGACTGGAATCTGGTAGGCAGGAAACATGCTGCAGGATGAGGCTGGGAAGAGAGGCAGGGGCCTCATCAGAAAGAGTCCAGAGCACTGAGGCATGGATTTTGGATTTTTATCTGGCTGCAATGCAAAGATACTGAGGTATTGTTTGGTGGTTTTCTGTTTTTGTTCGTTGTTAAGCAGAGAATTAACCCAATCTACTTTGCATTTTTAAAGAAAAGAAGAATTTTCCATGTGGTGAGTTGGCTAAAGAGGTATGCTGCTCTTGGCATTCAGATCTCTCAAAATACAGAAGGTGGGGCTGGTAAGATAGCTCAGTGCTCTAAAGTGCCTGCTTAGGCAAGCTTAGGCAACCATAGGGACCACAGTTCAATCCCAGGCACCACATGTTGCGCCAGCCCCACCCCCAGGACAGGCTGAAGTGGCCAAACATAAATAAATAAGTGAAGTTTATTAAAAAAATATGGAAGACAACAAAAGAAAGTGAAAATACGTCCATATGTACATGTACCACCTTCCCATAGCAAATGTAATCATTATGTACTAAATATATCTATCAATAAAAAATTTTTAAAAAAAGAAAAACATCCAAATGACTTCATTTGGTGATATTAAGTATTTGCTGACTTTCATCCTTTTTGGTAAACTTCAGTCCTCATTGGTAGTAATGGGACAACTTTTTCATCTTTACTAGACAGATGATTAAAAGGTCACAACTTTTGTTAAATTTGCTTTTTTTATTTCTCCATTAATTTTGAAAGATAGTTTTGCAGGGAACATCAGTCTGGATTACAAATGTTTTCTTTCATGACACGAAATATTTCACTAAAAGCTCTTCTTGATTTGAGGGTTTCTGTTAAGAAACTTGCTGTGATTCTAATGGGCTTTCCTTTGAGGTACCTCTTTCTTTTTTCTAACAGCTTTTAATAACCTATTTTTATGCAGAATTTCTGAGATCTTGATTATTGTATGTCTAAGTGTAGATGTATTCTGGCTATGGTTAACTGGAGTTCTATATGCCTCATTTATTGCATGTCAGGTTTTTTTTTTTTTTTTTGGTCTTTTTGAGACAGGGTCTTGCTATGCAGTTAAGGCTGGCTGTGAGCTCACTTTTGTAGCCCAGGCTGGTCTTGAACTTGCACTGATCCTCCTGCCTCAGCCTCCCCAGTGCTGAGATTACAGGTGTGTGCCACCATGCCCAGCCTATGTCAGATTCTTTAAAAAAAAATGCTTATTCACAAGCAGTTTACTATTTAATAATCACTGATTAATACAATGAATGTGGTCTATTCAATGGACATGGGGGGATAACTTCTGATAACTTCCATCCACCCCTACAAAGTGTAAAACATTTTGTCAGGAGAGCTCTGCTTTTTGAAATTCACAGATGCATCTTTCATCTGTCAAAGTCATTATTTATGAGCAGTGAGCTCTACGATAGAAGCAAGAGTCATCCTTAAGGACACACTGAACTGTCTTACATTGGACATGGCTGAAATAATTTTAGTCTGGAACCTTGTTTTAAAGCATGAGACAATGATTCTGCTAACTCCTATTGAAAACAAAACCCAACCCAGGCATGACAGAAGCAGAGAAGCCCTGTTAGTGTTTCCCAAATGAAGGAGTAGGACTGCTGGATGTGATGACTAGCGACTTTTTGGATTTCTTACTCTTTTTAAAGCTGTAACCCCAGTAAGACATTGTGACTCTGATCAGTTTACCTTTTAACAGCCATATTCACAGGCCACAGTTACAGTAACTATGTATGTCACCAAGAGAACTAAGAATTGTTTAAAGGGTAACACTACACTCTTAGCTCAGATGGAGAAACAAAAAGGAAAGTCAGACAGACCATACAGACTCTAAAACATTAAAAGTTGTTGGTTCTCTCATTTGTTAATAGGAAACTACATGATGTGTAGCTACTTGACATACTCTCATATTTTTATTTATTTCCCTCCTCTTCTTTCTAGCCAGTTAGGCTTTTGTGTTTAAAACACATACACATGCACTCCCACTCAGGCAACCTTCAGCACACACACACACACACACACACACACACACACACACACACACACAAATTAACGTGTACATTCAGCAGCATGACCGTGTCTAAACTAACAGTCGTCTTCATCACATGTCCCTTGTCACACATGTCAGTTGCTGCTGAATTCACTTCCCTTTGTTGACAGAAAGAGCAACATCACAGATAATCTCCACACTGTATTTCCTGAATCATCCATTCCATTTCTTTTGCATAATAGCTACTTTGCAATGTTAATTAGGTCTTGGCTAATATTTGCATTCAATAAGACTAAAGATTGCTTGATCTGGGAAGAAATTCATGACCTCTCTGATCCATTTAGAAAGCTAGCCTGAACTTGCTTGCTTGTAGTATAAATTCTGCAGGTTAAAAACAATGCTATATACTATGTGACACATGAATTATATTAACTTGAATAAATTTGATTCACATTTTAATGTATTTTTTGTGTGCATATCAGGTACTGACACGTAAATGTTTAGTCTGAATTGGCTGATTAGGCTATGTGAACACAGTGCTCAGAAAACCAGAGGGCTCAGTTTTTTGCTAGAGACCCAGTAGCACCTTTGTTTTGGTGGTTCCCAAGAAGTATGTGATGAGAAAATCTCTCGACATCAGTACTGCTGGCTAAGTACAAAAATATGTGTCTTTTTCATCAATGGAGGGCTAGACCAGTGTATTCAGAGTGGTTTATGCTACTAGGTGGCACCAATGTCAGCACTAAACTCAAGGGATATTGTGAAATTTTCAATACGATCTTAATTTGTATTCATCAAACAATGTTGTCAAGTGCCTACTGGAGCAAGTGACAGACTCCCCCTCCCCCCATTGCTTTATCTTCAGCAGGTGATTCAAAGCAGTGTAGGTATCCTTGGAGGTCCTTTACCTTTATGCAATAAGTACACCACTTTAGCATAGTCTTATAGTGGGGTAACAGAAGCCCTTCAGCTTCTTGTCATTGACATAGTATATGGGTCTGAGGGGCACTTTCAGAGGAACCAAAGCCCTCATTTTTACAACTTAAGATCCATGGAGCCCTGGTGGGAACCAAAACAACCTATCACAATAAAATAAAAACAAAGATAGGTCTAGAAATTCAAATGTCCAGTATAAACCAGATATTAAATAAATACACAAAAATAAACTAATTCCTACTCTTTGAATGTTGTTTTCTTATAGCAAATGCAGTCATTTTTCAGGAAAAATTCATTTATAGTCTTATCATGTATAATGGAATTTATTTTTCAATGAATAAACCACGTTTCCATGTTTTCCTACTTTAATTTCTAATATGGTAATTACTAATACATAACCACATAAACAAAAGATATTTAGACTTTTTAATAATGATTAGGAGTATGAAAGGACAGCTGGCTATGATGGCTCAGGCCTGTAATCCCAGCACTTGGGAGGCTGGGACAGGAGGAGCACTATGAGTCCATGAGTTCAAGGCCAGGCTGCGGATATAGTTCAGCAAGGACCTGCCTGGCAAGTACAAGGTCTGGAATACAATACCTGGTACTGGAGAGAGAGAGAGAGAGAGAGAGAGAGAGAGAGAGAGAGAGAGAGAGAGAGAGAGAGAGAGAGAGAGAGAGAG
>PVJA010000068.1:0-147414 GCA_004027025.1 Myocastor coypus | reverse complement strand
ACACACACAAATCAAGCCAGGTGTGGTGCACAACTATAATCTCAGCACTTGGGAGGCTAAGGTAGGAGAATTACTGCAAGTTTCAGGCCACCCTGAACTATCAAGCAAAACTTTTGTCTCCTTCCCCAAAACTGAGAAACACTGTTCTAAATTTATCTCACTAAAATTTTATAGCGATTCCACTTCCTTTCCCGACTTTGACCAACTAAAAGGTATCCCTAACTAAAATGGTATATGTTTATTTTTCATTTATCTGTTTTCTCTATTTGCCAGTCACCTGCTCCAGATCCATTCCTTCTCCTTCCTGTACAAAAGCAGTTTCTCGGGTTCCTTAGCTGAAGGCAATGGAAGTACAGGAGGAGAAAAAGCACCCTTTGGGGCCCCAGCAGTAGGAATCCAGCCTGCCCTCCAGGGCTCCTGAGCAACCCTGCCAGACTTGCTCTAGCACCCTCTCTCTTGGTTCATTTAGCCCATCCCAAGCCAAGAGCAGCTCCCGGCTCTTCTCCTTAGTTTTTTGGTCTTAGGGAATGAACCAGTGCTTCACATTCTTATCTGGTTGTTTCCCCTTCCAGTTTGACTTTCTGGCCCTCTCGCACCTTTGCTTCAATTCTCCATATTAATTCCATTTTTTTACACCACCTGCCTGAAGGGTAAGTAAGCTCCATAGGTCAAAGAGATTTTCTTATCTGCCAACCTATCCTCAGTGCCACAAAAGATTTTTTTTTTAACTTACCAGCCCTGTGGCATAAGTGTTAGTCATTTTATATGTCCAGATCAGGGAGATGTAGCTTGTGCCAGAAAAATGGGTCTTAAATCCAGTTTGCTTAGAATTACCCAGGATACTTTAAAACACAGATTTCTCCAGAAATTTCTGATTCAAAAAACCTGGGGCAAGATCTTTTCTTTTCTTCTTCTTTTTTTTTAAATTCAACAATAGTTGTTACATTACATATCGTTGTCTGCAAAGCAGTTTTTCAGATTACCGGTATAAGCATGCAAAATTGTTCAAAAAATATTAAGCATTAAGTGTTTCTTTAAACAAATCAATAGAAACCAGGATCGTTTTTTGGGGGGAGGGGGTTGGGTTTGTTTTTTTTTTTTTTTGTACAGTGTCTCAGTAGTGACTCACAGTGATCCTCCTGCTTCTACCTCCCAAGTGCTGTGATGACAGGTGCACGCCACCACACTTAGACTCCATTGCCAGCTCAGCGCGCTCTAGAGTGCAGCCGGCATGGCAGGTGAGGCCAGGAACCAAACCCTGGACCTTGCACTTCCCTAAGCAAGGGCTTAATCCACTGAGCTATACCGCTGGCCCTAGAAACCAGGATCTTAAATTTATACTTCTGGTCATTTCCCTGAGCCCACTGGCCTGGGAATCATGCTGAGAACTACTGCCCCACCTGGTAGAACTAAAAAGTAGCGGACCAGGTTGTAAGTCAGTTCTTCCTACCGCACCATGTAGTGTCAACATAGCATTTGATGCTGAAGAAGTCAGACCAGTACCTTCAGGCTGAGGCAACATTAAAACAACACCTTTTCATTCTCAGGCTTCTAAAGTTTCAATTTCCAGGAACTCAGAAGCTGCCTGCCTGTTGGTCAGCTCCTGCACAAGCAGCTCCTCCCTCCCACTGTCCTTCTCAGTACAAAACCAGCCCAGATCCGAGGCCTTTCCTCAACTCCACCAACCCTGTAAAACCCCTGATCTGCAAGATAGGAGGTCTCTCGGTCTGCTCTCAACAGTCCCTCTCAAGTTTCTTCTAAGTAAACCTGTCCTGACTGCTGGGCTCCCGTCTTTGCTCCTCCTCTTTCCTTATCAATACCAAGTTCCAAAGTCAGGCACCTGGCCCCAAACAGATCTGTCCTCTCAGTGCCACAGTGAGGCTGCAGCCTGGGTGCCTGGGTCTGCTTTCCATCGCTTATCCAGTTACTTATTTTCAGGTTGAATCACACTGAACGTAGCCAATGCTTACATTTCCAACTGCACAGAAACTATACTTCTTCTGTTGGTCTCCTACTGATCCCTTGTAAGCTTCGGAAAGTGTGTGAATTCCAGTGCATCAGAGAGGAGGGGCACATCCTGAGTGTATTTGTTCACACGATTCATGCATTTCCATCTTTTGTTTTTTTCCTCTCTTACTGAGGAGTCCATGTGAGTACAGTCAGGTGTCCCTGTTGCTCAACGCCTGAAGTATCTCAGGAAGCATTCTCTAGGTCATCTGCCCTGAGACACCTTTCCTGAGTGTCTGAAGAGCTGGGCACTGAGATTTCAAAACTTACATTAGATTTTTTTCTTTTTAATAAGAACATGAGAATTTGGCTCTACTGTTTACTTTCAGATCATAGCCAGAACTTAGTGGTTAGCTCTTAGAATAAGACAGACTTCGTGTCTGGTCTTTTTCTTGAATTGTCAATGAGCATCCTTTAAGTAATTAGCATCAGAAATGGCTTACATGTGAAGCATATTCATCCTGTACCTCTCTAGACATTGCTAATCAATCACAGCATTTCCTACAAGGCCCATGTAAGAATGGAATAATACAGTCCAGGTGCGATGGCACGTGCCTGTAATCCCAGCACTCTCAGAGGCTAAGGCTGAAGGAGCATAAGTTCAAACCCAGTGTGGGCAACTTATTAAGATTATCTACAAATAAAAAATAAAAAGGGCTGGAGTTATAGCTCAATGTAGAGGCTTGGGTTCAATGCCCAGGAAAATACACATATGTACACATGCACACACACAGACACACACATATACACACACCCGTAAAAGAAAGAATGGTGTGACATTTTGAAAGAACACGGCCAGTAATATTTTTCACCCTCTGCGACAGTGGACCCAATTTCTAGTAAAGGGAAATTCCACCTTTACCATTCCTTTCCTCTGGTAGGGCAGAGGGAAGAAAAAGACAACTTAAAATATCTCACATCAACCTTTCCTCCACCTCTTCAGATGTCACTTGTACATGGGGCTTGGATATCAGGAGGAAAGGAGTTGAATTTTTTTCAAGATAATCATGAAGATATTTTTACAGGTACATCTGCACTTTAAATAGTGACATAGGTGAAAAAAGTAGGCCGATATTTTTAAACTTGAAAAGAAATGCTTTATCCCTACTTAATCTTTATTATTTCCAGAAAGTAGGGTATTAGAAATACTATTTTCATCTTATTTATTTTTAAGTTATTATGTTTTTTCAGAGAAAGAATTTCACTTAATACTGTCTGAGGGCTCTGTAGCTCTGTGGTCTGGCACGTCTGTATTCTAAGCCTGCAGCAATATTCTTCATAAAGCTGACTTTCAAAGAGGTGACTTCTGATTCCTTCATTCGAAATAGGGGTAATAATAACAGTTAAGCAGAGCTTCTATGAAGATTAGAAAAAAATATTTAACAAAAGGCCCAGACGCGGTAATAAATATTAGGCTGATATAATGTATTACCATTTTAAACTTTGAAATTACTGCCTTATATAAAACATAGGACCTACTGCTTTCGGTTGATAGTCAGGTTTTGATTAACTGATATCTTAACAGATGTTGCAAAAAAAATTTTAATCAATATCTTTTCTCAAGTTTTACTTCACTTGAAAAATAAATGTGTAGGGGATATTTCAGGCAAGACGCTCTATAATCAAGCAGCATAAACTGTAATAAATCAGAAGTTTCCCTTTTTATGTCACTGTAAAAGAGGAAGTGAGGCCAAAATGTTTTCAGAACTGGATTCTCTCCCTAGAAACACACGGATTTGCTCGATGGGCACCACGGCACCTACTGCTCATAACCAACCAGGAGATTGTTGGTGTACCGTCGCCCTACTTTCCAGAGAAGCAGGGGAGCAGAGGGGCCTGCAGCTTGCCAACGTGTCACAGCACCTAGAGCAAGAAGATGTGAGCCAGAACTGGATGTGAGCCCGCAGCCTTCCAGCTATTTTTGGAAAGCAAATCAAGCTGGTAGGCCTCTCAGGTGCCTTCCTAGATACTGTCTATGTACAGACAGCTGTGCATAGTCACCTGGAACCTACTTCTGACCCATTTGCTCACCGTTTTCTTCAGTGATATGGAAAGACAGATGCCCTCACCAGCACCACTACACACACTTTAAGAAGGACAGGAATGGCTGATCAGAAGGCCATTAACAGGTAAACACTCCAGAGGAAGCAGCATTCTTCCCTGTGCCCTCTGCTACAGTCAGAGTCTACTGGGACGGGCAATCAGGTGATGTTCAAGGGAGTCATCCTAAGTCCTTCTCTATGAACCCTATGTGCTGAGCACTTATGCCATCATGGTGGACACTGGAGCAGAAGCCAGGCAGGACCTCACCACTGCCAACAGATTTCCAGAGAGTATGACACAGGAAATGTGTGAAAAATGTATACCTAACACTGGCTACATCTTCTCTAGTACTGGTGACCTGGCTGAGGTGAAAGAAACACAAAAGTCCTATGTCTCCATTGGAGAATTATTTTCTTCCTTTTCCTGAGGAAGAAAACAAATCATGTATATTCATGAAGGCGAATGTTTCAGCATCCAAAGGACATAATCTAAAGGAGATATTGATATAACAAAAGGATTCTTGGACAAGCTTTCTTTAATCATTAACTTTTCTTTGAGAAATGAAAGGACAAGGTTGGGGGTATAGCTCAGAGGTCTAAGAGCCTGACAAGCACAAGGACCTAGGTTTGATCCCTGCTACGGCACGTCACCCAAGCCTGGAATCCCGGGCGTGCTGTGCCAGCCACCAATACCAGTTGTGGTTACACATGCCTGTAATCCTAGCAGTCTGAGCTGCATAGTGAGAACTTATAAAAATAAAACATTAAAAAGGAAAGAAGGAAGGAAGGAAGGAAGGAAGGAGAGAGAGAGAGAGAGAGAGAGAGAGAGAGAAGACAAGCCAAAGACCAAAAAAAAAAGCAAATTTCGGGAACACGCTTGTTCCCTTCTGTGCACTGTGAGGCCCCAGCCAGTCACTGGACACAGTGGTTCTTGTCCCATCTGGTGCTACCTTGTCAGTGCAGGCTGTGACCTCCTTTGCAGAAACAAGACAGCAGGGACAGCTTTGCACAGACTCCTGCACTGCAGACGTGAGCTTCCTCCTGAAGCTCCCCTGAGGACTCCTCCTCACAGCCAGGCAGTCGGCCTCATCCCCCGAATGATCACTCGCCTTTCCTCTGCGGCTCGCAGGGTAGGGCACAGCAGAAGACAAAGAGAAGGCGATGGTGAGCCGTGCAGCCACGCACCTGGCACCCCTGCGAGTTTGTGTCCTGGCGGCTCCTCTTTCCTCACTTCAGCTCATCTGATGAATGTGTTTCAGTGTAGTGGGATTGTGCGGTATGGAGAGCATCCTACTTGGAGCGCATCTGCTTCCTGCCCCAGCACCGAGCCAGGGGTTCTCTGCACGTAGCATGTTATTTAATCTTCTCAGACATCCCATAAAGTAGGTGCACCTACATGCATTTTATAGATGAGGAAACGGGCACAGAGAAATTGAGCATCTGCTATGAAAAGTTGATTTTTCTTAACCTCTCCACCCTTCTTCCCCAACTTGCTCATCTTGCTAGAACATCCATTTTACCAGAAGACTCCAAGGGAAAACCTAATACAGGCAAGAAAACATGAGGAGACTTACCGACTCACATTTAACTCCACAAGAGGGTTCTAAGCCAAAACAACAGCAAGTTCTTTTGTGCCTTTAGAGTTAATGTCTTCCTGTGCTTCCACAGGTATTTAGAGGGAAAAGATTGTGAATCAGTCTCTACAAATAGAAGTCCAAGGTTGGCAAATAATTTGTCATCCTGTCAAAATGACAGTCATTTAGTCTTTTAGTTTCATATATTAGGAAACAATATATTTACACACATGAGTATGATTTATTTTACTTAAGAGTACTGTCTCCAGTTCCATACATTTACCTATAAAAACCTCAAGTTTATCTTCCTTTATAGCTGAGTGATACTCCGTTCTGTAAAAATACATGTTTTTATCAATTCCTCAGTTGAGGGCACTTGGGTTGCTTCCAAGATTTAGCTATGACAAATTGTGCTGCCATAAACATGGGTGTACATATATCGCTGCGGTATTTTTAATTTTTCTAGGAAAATACCCCGAAGCGGAATAGCAAAGCTGAATGGGACCTGTAATTCTAGCTTTTTGAGGAGTCTCCACACTGATTTCCACTGCAGTTGTGAAAGGGAAAGAAACTGCTTACAAGGAAGGAGCACGGGGGATCACCCACCCGGGACCCACTCCCCCTTCTGTGCCTCTCTCAGACAGGAGCATTCTTTCCCTCAGTAAATACGTTTTTCTCATTACAAAAATAAAATTTAAAAATTAAAGGAAAGAACAACTAGGATGAGTGAAAGGAAAGAAAAATGGAAAGGGAAAAATTACACACACACATACACAGTAACACAATTGCACTACTAAAAACCTATTGACTTACTGAAATGAACAGATGATACTCTTTTCAATTTTGCAAACCTATATCTGGTAATCTGAATATGTACTTTGAAGATAACAGTATGCAATATAACAAACATTGTTGATTTCCTGTTTTGAAATTCTGTATTGCTTTTAATTTTTTTATTCTCTTTAAGTCAAAAGAAAAGCTAATCCTAAAATGACAGTCATTCAAAAATCTATACTCTAGAGGGGAGGCAGGGGATTGGTGCAAATAGCAAGAAGCTCCCTAGGCCAGGGCCCGCTGCGCTGGCTCCCCACACTTGGCACTGAGCTGGCCAGCACCAAACACCACTGACTCCTGTGGTGTGGGCTTGCTGATGCACCGCTACAAGTGACCAGCTACCAACGAGTGAGCCAGCGAGAGAAGCAGAGGCCCCTCCCCACTCGGCTACAGCTCTGTTTTCATCACTGGCCTCCATCATGTCTCCTATTTCCTTTCCCAGCTGGTACTGTGGCAGATCAGCCTGTCATCCGAGATAGGGTCCAATTAAAATTGCATAGCATGAGGAATGAAGCACCCAGTATATATCAGGACAGCAGGCAATCCGCCTTAGCTTGCAGGGCAGGCCCCAGGCACTCTGGGCTCCCCATCTCCACTTCTCATCCTCTCTGCTTCTTAGCACACCAGAGGCCCTTTGCAGAGGTGGCTCTTGGGATTTGCTGAGCAGTGGGGGTTATTTAACACTGGCTTCCTTGACTCAGTTGCCAAGTCGCTGCTGTGCTGAGTTCACAAGGTGGGGTGGAAAGTTGTGACCCTCCACAATGGCACAAGGGATCATCAACTGTCCAGTGACTGTGTGTGTGTGTGTGTGTGTGTGTGTGTGTGTGTGTGTGTGTGTAAGGGGGGAGATTCAGCTGTTTCTACACATTATCCATGGACAGACAACTGAACAAACATGTAGGATCAGAATATAGAGATGGCAGTTTTAAAAAGGAATAGAATGCAACAGGCAGTGACAAATTCAAATCATGTTGATTTTAAGGTAAAAATACCACAGACACGAGGTGTTGGGATAGTTGAGACCACGGCTTGGACAAGAAGGCCTGGGTCTGAATCACAAAGGGGTACAACTGTGTTTTGTGTTCTACCTGTGTGATCCTAGCACATTCCTTAATATTTTTGCTTTTTTTTTTCATCTGTGAAATTGAAATCGTACTATCTACCTTATGGCATTTTTTTTTCAAGTGAAAGGACACCATGAACATAAAGTGTTAAGGTAGTACGCATTTGGGAATTGGTAGCTTTAATATAATGCCATTCAAAGTAGTAAACTCTTGGAGAACCAAATAGTTCACCAGATCTCAAAGGCAAAACATGTTTCCAGAGCCCTAAAATACTATGTCAGTTCAAGAGGCCATGGAGGGGGTGGTGTCCATTCTTGGCAGTGAAGATTCTGAGGACACTTAGCCCATCTCCAAGAGCTCTAATCCAAGTGACCTTGGTTTTAATGATTGGGCTGCCCCGGCGATGACTGGTAGGCTCTAACAAGGGAAATGCTTCCTGATGGCTGTCTTTCTAGAAGCCAGGAGACAGTTGAGTTTCTAAAGAAACACTGGAATTTTCCAAATCCTTTGAGCAATGTCAACCCAAAGGATTTGTGACCCCCATCACCAAGAAATTTAGCAACGACGACTGAAAATGTTCCTAAATCTTATCAAATTTTAAACATGTATATTATTCTACAACTATTGTTCAGAAATTGTCTAGTTTCTCCCTGAATTTTTCTTGAGAATTATGTAGAAATAACAGAAATAGAAATAACAGAGAGAAACAACATATTCATTTTCAGTACCTCTGTTTCAGACTCACAGAAAATTTTCCTTAACAGAAAATCTGGCCTTATTTAGTCCTTATAGCAGCCCTTTAAGGCCAAAGAAATCTAATCCTTAATTTATAAACAAAGAAATGGGAACTTAGAGGTCACCTCACATAGCAGCTACCAAGTGACAGGGCTCGGTGAACAAATTTAAGTCTTCCTGCTTATGCTGCCACACTGTAAATGCATTTTGTTGAGATACATTCTGTCTTGGCAGTGCCACACACATTTATGTCAAAATAAAAATATGAGGGAGCTACAGAACTGAAAATAAAAAGCTAAAATGTAAAGCCTACTAAGTGCAGCTCCTCAGCACCCCAGGTCTGAGGGGCTCATCCTTGTAGACATTCAGGCATCCTCACATTCTTGGGCACAATATTTGGAGAAGTGAGGAAAGTAGATACAGTCTCGCTGCAAAGGTTGCCAAGGGGATGTGACTATTTTAACAACGTGTTCAACCAATACATATTTTAGAAAAATATGAAGAACAATTTAGAGCTACCAGACATGTGGACATGGTGTAAGCTGCTCAAGGACAGAGACGGTACTTGCTTTGCTCTTTGGCAGCAAATAGGACCTAGTCCTGAACAGGCACACAGGAAATACTGAAAAGACGAGTGAGGGGAGGCGGGGTCCAATGGCAGCCCTGAGGCTTAGCCATCCTCTGCCAGTCTCAGCCTGGAACACCTAGACACCCTCTGCTGGCATCTCAGGGCTCTGTCTTTTTCAACAGGAGGAAAAGCTATAAGAAGAATTATTTACTTAAAGGTTCTAGAAAAAACAAGAGACTTACAGTTTTTCCCTATACTACGCATCCACCTAAAACCATCTGGTGAAAAGCTTCCAGCCCTGTGAAGGAATACCTGTGAAGAAAGAATGCAACGTGTTCCGAGGAAAATTGTGTAATAAGGGTATAGATTTTTGACCTTTGGGCTCAATACAGACTCTTAAATTATGTATCAGCCCTTTAATCTGGAGAAAGCTCCTTAGCTATTTTTAAATGCAGCTTTTTTATTAGTGAAATGGAATATTAATTTCATTTTCACTTCATTGAGCTGTTGGAAGACTTAAGAAAGATTAACAGTGGAAGGAAACCATGCCCGGTATTTAGCAAACTCCATAGATGTGTATTTGCTTTTCATCTTGATCTTTCTAACCCTGACTCACATTTATAATAAAATTACAGAGGTAGATGAAATCACATAATTGCAGTTTACATGTGCTTATTCCTTTTCAAAGACTTTAAAAATACATAAGTCAGAGGAGTTCTAAGTTTTCTACTTATTTTCATTTCCTGAGTATTGGATCTAAAATATTTAATCCTACTATCTAGTAGAAAAGCAAGGAAGCTGGGGCTAGAGCATAAAACTTACAAAAATTAGACAGGCAAGGGTATTTTTCTTAAAATCTGTGACTTTCTGTTCTATGGTCTTGGCTGTCACCTCAGATGGTGGTGCAAGAGAGGACCAAAGAGCAGTAGCCCTTGCTTCTGAATGACTGCTGTTTTAGGAGCTCTACCAGACACCTCATCTGGGTTTTTAACAAGGAAGCCAGGGATTTGAGACTGGAGAGAACTGCAGTTTACAAGGGAGCTACATCTGTTTGGTGTTTTCCCACCTGAGCAAGTTTGACTTCTGGGACAGCAAGGGGTTCCTAGTTAAACTTGAATCTAGCAACAGATGAAAGGTTTTCCTTCCTCAGTATTTCAGTGGTGGAGATCAACAGCTGTTCATATCCTTTCATACCTAACTAAGGTTGAAGCCTTCACATCTGTCAGGATTTTATGCTTCTATTTCCTTGGATGACAGTGGGAAGAAGTGAAGTTTGACCCACCTGCATCCCCCATTCCCAGACAAGAACACAAAAATATGCTCAAGAGTCAAAGCTAGCTTCTTAGCAGAACTCTGCACTTCTCATCCTGCCAGGGCCAGTTGTTTGCCGAGAATTCTCCTGTTACTTTATCTTGACAGACATCTTGATGATTTCCATGATAATGACTCATGACAGCCCAAAGATCAAAAGCAAAAAAAGTAGGCTGGAATCAGGGGGAGGAGGAGGAGGAAATGGAGGGTAACAGAGAGAGTGGCTCCAAAAATACATTCTTGCAAAAGACAGCAAGAATAACATCTGAAAGCAAATCAAAAGATTCTGATAAAACTCTCATAGTGGTGATGGACACTGGTGGTTTTTACTGAGCCTTAATGTTTTACCTTGCAGAAGTTAAACAGAGAAAATGAAACAAAAGTCTGTGCAAAGTAAGTTTAGGAAGCATTCAGGAATGGTAACAAAGGATTCAAGGCTATTTGTTAAACAGCTATGCATATGTTAAGACTTTATAAAAATTATTTTCCCACCCACACATCTATCTGCTCACTTGTTCATTTGTCCAACAACTTTTAAGGTACCAGGACTGGACTTAGTGCTGTGATATTCAAATGAATAGGACATAGTCTATAATTTTAAGGAGCTTACCTTCTTTTATGCTTTGGTTTGGTTTGGTTTTGAAAATGGGGCTAGCTGTGTGGCCTAGGTTGGCCTCAAAGTGAAAGGCTAAAATGGTGCTTGTATCTCTGCCTCCTTAGCAGCTGGAACTTAGGTGTGCATCACCATGCCCAGCTAGATACTAAGAAGTGAAAGCCTTCGCAAAGGACATGTATCTCAACTGGACCCCAAAGGAGGCATGAGAATTCACTAGATGAAGAAGAGAGTGACTACATAAGGAGAAAGCAAAGATAAAACCATAATGAGAACTAGAGTTTTCTGGGGAAAGGATGAAACTCCTTCTAGGTGACCATAATAATAGTGGTACATGTTTCTTAAAACTGAAGGTTCAAAAGGAACTCACAATAGTAAGAAACAGAGCTATTAAAAATGAACAAAGATGGGGCCCAGCAGGACGGCTTAGTGGTCTAAAGCGCCTGCAGGCGGCTGCAGGGACCTAGGTTCGATCCCCGGCACCACATGCTGCGCTAGCCCTGCCCTCAGGGCAGGCTGAGCCAGCCATAAAAATAAATAAATAAACAAACAAAAGTTCTGAAACAAGAAAAAAAAAAATTCTTAAAAAAAAATGGACAAAGATTCTGAATTGCCACTTCACAAAAGAAATTAAGCAAATTGCCAACAGGTATGGATAGAATATATATATATATATATATATATATATATATATATATATATATATACATATATATATATATATATATATATACATGTTATGTGTATAAAACAAAGTTGCACACACAGTATATCTAATGAATGAACAAAGAAAATGTGACATACACAGAGTGGAGTACTCTTCAGCCGCTGGAAGGGAGGAAACACTGTTATTTGTGGGTAAGCCTGGAGAACATCATGTTAAGTGAAAAAAGCCAGGCACAAAAATACAAGCAACATATGATCTCCCTAAATGTGGAACCTCCAACAGTGAAATCCATATAGAGCAGAGCAGAATGGGACTTACCAGCAAGCTGGGCGCAGCATGTGAGACCCTGTCAAAGGATGCATGATCCTAGTTAAGAGGAGTAAGTTTTAGAGATCAATTATGTAATGTAATAACTATAGGAGCTTTACTCAGGCCTTGTTGCAGTCCAGGACGTTTGCATGTATGATCCCATGGAAAAGTTATTGGAGTTCCTACAAATTAATTCCAATCTACCACTTCCAGTGCAATCCATGGTGTGAATAAAAAGGCGCTACAGCATGTTTGTAGTTGTGGGGAGCCAAGGGGGTCCTAAGTTCTGCTAGTAGTTAGTATGGTGGCTAACTGGAACAAAGACCTCTGCTCTGGGCCAAATCCAGGTTTTATAAATTCTTGAGGTGGGGAGTGGCCTGGGGATGAGTGACTGTGAGAGGGGAGGAAGGTACCAGAAGCACTGAGTGCTCTCAGCTGGGCTGGACAGGTGGTCCCAAATTGCCTCTGGGATATGCAGAGTCAAGGACGTACAGAAAGAGTACTCTGCATACACAGTTCAAGGCAGCATCTAACGTTTGGGGGTCCGTGCTTCAGTTTCGATGTGTAATCTTTTATAACCTGGAAGATCATCGCCTCTTATTTGCAGGATCTGACCCAGCCGATAGTGTGCAGCATGACGCTCCCTCCCACCAGGCTCATACATGCCTCTAGGAGCCCCAGATGCAGCAACACTGACTTGTCACCTTGCCTCAAAGACTACACACCAACCCCTCAGTGCACATGCTTAGTACTACTTAAAGCCAATTGAGGGATAAAGACAAAACTTAGCCAGCTCTGCACACATCAATACACAGAAATGGGGCCAGGTTTAGTAAAAAATGAGGCAACTGCTCTTCTTTCAAGGAGAATCATCAAGGTGGTTCTCCGCATGACTATATGGTAGTTTTAAAATATTTCCTAAGTGCAGTTTCTTAGATCATACCTAAGATTTTAATTTTGTTGTTAAGGGAGCATATTGAAGAAATAACACTTTGAGTAGAAAGCTCAAGCGATTTTTAAAAATTGATATAGGGTCTAGCTACACAGACCCTGTATCATAATGATCCTCCTGGCTCAGCCTCCCTAGTGCTAGAATTACAGGTGTGCACCACCACACCAGGTTTCAGGGCTGGCACGGCATGCCTGCGGTTCCAGGGCCAACAGAGCATGCAGTACTGGGGACTGAGCTTGGGTCCTTGTGCCTGCCAGGCTATCGCTTATGACACCGAGCTATCTCCTCAGTCCACACAAGTGATTTTGATATATACAAAAGCTTGGCAGCTCTGATTTGTATAGCTTAACTTTCCCCAAAAGATATTAATGGTGATTCATTTGAAAATCAAAACAAAACAAACAAAGGTACCAGGTCAAATCAAGAAACATCATATAGGAGCTGGGGAGATAGCTCAGTATAATAAGTGCCTGCCTGGTAAGTGCAGGGTCCTGAGTTCAATCCCGAGTACTGAAAAAAAGAAAAAAAAAAAAAAAAGGAACACTATATAGTATACATACTTGCTTCTTGGAAATTCATTGATATGTCAAATCCTGTGGTAAAGAAATCAGTTATGCTCAGCAATTCCCAAAAGAATTTTTACACTGGGAGGAAAATCATAATTTCTCAGAATATTGATTACTACTGTGATGTGGAGCACAGATAGGGCAGAGCTGAAGGGGAGATTTAGTCGCCCTACCAATCCCATCACACTGAATGGCTTAAGAACAGTCTAGAAAAAAGAAAGCTGAGCCAGTTATGTGGGGGCCATGAAGGCATCCAATAGTCTCCTCCATGCAAAAGCTAAAGCCACATATGCATCCCTATTTTCCAAGCAGACAGTCATAAGCTATGGACACATGTAGCTCTCTGCTAAGATTTGCTGTTGGCAAAGCTATGTGGTCAGCACAACTGCCAGAGAGCAGGAGTAGCCAGAGTTCAGCGCACCCAGGAGCACATACAGGAAAGCACAGAAGAGGCCTCCTTGCCCACATCTATTTATCTTGGTTACTAGCACATGTTCTACCCAGAGCTCTGGCAGCTCCTTGGAAGACTTCTGGAAAAGAAAAATTCCCCTCAGCACCATACGTAGGATCTGACTGTCAATGAAAGCGCATAAAGACAAGGACCTAAAGAGCTCCTGCCCTTCCAAGGAGCTGTGCTCAGGGCCTTCTTCCTCCTTGGTCCTACCTCATCCTCTACCTCTTTGTTGTTCACCAGGCACAGGAGAAACAAAGATGTAGACAAGCCAAAGCAACAACAGGATTCTGAAAAACTCGTGTGTTGAATGCTTCAAGATGTAACATACCACAACAGCCAATTCATACACTTTTTTTTCCCTGGTATAAACTTAATTACTTCCGTATGTCCCCTCAGTGTTTGACACCACATGGGGACCCCCCTCCAACTAGAGGTGATTTCAAGCATGTTTCAAATATACCTTTTCACACCCCAGCCATCTCACAGCTATTTAAGATGCTTTCTAATAGTACAGTATTTATTCAATCATTCCAGAAATATTTCCTGAGTCCCCTGCACAGCCCAAGGCACTGCACTAGGCACTAAAGAAATAACCATAGAAGCAGGAGATCACTCATTGCTAAGGTGCTTCAAGCACTAAATTCCCAGTTCAGCCCTTCAATGTGTGGGAAACCCAGTAGCCAGAAGCATAAGGAAACATGAGGGCTGCAGAAGGTTTAGTACTTCTTGAGTTGCAAGACCTACAGCACAAGACAAACAAAAGCATTTGCATTTCACGGGTTCCAATAGCAGCTATGCAAGAGTCAAGAGTTAACAGGACAGTCTGGGGTTGTTTTCTTTCTTTTTTGAGGGAGGTATTTTTTGAGGCAGGGTCTCACTATGCAGTTCAGGCTGGCTGAGCTCACTTTCGTAGCCCAGGCTGGTCTTGAACTCACACCGATCCTCTTGCCTCAGTCTCCCAACTGCTGAGATTACAGGCATGTGCCACCATGCTTAGTCTTGGAATTACAATCCATAGTTATTGATAAAGACAGGAAAGAGAATGCTAGGACTTTTATTTCCCTAGGATGTCAATGCCTGTTTATTTGTCCACCAAATAAATCCATATATTCTCAAAGTAAATTTCTTAATGCTAGGAATTATGAGTAAACATTACCTTAATAAGTCAGCTAGCCAAAACATAAAATTCTTCCCAGGAAAACTGGTTGGGGTTGGAGTTTAGTCCTAAGAAAGCCAACAAGAACAAGCCTAACACTTCCCTGGTGTTCCCAGGCATGTAAAACATGTATCATTGGGGTCCACTTCAGTTTTACATAAGCAGAAAAAAGCTACAAGAGGAGGTCTAACGGGATTTAGGGATCCACTGACACAGAAGTTACCCAGCAGCCATGGCCAGCTCTGGAAGAATCACTTCTGCAAATGTTTAGAGGTTCAGGGGTGCAGATGACAAAACAACCTGAGAAGTTGGCTGTGGACTTACCCACACATGTCGGGAATATTTCCTCATTATTGATCTGGACTTCAATCCAATCCATGAGAAGGTTCATGTACTGGGGAGCTGGCAGCGCCGTTGGTTTCTTATACTTGAGATCATCCTGCCACCGATATTCATATTTGGGGCCCCCTGACATCACAGGGCAGGTCCGCTCAGTGCAGAACTCACAGATGGTGCCGTAGATGAGGTTGATCCGATTGAAGAAGTCCACCACATGCACTGCCACCCAGTCATTCTGGTCCTCCCCGCCGGGCAGCTGTACGGCAGCCTTCAGGTCCACACCTGAGTTGAGGGAAGCCTGAGCTCGTTTGTGCAGCTCAAACCTCTGCGTGCCAGGCTCAAACTTCCTCTTGGGCCGAAAGGTCTTATCCTTGTTGAACACCTGTTTCAGGGCTATGGACATGGTCTTCTTCTTTTCCTTTCTCTTACAGGAAGTAAAAGGGCACTTGGAACTTTTCAGTGAGAGGTCACAGCTCAACAGGGTTTTCCACTGCCAGCACTCAGGCCCCAGTCGTGACCCACAGCTTTCACTGTCTCTTAAACAGGCCTATCCACCTTCTTCCTGAAAGACTTCCAAGGGAACTTCATGTTCCTCCCTACAGACAGAAGACAAAAGGGAACTTGTGAATAGACAGTTCACATTTAAGAAGCAATAAAGGCTTAGACCTGCTTTCTACCTTGCATTCCTAGCTGTGTTGCCTCCACCCAGGTAGGTGAATGTGGAGGTTCGGCCCTTGCCCTTTGAATCTGCACCAGTGACATGAGCCACCTGAGGGCCTAAAGAACAGGCATCATACTATTCTTTCATGGCTTTTGTCAAATCCCTGCTGGCTCTTCTTTGTGTGATAGCCAAACAGTGGCCTTCTCCAAGGTGGTAAGGGTAAGGATATTATTGGTCAGTGACTCAATCCCATCCCACATACCACATATGCTCTTTTTTAGAGCCTCCCTGCTTCCCCTCCTGGGTAAGCACAGAGCCACTTCCCCTGTTTACCCAGGGAGCAGGGGTGGCTATGACCCAAGGCCAGCTACTAAGAATATCTCTTCTGGGAATTTGGAAGCTGGGGCCTGGCTTTGTTGGCTACGATCCAAGAGAGGTGACTGGCTGAAACCTGCCTGTATGGATCTTGTGTTGAGCAAATGAAGATATCGCCTGCAAAGCTGTAAAGGGAAGGAAGGGAGGAAAAAGGGAGGCAGTCGCATTAGGAGCTCCTGACACACAGAAACAGAACAGACAAGTGGTGGCCTCAGGGAAAAGAACACAGGATAAAGTGGGACAGTCAATGAGAAGCGACAAGCGGCTTTTGTCATTCCAATGATGGTCCAGGAAGCAGTTGCAACTCCAGAGCTGAAGCTAAGCTGTGTTTCCTACCTTCTGGGTCCATTTGCTTTTCCTGAATGAGTCAAACCCTTCATTTTATTTGAGTTAACTTGACTGTTTTCTGTGTCTACCCAAAAATCTCCAACAATATAACATATGATACTTCTATAGCATGCTATCATTGTGTCCTTGATATCATTCTGTAGATAGGACTTTGAAACAGAGCTGTCCAGTGGGACTTGATGTGATAATGCAAAAAGTTCTACCTATCTGTGCAATACATCAGCCACCAGCTATACACTCCTGCTAAGCATGTGGCAGGTACATGGTGTCACTGAGGAACTGGATTTTACATTTCATTTCAATTAATTTACATAACTACCCATGGCTAGTATCTGCCATTTTGGAGAGTAAAGCTTCAAAATCTTTGATGGTCTCCATTATTTTATTTAGTCCTCATAAAAATCTAGCAGTGTTTCTAGCTTAACAGTGGTTGTAATAGACTGACACCAGGCATCACTCTACTGGATGTCCAGAAGATGAAATGGCTTGCCTAACAAGGCCCAGTAGGCATAACAGAGACTAAAATATACTTTGTAGATCCCTAGTAAGTGCTCATTTCACATAATCTTATGTACATTTTTTTTTTAATGAAGCCTTTCCATCTGTTTCGCCTGCTGTCTTGCATGAAGCTCCTTTGGTGCAAAGCTGTATGTCTCTCACCTACATGCCACCAGGGACTGCCAGGGACTGCAGGTTAAGGCCAGGTAGTCTTGACACAGTGAACAGATAACTGACCCACTCACAGGTCAAACTCTTGACAATGAGAGCAAACAGCTGGGGTCAGATCCATAAAAGTTCACCAAGGAACCTATTAACACTGTTCAGAGCACAATCCCACTGAACTGCTTTTGTCCCACCTGGCAACAGTTTTGCCGCTCCATTCTCAAACACATCTTTGGGGTGCATTTGCTCTTAAATCATTACACAGAAAGACAGTCCTAAGATATCTCAGTTCTTACTTATAGCCCCTGCCCTTCATTCAGAGCTGTCAACCATGCCATCAAGGATTGCTTCTCCTCTTTCCCTGACTGCTCAATTCTTACCCCTTCACCCCATCTCTTCCTAAAAGGCTTTCTCTGAAATGCTTTAGGAAATGGTTCTCTGTCCTCCTACTCACATAGCACTGAGCATATATCTCTTGCCCCATAAAGACAGGTGACAAGCAGGTCACATGACACCCTGCATATGACTATGAAATCACACACCAGGTACTCTGAAATATCACCTGCAAGGAGGATCGCTAGGAGTCTGAGTTGCATAGGGAGTTCCTGTACTATATAAATAAAGGACAATGATAAAAAAGAAAGAAAGAAAGAAAGAAAGAAAGAAAACAAACCTGAGGGAAAGAATCAACTATCAACTGTCCCCTCTACCTTTCCAAAGGTGAAGTCTGCCTGAAGTGTCTTAGAAAACAGAGAGCTTCACATGGCATTTCTAAAATAAAAGTATGAGCTAGAGATTGTGATGCTACAGAAAGAATGGTGAGGACATTTTTCTCAAGAAAGGTAATAGTCCTTCTAGGTTGTCAATGCTTTAATTACCAACACTAAAGCAGTAAGGGCCCAGCAACTGCTTCCTTGTGCCCTGAGCAAAGATGACTTGTTCCTCTGATAATGAGGTCATCATCGGTTCCCATGATCCTCAGTGCAATCTTCTTTCCCCACCTTAAGTGACTCTTGGTACCACTGATTCTGCTGCTTCCCTGTGGATTGAATGTAGTGCCCACTTGCATGGACACCTCACCTGGGCCAGGTTATCAAAAGGAGATCTGCCTGGCACTCCAGGTGGCACTGTGTGAATGATGAGAATAACCACAGCAAATCCTCAGAATCATACAGGATTCATGCTCAGAAATCTAAATAGTAGAATCTTGTTTAAAATGTGTGGATTTTTCTTCCAGAGATAGTAAAAGCAATACACTTCAAGACATTAGTCTCTTGAACCGGATGAGCACTTACCAAAAATCTTAACCTATGTTAAAATGATCCTTTCTTGTTGTCCCTGTTGAGCAGGTTCCCTATAGGAGAAAGCATCTTTAGAGGCCTGAGTCCTTTAATTTGCTGCTCTTGGTCACCATTTATTAAACTCTGTCACATCACTAATGATTCTACTCCACACCCCTTGTTGTATGGCTGAAGTAATGACCATTTGTACATCAAAGAAATCAAGGTTCAACTATATGAAATAATTTGCCAGAAATCAGATAGTAGATGGTAAAGAGTAGATCTTGAACCTTTATCTCTCTGCCACTATCACACATGTGATTTTTTTTCCATAAAGTGGTTTTTAAATCCTGTAAATCTTGTCAAAAGTTTTAAAAGATCTTACACATCTGTGTCTCTAACTCCTCACCACAAAACTCAAAGGGCAATCAGTGGAGGTGATGCTGTCATCTCTATTTTATAGGCAAGCAATCAGAGCCCTGACTTCCTAGCATTTGCTACAAACTGGTAATCATTCTGATAAAGTGGTATATGAGGAGGTCTCTCCTGGTGAAACTTCTTCTTTCTTAACCTACCAAGGAGTTCTCTTGAGAAGACCCCTGCTTAGTCATGAGGACCCGTGTTTAAAGACAATGACAATCTGGAGGGTAAAAACAGGTCTATCATGCCGCTAAATGACTGAACAAAGAGGTCTCCATCTTTGTAGAGTGTCAGGTGCTGTGTTGACACAGAGACTTAAAAGAAGTTTGAAATGAAGAAAGGAACAATAAACCTACCTGGACCTACCTTCCAACCCCTACTACCACTGTGACTCCCCACCTATAATTTATTTTGCTGGCTAATTAAACAGTAGAGTGGTGCTTATCACCTGTTAATAAGGCTCTTGTTTAAAATGCAGGATTTGACTCACTTAGTTTGGGGTGCCAGCTGCATTTCTAACAGGCTCCTGGTGATGTTAAACCTACAGTCCACAGATTCACTTCAAGGGCCCATCTAAGGAGGGACCTTGTTTAGAAATGCAGGCTTTTAGGCTTTGCTGCAGGCCTCCTAGATCTAAATCTGCACTTTAACAAAATCTCGGAACTGTATGTTTTGAGAAATCCTGGACTGGAGGGATGGCTGGCTGGCTGGCTGAGTAAAGGAATGAGTAAATAAATCTCCTCTTGTTTAGTGGACAGTGCGCTTCATACACAGTCCTCGGTGGAGTGTATGCATTTGGGAATGAGAATGAGGGAAGGAGCCTGACTCCCTGTTTTGAATAAACCTGCCCTGACAGATGGTGACAATGACCCAGTCTTTTGATCAGGAGCTATTTGGCTAGCACAGCACCAGCACTAGGAGGTCCCCAGTGAATACCTCTTCAGAATACCAGATGGAGCGTGGCTGCTGGATTGAAGCCACACACACAGCGCTTTCTGGGGTTGAGGAGAGTGGAGCACTAGCAGCGACACAGTGGTTGTTTTTCCTTGTTCAGTGTTCAGAACAAAAAGAACAAGTCAAAGTTTGTCCCCTGGGTACAAATTTTAAGCAAATTCTAGTTATGAGTCGCATGCATTCCAGTGCTGGTTCTCAGTAATTTTTTTTTTTTTTTTTTTTTTTTTCCTGAGACAAGCTTTCACTGTGCAGTCCAGGAGGGTCTTAAATTCACTACATAGCCCAGGCTGACACTGATGTAGCAGCGAACCGCCTGCCTCAGCTTCCCGAGTGCTGGGGTTATAAGTGTGTGCCACCACACGTGGCCTCAGTAAACATTTGAAGTCAATTGCTCATTCAATAAACATTTACTACAGACCTCTTGTTTTTCAGATCCAGTGCTAGGCACCTGGAACAGAGAGTTAAGGAAACTGGCTTTGTCTAAGAAAAGTTTACAACTTAATGTCTAGTTTTAAGGTTTGAAGTTTTGCTTTTCATGCTACAGAGTTTAAGTCACCGATGTGGAAGTTGATATGATTCCCTCTTCATGTTCCTTGGGTTAGGAATGGGAAGGACAATAAGGAGGAAGGTTGTTCCAGGAATGGAAATCCAAATAAACAGCCTAAAACTGACAGGCGCTCCATGTGTTCTCCATATTTTCTGCGTAATAGATCAATTTTAGCAATAAAACAAATACTCTATAAAATATGTAGAGAGAATTTGGCTGGGCTGCAGGGGAATGTTGATGCGGTAGCTAAGCAACGCTGGCAAGGAAGGTTCTTATTTTTCTTTTCCTATTGATGTCTTCTGCCTCATTAGCTGAAAAAAAATCAGAGTTCCTTGCCAGGGATAAGGAAAAAATGAAACAGCTCTTGTACTCTCTCCTGAGAAATCATCTTCTCTAGCCATGACCACTGCTAAGAAACCTGAATGGGGCAGACAGGCGAGGGGCGCCTGAGGAGAGGAGCCCACGCTGATCCAGCAGAGGAAAAGAAGTTCTGGATCTCATGGGTGAATGGAGGCCCCTCCTGGCCACACCAGTGGGCAGGACTGTGCACCACAGGAAGGCCAGAAAGTCGAGCCACCCCCCCCCCCACCTGGGGCCACATGGGAGGAGGAATAGTGTCGCCCTCACCACTGAAAGAGCAGCCAATGCAGAGATGACTTCCCTGAGTGTTTGCCGAATAAATGAAGACTGCTTTCTATCTGCGGGACAATCGCACAAAGGAAAACCAAGCCAAATCTCTGTGGATGCTTGAGGTTCTGTCAGCCTGTGAGCTTGCTGCCAGCTCATGGAACCCAGGTGTTCCTAGCTCTGGGGATGCACTGCAGCGACAAACTGCCTCCCGGAAGAAGACATCTGCTCATCTTCCTCTAAGCAACTGCTCCTTCCTTCTGTGCTATCTACAGTTCCAGCCCTTCAGAACCAAAGAATGACTGGTTTCTTATCTTCCCATGAAGCTTTTTTATTTTATAACTGGAAAAACCTGTGGAACTTTCTTCCTGCACCCCAAATTTTGAACAAAAGTAGATTTAAATCTTGAATGTGTGTGTTGTGTTTATAAGTTGAATGATCCCCACCTGACTTTCCAGGCACCTCTTCCCTCTGCTCTGAACGCCACTTTACTGCCACACTACCCAGGTGCTACCTTTGCTCATAAGTCAACCTCAAGAATTGTGCAATTCCTATCTGAGAACAACCTTTGCTACTTTTACACCAATTACTCTACTGGAGCTTGGGTAATTAATCCAGTTTTACCATAATTAAAAAAAAAAGTGGCTGGGAATAGCAGTGCTTGCCTGTAATCCTGGCATTTGGAAGGCTGAGGCAGTAGGATCACTGTGAGTGAGGTCAGATTCAGCTACATTGTGAGCTCAAGGCAAGCCTGAACTGCCCTGTAGGACTCTGTCTCGAAAAAGATAGATAGATAGATAGATAGATAGAT
The DNA here is from genome assembly GCA_004027025.1 of Myocastor coypus. Classification (NCBI taxonomy): domain Eukaryota; kingdom Metazoa; phylum Chordata; class Mammalia; order Rodentia; family Myocastoridae; genus Myocastor; species Myocastor coypus. The sequence goes on along the minus strand of PVJA010000068.1, from coordinate 125,537 downwards.
AGATAGATAGATAGATAGATAGATAGATAGGACAGACAGACAGACAGACAGACAGACACAGAGGGAGATAAATAGCAGCCAGGCACAATGACATACACATATAATCTCAGAACTCAGGTGGCAGAGGCAGGAGGACTGCACAAGTTCAAGGCCAACATGTGCTACATATTGAGTTTAAGGTCAGCCTAAACTACATGCAAGCCCCTGTCTCCCTCATCCACAAAAACAAATTATAAAGATAAAATTATTATAAAGCTTAGTTGATCGATTTAATTTTTACAAAAGACATTTTAGAATGAATTTGTTGTTATTTTAAAAAATAAAAAAAAAACATGTCAAGTCAATAAAAGCATGCTGGGGCTCGGGAAATAGCTCAGGGGCATGAGTGCCTGCCTGGCAAGTGCAAGGTTCTGAGTTCAATCCCTGGTTCCACAAGAGAGAGACAGAGAGACAGAGAGAGACAGAGAGACAGAGAGAGAGAGAGAATAAAAATGTGCTATTTTGTTTTTAGATCTTTTGATGACTAGAAAATATTCATTTTTTCTGGTTAAAAAACATACTATTTGAGCTGGGTATGGTGGCACACACCTGTAATCCTAGAACTTGGGAGGCTGAGGCAGGAGGATCAATGTGAGTTTGTGACCAGCCTGGGCTACAAAAGTAAGCTCAAGATCAGGCTGAACTGCACAGTGAAACGCTATCTCAAAAAGACAAAACAAAACAAAACAAAAAAACCCCACACCATTTGACATCACAGTGCCTACATCCAGTGAGATAAAAGAGAAATGCAGGTAGGGAGAGAACTCAGAGAATGCTAATGTTATAGCTGAGATGAAAATTTGAAGGATGGCAAAATGTATCTTTATGCCTTAAGTTACAGATGTGTGCCAGCTGGTGTGCTATCGTTCAGAACATTCATGGACACCAGGATAAAAGCTATGCTCTCAATTACCATTTCTTTCTTTCTCTTTGAGACAGTATGCCAGCCGTTTCTTGGAAAAGTCTTCCTTTAAAGGAAAAATGTTAAAGTTAAAGGAAGCGGGTTCCTGTAGCTGTCACAAGACTTATTTCCCCTTAGCCATGGTAAGTGAATTTGAAACTCAGGGGCTGGAAAGTTTTTACGCCTGGCTCTGGGAGAAGTTGGGTACAACATCTGGAATCATGCAAGAGACCTTTGAAGGGGAATAAAGAAGCCAAAATGGGCTGGAAGACTGGAAATTGGAAAATACAGCTCTAATTTTCAAATGAGTGCAATTTTAAGCAGAGGACGGGTAGATTTGACACCAATCACTAGCAAAATTGAAGAAGTGATCAAGCCTGAAGACTAGGAGCCCTGTTGCCGCAGAAGAAAGTTTCGAGAACTGGAAAAGGAACACATGAGATGCTTAGCACAGAAGGTACTGAAAAAAATAGGGTCACTGCCATTATCTTCTTTGTTTGAGTCACACTGACTAAAGCACACAATACATACTTGATAAAGGGCTTACTGCTATCTCATCTTTCGTGTGAGTTGTAGTAGAATGATTCTTGAGAAGCCCAAGAGCCACCAGAATCAATCTTAGAGTGCTTAAACTATTGTTCAACCTAATTCACTATTAGCAACAATAACAATTGATACTTACCGAGGATTTGCTATTTATTTTAATTTCTACAATGCTTTTTGTGGATATTTTTTACTATTCCTCTTCTATGACTAAGAAATCTGAGAAAGAGTGAGATTAAAACTTTGTGAGATCATAGAACCAGTAAGTAGCCAGGCTGGCTCCAAGCCTCTTGCCCTGTGGAGAGTTGAATGGTTCACAAATGAAGACCATAACAGGCAATCTGAACAATGAGCTAATTTGAAGACAATATGCAACATAACAACTATGGCGGAATTTCCCCTATGTTGTTTCGAAAAATTCTGTATCTTTTCTACTTTTATTTACTATTTTCATTCTAATGAATAAAGAAAAACTAAAGGAAATGCTAGGACATATTGAAGCATATCAGGGAAGGACATGGCAAAAACATGCATGTAGCTCCTATATTTTGTCACGTGACACTCGGAAACACATATACTTCTTTCACTGGCTCTGTTTTAGTTTTCATTGCTTGGGGGGGGTACCTTTTTGCTTTTGTTTTTAGAGTATTTTTGGAGAGAGGATCTTACTACTCAGTTCAGGCTGTCCTTGAGCTCACTTTATAGCCCAGGCTTGTCTCAAACTTGGAAGGATCTTCCAGCCTCAGCCTCTCAAGTGCTGAGATTGCAAGTGTGCATCGCAATGCCCCATTGGCTCTGTCTTTGGACAAAATATCCTTCACGAAACTCAGTTTTGTGCTCTTTAAAGTGGATAGTGCTTACCTCTCAAGTTAATTGTGAATGCTGAAAGAGCTATTTCCTGTGATCAACTTCCTCATGGAAAAGAATGATATGGCCAGCACAGTGACTGCTAAGACACGGAACTACAACTTTTAACACCAGGAAATGATACAAGTAACGGAAGATGATTTAGCTCAATGCAAAAGAGTCAGGGCCTAGGGCGTCCAGTATGGCAGTGAGAGCTCTAGGTAAGAGGAAAGAAAGAAACCAAATGCTTCTTTCCTGTTCAGTTTGGGTGGACTTTTAACTCTTAAGTAAAAGGAAGTTTAGTGATATTAATGCAGTGAATTGATAATGGGTCAGCATTTCTCAACATTTACAGCACATTTAGGCTAATATTATACAGAATGATTTCCAGTATATTGGCATGTAATAAAATCTAGGGCATAGAGCTTATTTCATAAATTTGAATATTTTAAGGAAAAATATATTCCTCATGTCCTTATACTAATTCCTCAAATGTATCTCAGAATGAAACAACAAATCTGATACTACGTTTTGAAATGATGTACATTTAACACAACACACTGGTTATAGCCCTGGTATAATCTCTATATTCTGATAACAGGGATCACTTTCTAAATTCTTTGCAAAGTTACAGCTATCATCAAAATACAGAAGGATCAAGATAAGGTCATAGTTCTAAGAACTCTCCAGAGACAGCACCCCAGTGACAGGTGAGCTCTGCACACATGGGCTTTGCAAACCATCCAGATGGAAGCAGATAGAAATCAGCTACACCTGAGATAGAACAAAAAAGATAATTAGTGATGCTGCCTGCTCTACCCTCCTGAAGATATCCAAGTACAACAAAAGGTATAAAATAAAATTAAGTCAAATAGACACTTGTAAACTCTGTACCCATCTGGAAGACTGAGAAAAGCTATCTACCTTTAGGGCTACCAAGACTTGGACGTGAGTCCAAGCTATTCCTGCTGACTATCCTCATCTGCTGAAGGGTTAAATGAGGTAATAAAACCAAGAGCACAGTGTGTTTGGAAAACAAGCGAGGTAAGAAATAAAGACAAATCTCAAGTGCTAAATGTATTAACTGGGTGTAGTGGTGCACACCTATAACCGTAGTGTTTTGGGGGTTGAAACAGGAAGATCACAAGTTGAAATCCAGCATATGCAATTTAGTGACTGACAAAGCATCTGTCTCAAAATGAAAAGTAAAAAAGGGTAAAAATGTTAGTTAGTGCAAAGACCTTGGGTTCAATCCCCAGTATAGCACAGTACAGTACAGCTCCTTACTTCTCATATAAGCTTCAAGATCCCAACCATTACCTGGCTTGCTCTTTGACTTTTTTCTCAGAAGACCTAAACAACCCCATTGCAAAACATATAAAATCTTGGCTTACGCCTAGATGGAAGCATAATTTTCTGATGCCCGGTTTTTATAAAGAAGTATTGTCCTTAAACACATTAGCTGTCTTTCTCTCCCTTTCTATTCATGCTGCCCCAAGAGAAGAACTAACTCATTGAACTGATATATTTGAGAAGAATAAACTAGTCTCACTCAGCTGGTCACCCCCCTCTTCCTCCTGAGCAAGATCTACCCACCAGGAATGAGCTAGCTGCTCTTCTCCGGTTCTCTGACCCTCTGCACAGAGGAGTGAGAGTATTTGTTTCTTGAGATCTCCTTCAGCACCTAACCTGGGACAACCTGCTTCTGTCCTTCTCTCAGAAAAGAGCTTTCTTTCTCCTAATAAATATATTCTGCTCTTAAGAAAAAATCCTAACCTGAAGTTGTGCCGACCAGGTTGCCCACACAGACTCAGCTGATGTGTACTGGGGCTTATCATTGCATGAACTCAAGGAACAACCTTATGAACCTGCAGAGGGTCCGTTGGAACACACTAGAAGAATTTGTTCTCAAGAGAAAACCCAGGCTCAGGGCACCTTCTCCCAAATACTGACCAACTGCCAGTGCAAAGCATGAGAACATGCAGAAAAGAGGAGCCCTCACCCCCAAGGGAGGTCTGGGCCTGACAGTCCCACACGGCTGCATAGTGCTAACTTCCAGGAACACAGCACAAAAAGGGGTCTCCACAGGCAATTTAAAAACTTTTCACACATCTGGATAAATCTTTTCCTTTGTGCAGCTTCAATTGCTCTAAACTTCTCCTTAACATCAACTTCAGTCCCTGGAAAAGGGAGAAGGAGGTAGAGAGGAAGACGAAGGAGAAGGGATGACAGATCATCCCTGCCTGTGGCTTCTGTTTCCTCAATATGCCCCTCTTTCTGTCACCCCTGAGCACGTATCAGCAGTTTTCTATCACACATATCACATCCCTCTGAGTCCGTGAGGGTGGGGATGGCCCCCTAGATGTCACCACAGTATACACAGCTAACGCAGGACCCTGTACAAATTGAAACTCAGGAACCTTTTGTGATTAAACCATTTATCTGCATGATCCGTGCTTTTTCCACAGATAAGACTAAGCTCCCAGGGCCCGGTGGGATGGCTCAGTGGTCTAAAGCACCTGCTTAGGAAAGCTTGCGTGGCTTCAGGGACCACAGTTCAATCCCTGGCACCACATGCTGTGCCAGCCCTGCCCTCAGGGCAGGCTGAGCCGGCCATAAAAGTAAATAAATAAACAAACAAAAGTTCTGAAACAAGAAAAAGAAATAAAGAAATAAATATTTTAAAACAAAGACTAAGCTCCCATAATCATGATGAGACATAATCTATAAAAGAAACCTATCAGAAAACAGAGATACTTCACACAGATTCCCAGTGTCTTGCATCACACAGTTTCTTGCATCACTGCAAACAGCTTACAACTTTTCATTTTACTGCTTCCAGTGAAAAGCCAGCTCCCATGGAAGCTTGCCCAGCCTTAAGAAAATGCTGGGGAGATAGCCTCTGAAAAAAAGGTCCAATGAAGAGATCTCAATGTAAAAATAACAGGGAAGAAAAGAGGTTAATCATCTGGGGGCTTTTTTCCTAATATAACAAGAATATACAGCACATAATAACATAGTACATCACCTCCATTAGGGCAAACTCTACTTTTGTGACTTTGCTCACCACCTCCAAGCTCTAACCCTTGTCCCCGCCCCCTGAGTCTGTGACCCACACAACCCCTGACACGGTTTGCCTCAGGCACTGACCCTGCTACCCATTCTGTGTACTGGTGGAGAAAGTCCTGGGTAGGATCATTGCTAATAAGATTTTACAGCAGGAAGAACTCTTGCAAAAATCACTGTATTGAACCCCTTAATGTGTTAACAAAAACAAACACAACAAATGTCCAGAAAAGTGCACTGAACTTTTGCAGGCCCACAATAGGACAGACAGACCTGGTGTTGAAAGCAAAGCCACAGGTCTGGAGTCAGTTTCTTCACTGTGCCGGGGCTGCTTAGACACATAGGCAAGCCGGACTTTTCACCGTTCATCAGATCTTCAAACCTGCCTAGTGTTCCTTCCCTTTTAGGGGGTGGGTGTGTTTGTAAGTAGGTAGGCAAGTAGGTAGGCGGTTCTTGCCTCATGTCACTCCAGAGCTCTGCATCCGTAACCGCCCTGACCTCAGGCTTCAACCTCCACTTCTGGCCTGTCTATAATCAGGGCTCGCACATCGGTCTGTCAGCCCTCCAGCCTAAAGGAGGTTTGCACACAAGCTGTCCCTTTGGGGGGAAGTTCAGCCCACCCCTCCCTGCTCTTCTGACCCCTTCCTAGTCTGCCTTTGTCTCTGTGCACTCTCACTGAGCTCAGTTTGAGCCCTTGCTCCCCAGCAGATATTTATGGGTTTGACTCTATTCTTACTGCTCCTTTTTTTTCTTTCTTTTTCACTTTCCTCCCGTTGACCTCTGAGGACCCTAGTAGAGAATGGTGACTGCTCAATTAAAAAACAAAAGGACAACCTAGACCACCCCAAAGCAAGTTCTCCCTAGGGGCCCTCTAAAGTGTGGGGAGCATGTTTAAAATGTAGGCTCCTATATCCCATGGCTCAGCTTATGATGAATTGCTACAGAGACACGGATGGCTAATGACTCTCTAAACCAGGGATTTTTATGCAGATGGCCTGGCACATTCAGGATTCCTGGGCCCAAGAGCCATTTACTCAGGGGAAAGGGTAACATAGAAATATGATCATCTTAAGAGCTGAATTTTCAGCATTAAGAATGACAGAAAAACTCCCTGGAGGGGCTGCGATGTAACTCAGGCGGACAGCATCTGCCTGGCAAGTGCGAGGCCCAAAGCTCAGTATAAGGAAAGGCCCTGGGAAAAGGAGCCTAGACCTGAACCATATTGGGAGGAGAGGGAGGCCCTCCCCAGGCTAGCAGGTCAGCTTCAGGACCCACCCCAGAGGGGTTGGCTCGGCTGCTGTATAAGTGGTTGGTGGCTCTGTGTCTGGATCAGACTGCTAAGGTCTGATTCCCATGTCTCTCATTTCCATAGCTGCCAGGATTAGAGTTTATGTTATCAACACTTTACTTTCCTCTTCTGTAGAATGCAAATAATAAAATTGTCTCATGATGTTCAGTGACTTTGATGGCATTATCCAAATAGAGAATCTGTCAGAACACTGGGCACACGGTAAGGACGCAGTTGCGAGCATCAGCTTTCATTCATAACAATAAAACCATGGTTTCGTGGGCTTATATCTGTGTCTCTCGGATTGCCCGCTAACTCCTAAAACACAGAGCCTTCAGCTTCCTTCTTTCCTTTCTCACAATATCCTCTTGAGGGATTATACCTCAAAGGACCGTGAGGTGATCAGACAGGACCGCAGGGGAGAACAGGCGTGCACAGATCTGCCGCTGCGCTGCGGATTCTCAGGAGTAGTCGGCGACTATGGAAGAGGGGGACTCGCCTTGACCCACGGGGCAGGAGGAACAGCGGAGCTGTTCTCTATACAGACAAACACACTGGCAGCTCCTTCCAGCCACAAGCAAACCAGCTTCCACCAGGACAGGAACCTGGCTTGGAATGTGGCACTGGGAACCAGGGAGCAGCTGGCTGGAAAGCCCAGTGTGTGGCTCACATGCTCATGCCCATTATTTTTATGTTGGGAATTCAAGCTCTCTCACTCTGGCAATAGTAAAACTCATCCTGAGATGAGGGATTTTTTTTTTTTTTTTTTTTTTTTTTTTTTTTTTTTGTGTGTGGTACTGGGATTGAACTCAGGACATTGTGCTTGCCAGCCAAGCACTTATTCTACTGAGCCATCTCCCTGGCCCTGAGGGGTGATTTTAATAACAAACATCTTTATTCTGAGTTACTTATGTAACCACAATGTGCAAATGAGCAAAAAAAAAAAAAAAGTTAAAAACGATAAAAATAGAAGGAACGAAAAATCAAAAAGAAAAACACATAGCAGGAGGAGGTGGCTGCCTCTCACAAATGTGATTTCAGGGTGTCTCTTCATTTGTTTAAGGGAATTGTTTTTGTTTTCTCCGCTTCTCCCTTGGGTAGCTTTGTTTGCTTCCTTCGTACTATTTTTAATGACAAGTGAGGGTACCACCACTCTGCTTAAAAACAATTAAAGCCACAGGAAGGGAATGTTAGTCCTCAGAAGCAACCCAAGGCTTCAGGAACTTCTGCAAGGGGAAGCATCTGCGGGCAAAGCCACAGACAAGAGCAGGGGCTCCAGGCACAGGGCTGAGCGCAGCCCGCGGTTCCCTTTATTATTGATCCAAGCACAGGCCATATCCGCTGACTTCTTTCTTATTTTTCACCAATGTGTTGTGGTGAGTTTCTTTCTGCTAGATAGTTTCTCTGTTCTAAGGAGAGGAAAAACAGAAAGATGTGGTCCCTGAACCTAGGCAAACAGCAGATGCCCAGGACAAGATAAAAACAGGTGGCTGCTCAAGGCTGCTTCCACATTCTCTTTAAATTGCAGTTTATTCAAAATACATACATACATACATACATACATACATACATACATACATACCATCATGGCTGGGAAGATAGCTTGGCGGGCTAAGCACCTGTCTGGCAAGTGAAAGGACCCAGGTTCCATCCCTGGTACTGCATGCTGTACTGGCCCTAGAACCCCTGGTATACTGTGCCAGCCACCAAGACCAGGCATGGCAGTGCACATGTGTAATCCCAGTGCTGGGGAGGCTGAAACAAGAGGATTGCTAAGAGTCCAAGCTGCATAGTGAGACCCTGTACCAGATAGATAGATAGATAGATAGATAGATAGATAGATAGCAATGTTCTAAATTTTAACAACATTTGATTTTATGTAAGTGCCAGATGACTCAAATTCTTCTTGGAAAAACCTAGTGTAGGATCCTATAAAAGCTGATAAACAAAAACATTTCTTCCACCTATTTCAATCCAAAAACATGAAATTAAACAGCCACATATAGGGGAAGATTGAAAAATACAGAGTTCTACAAAGACAAGTGACATTGTCCTATTTGAAAAAGCCCCTAAAGGCCCTTTCAGCAGCCTTCAGCTACAGATCTTTCCATCACTCAGGAGGTACAAATCATTTGCCAACATTTACATCTTAAATCCCACACAGTTACTCCCAGACACTAGAGATTTTAGGTGATTATACAACAAGCTGCTCCTGATTTGCTCACGTCTAATTGGCCTTAACCTGAACGGCTCCTACAAAAAGACAAAAACTGACCGACTAGGGGAGTATGGCCAAGGAGCCCTGATTTATTTCAGCCTTGAACAGCCACTACATTGGATTCTCAGTTCTGCAGGGAATGCAATCCCCACGAATGAGCTTGCTGTTCTGAATAAAGTACACATTTTTCTCATCTAGCACAGTAATCTTGTGAAATTTGAGTACCACCTGCCCAGGCATCTGAGGAAGGCCAGAGGGGAGGGTGGGGTCAGGCTAGGACATGAAAGAGCCACTCTGTGTCGAAGGAGCCCTGTTCCCAGGACACCTGGCTTGCAGGAGGACACAGCTGGGAAGGAGGCAGGGTCCTGTCTGTCAAAGTGGCCAGCCAGAGGTGGCTTTCCAAAGCTCAGACCCCAGGAGACAACCAGCTGCTGCCTTGAGGCTAGCTTTTTTACTAATGCGCACAAAACAGCCACCTGGCCCTTGGAGGGAGTACACAGGGACCTGAAATTGGAAAGCAGGGGCAGAATGGAGCAGGGGCATCCTAGTTCGTCTTCAAGTAAAGGCTAGCACATTGGGAAGAGAGACCAGCACTTCCCATCTGAGCTCCTCCTCCAACCTCTGCCGACCTTGCTCACAACAGTGGGGAAGAAGACATTCTAGCATTCTTTGTTAAAGTTGCCAAGAGAGTTTAAGCTTTTGACTGGGGAACCTTAACTAACAGCAGCCACACTGGTATGGACTAAATGATTGTGCCTCCTCAAGTTTATATACTGAAATCCTAAGCACCAGTGTGGTAGTATGTGGAGATGGGCCTTGGATAGTAAAGGTCATATGGGCTCCACCTCCATTAGTGTGTTAGCTTCCTTATAAAAGGTATGATGGAGGGTTGGCTCGCTTCTGCTTAAGGGTCTCAGACAAGTACTCAGCCATGTTGGCAACCTGATTGTAGATGTCTACACTGCAGAACTATGAGGAATAAGCTTCTGCTGTTGATAAGTCACTCAACATATGTAGTACTTTGTAATAGTGGGCTGAACCAAGGTACCTCAGACCCAAGTGTTTCATTTGTCTAGCAGCTTAGGTTTAGGATGTGTTTAATTTTATAAAGACGTTTCAAACTGTGTAAGGAGCACATCATGTTTTAAAGGGCCTGCTAAGGCAGGCTTAGGCAGCACAGCACAGGAAACCTGGCTTGATCCCCTGTACCACATGCTGTGCCAGCTGCAGCCTTTATCTCCAGGGTGGGTTTAGCCAGCCACCTCCCAAAAAATCCTTCTAATAATAATCTATATTGCCTTCGACCATATCTTAATAAACATAAAAGGATCCTTTTATGCAAAGGTGTTATCTGACTACTGAGGAAATTAACATAGGCACCATAATTCCTACCAGAAGCTTCTGAGCTGTCAGAAGAAATGAGTCACATGGAGTTTCCTTAGACACCATGGGCCTAAGGTGACTCCTTATACTGGGTAGACTTTTTCATCTTTCTTATCAAGTCTGGCTCAGTAAACCTTTCCTAAACCAGGAAGCAAGTAGAAACAGTGACTTTTTTAATAGCACAACACAGGTCATCACAACCTGGAAAAGTTGTCATGATGGCTGGTATGGCATGTGCCTGCTAGTTGGAACCTTTGTACCAATTCTGTTATAAAACAGCTATTTCCTGTTCTGGGAAGTTTTGGATGGGGCTGAGAAAAAGGAAGCCAGGAAGGAAAGAAAAATTCATGACCAAAATCTGGCAAAGGCTCTTCAAAGATCTACCTTTCCCTCTCAGACAACAGTAAATAGTCTCACCCCAAAAAAACTTTGAAATCCAGAGTGATGTTTTTGAATAGGAATCTGGTATTATATATCAATTCTAAAGGAAAATTAAATAATCAATCAAATTGTGACAAATTTCTAAAATGAAACCCAAAGACAGCCTCCTGCTGTTACCCACAGCCTTACATAATCCTTTCCTCCTGAGTGAGGGCTGGGCCTAATGACCTAGTTCTAGTGAACAGAATATAGCAAAAGGGAAAAGGAACACTTCTGAAATGAGCTTATAAAAGACTGGCTTCCATTTTGCTCAAATACTTTCTCACTCTCACTTGCATCTTGATGAAGGGATCTGCCACATTGTGAACTTTCTGACTGAGATGTCCACACGGCAAAAAACTAAAGGCTTCCATTTTGTGACCAGTGAGGAACAAAGGACTTTAGGCCAATAGCCCATAAGAAGCCGAGTCCTACCAACAACCAGAGAGATAGTTCAAATGAGGCCCTTCCCAGGGCAGCCTTGGGATGACTGCTGCTGTGTCCTGTAAGAGATCCCATGGGTCAGGATCTCAGCAACTTTGAAATAATTAAAAGATGGTGTTTATAGGCCACTAAGCTGGGTGGGTGGGTATTTTGCTACATAGCAATGGATAAATACTATGGCTATTTAAACATGATTATGTACCATCACGTACACAAAAAGAAAAACAACACAAAAGTCTTACTCTGAACTAGTCCTGGACCAGTCCTTCTATGCAAGAAATAGGGGGTATATTTCAAAATACCATGAGGTCAATATATCTGTATGATGTGGAAAGAAGTCCAGGGAAATGAAAAGGCAGATATTCCTAGCCCCATAGGCAAGGTCTTCAGTCAGTGTTCCCATTTTAGAAAACAGAAATTGTCGTTGTCTAGCTGCTCACTCTTAGTACCTGTACTCTGAGACTCTTCTCTCCCCCACGCTCTTCTGATCCTCCTGTAAATTAATTAATTACATTTCTCTGGACTTAAAATGAACCCAGGGCCTTTGCACTGAGCCACACTGTTAGCCCTTTTTTATTTTTACATTTTGTGGGGGTTTTTTAGAGTTTAATTGTTAAGTTGTCCGGATTCGGCTCCCACATGGAGTCCTCTGGCCTCTCAGCCTTCTGGTATGCTGAGATTTCACACATGCGCTGCCATCCTCAGCTGTCTAGTTTAGCTTTAAACTGCCAGCACATCCTGCGCTGCTCACCACCGCCACACCATCTACTCTCAGCCACCAATCACTCTTTATAGCTGCCGTGGACCCGGCTGGCTATGCTGCTTATGCTGTTTTCCCTCTACCATACACTTCTACACAGTAGCCAGAGGAATATTTTCAATGAACAAGTCAGAAGCAGGCCTATACTCTCAGCCTCTGGCAGGCTGAGGCAGATGGACTGCAATTTTGAGTTCATCCTGGGCAATTTAGTAACTCAGTGAGACCCTAGATAGCTTAGATTAAAAATTAAAATCAGAAATTCAAAAAGACTAGGGATGTAACTTAGGGTCAATGCCCTATTCAACCTCTAGTACCACGAAAAAGGTATGTATATGACTGTATGTGTGTGTGTGTGTGTGTGTGTGTGTGTGTGTGTGTGTAAAACTAGCCACTGCCCTCTCCAAACCTGGTCAAGGTTTCCTATCATACTCAGTACAAAAAACAGTTCTACATTGGTTCATGGAGCCATGATCAGCAGACCTGGTCCCTGGATACTTATTTCTCTTTCCTCTCCAGCTCTCACCTCAAATGCATGCCCCAGCCACACTGGTCTTAATATTTCTTGAGCAAATCTAGTCTAATACTACTTCAGTGTTGTATTAGTTTGCTAGAGCTACCATAGCTACCATAGTGTACAGAAAGTTGGGTGGCTTAAAAATAGAAAGATGTGTCTGTCGCCTTGAGGCCAGAAATCTAAAATCATGCTCTCTCTGAAAGTGCCAGGGAAGGATCTGGCCCAAGACTATCTTCTTGCTTTGGTGAACGTTCGGGTAATCTTCCTTGTTCCTTGTATTGGAGACTCATCACCCCATCTCTACCTTTATCTTCCCTGGTGTTCCTTGGGTTTGAATACATGCCTAATTCTGCCTGTTATGAAGACAACAGCCATTCTGGTTGGGGCCTAGTATACTCCACTATGACTATTTCTTAATGAATATGCCTAGAAGGACTCTATTTTCCAAAAGAGATCACATTTAGGGATAACTGCGATTAGGACTTTAACCTATGGATCTCTCTCTCTCTCTCTCTCTCTCTCTCTCTCTCTCTCTCTCTCTCTCTCTCTCTCTCTCTCTCTCCCTGAGATAGAGTTTTGCTATGTCATTCAGGCTGGCCTTGAACTTGCTTCTGTAGCCTAGACTGGCCTTGAACTCACAGGTAATCCTCCAGTCTTATCCTTGCCAGGTTATGCTGTACTAGCATAATCTGTGAATTGCTGGTAGAGAATATAACTCAAGCCATAAAAAAGCATTGCAATTACTGTTTACTCCTGTGAAAAGTGACACTCTTCAACCCAGTGAAGCTGCATGAGAGTGTGGCAATGGATATTCTATTTATATGAATTGCGAGATATGATCAAAATATCCAAAAATGTTTAAACCAAAAAATATATCATAGTAAAGGACACATGGCACTCATCCCCTGCAAAATACTTCAAACAAGCTCACTGCATTGTTCTTGCCACCTTGTCATGCATTTCTGGCAGACCTAGTTGGTGTCTTTAAATGGTGTGATTAAAAAATAAAGTGAGTGCTCCTGCCACTGGGTGCCTTCCAACTCATAAAAAACACAGTGGGTTCTCATCCACCTTACTCAGTGTGTGATCATGGGCTCTCCCCCTAGCAGGCAGTCAAAAGGAGCATGAAAGATACACGTTTTGAATCTATTCAGGACATCAAGGTAGCCATGACAGTGTTCCAGACCTGCTCCAGAAAGTGGCAAGAATGGTGGGATAAGTGTCTTCACAGTGATTTGAGGGGGGTTAACGGCAATGTGTCTTTTATTGTAGCAATTTATTAACATTTAAGCATTCACTGTACACCTCAACCACTTCATATAGCTGTTGTGGTTAGAAATCCTTCTCTGCATTTGCACTGAAACCATGCTTCCCACATGCTATTGCTATTTAGTGCCTGGGCATGGTAGGCACTAGGTTAAACCTGTTTCCACGAGGTGAAAACTCACATGACAGGTGGCTTCAGTTCTGACTCCCCAACAGCTTTGTCAAGCTCTCAGAATGACTCAGCACTCCAGATGCTTCCATGCAATCTCTGCCCTCCCTTCTTCCCATGGACTCAGACTTGTAAGAATCTGATAAGCCTCCCAGGGGCCCACCAACTCCCTATCCTTTCTCCCCTGCAAGCAGACTCTGCTTGGTGGCATTCTCTGCTGCACCCATCTTGAAGATCTTAGTATGTGAAATTGTAAGAAGAGACCCTACATTTTAAATTCTGCATTGGTTGCTTGTATTACTCATTGAAATTGCCTTAATAAATCTCTTGCTTAGTGAATTCTGTCTTGGTGCCTGCTTATTGGAGTATTCAAAGTGATATCCCAGAAACCAACAGGACTCTTCATTGCTTCTTGAAAGCACATGATCAAAGGCGCTTTGCCACCTCCAAGAATGTACACTTATCGCAGCTATTCCCTCTTTTTCCCATTATCTTTTCTAAAGTTTCTTCGTGGCTTCACTTGATGTTACTGGATTTTTATTTATCCTTTGTCTTGCCTTTAATTTGTGGATGTCAACAATATAAGAGCAGAAATTTCCTACTGCTTAGTGATGTGCCCTAACCTCTATACAGCAAAGGTAGGAACATGACTGGTAGTCAGTAAACACCATGCATGCATGAATTTATAAAGCAATGCAGGTAAGACTGAATTCACTTAGATCAGCCTTCATTTTAAACCTATATAATGTAAAGCAGTCTGTCCATTATGAGAATGCAGCTCATGGACCTACAAAACTCTAATTGGGATTTGTAATATGGGCCAGGAATAAAGAAAGAATGTATAGCCAAGAACATAGGCATGCAAGGAAATGTGGAAATCACAGAAGCAGGATACAACTGCTTAGGGGCCTAGACTGGGATTTTCAGGCCCAGATTAGCACAGGTAATATGGCCCTGGGCCTATGCAGGTGATAAAGTAGAATGACATAATTCAAGATAGAATTCTTGTGGGCTGGGGAGATAGTTCAGTAGAATAAGTGCTTGCCTTGCAAGCACGAGGTCCTGAATTCAATCCCCAGTACTGGGGAAAAAAAAAGAATTCTTGAAAGCCTTCATCAACATGCAACTATAGCTCAGGAAAGAGGCAAGTAAATCTGTATTACATCACAATCTCAGAGCAAAAAAAGAAATTTGTTTTTTTTTTGTTGAATCATTAAAATGTTCCCAGGATCAGAGAAACCTCTGCAGAAACAAACCCACTGGTCCACAGAAATAGTTTCATAATTTGGGACCCACAACACTCCCTCGAAACAAACAATGCTTGCTGGACAAAGCAAAGACCAAGGCATCAGAAGGAGAAGCCAGGGAGACATGAGCCGCAGAGCAGGCACCCAAAGGTGAGGGAAAAACGGGGCCAAATATGCTCAAAAGGAGTTTTTACAGTGAAAAAGAGAAAAATAATGAAAAGAGCCATCCTCTATAAGGAAAAGTAGATTTGAAAAGACAATAGAATTCCTTAATATTAAAAATACAATGTTAATTTGCATACTTACATAGCTAAAAAAATTCAAGTATGAAAGATTGATCTGAGAAAAGCATTCTGACTATAGCAGAGAGACAAGAGAAAACTGTGAAAGTCACTATAAAACACATACATTTAAATGGAATTCTCTTCAATCCCTGGAACTGCAAAAATAAATAAATAAATAAATAAATAAATAACTGGAATTCTCAGAGGAAGGTTAGGTTACAAAACAGGCAATACTGAAATTATAGAGGCTGAAAAAGTAGCAGAATTAAAACAATACATGTGCTTTTGAGTTATAAAATTAAAAGTTCCAAGCAAGATTTAAAAGAAACACATGTACACATGCACATGTGCACGCATGCGCGCACACACACACACATGTACACACTCATGAACCTGCACATCATCAAAACTGAAGTGAGAAGGATAAAAACCACAGAGACAGAGACAAATTACCAGCTTACTAATGGCAATCATACTAGCAGCAAACTTGCCAACCACCATAGAGAAGGCAGAAAATCAAGGAAGAACATATTCGAAGTGCCATCTGAGCATATGAAGGTCCAGCCAGACAGCACGGCAGACCAAGTCATCTGCTTAGGCAGGTACAAGGACCAGGGTATCTGGTGCCCACGGGGCATGTTGAGGCAGTGATTGAGACTGGCCATGGTAGCACATGCCTGTAATCCCAGCACTTAGACCCTGCACTAAATATATTTTTTAAAAAGTAGCATCTGAACATAATTGTCCAGCCAATATTCTCCAACTTAAATAAATTAGTGTTTAATAATGGGGTGATCACTTGCCTGGCAAGTGCAGTGTCCTGAGTTCAATCCCCAGTACTGAACAATAGGAATAATAATAATAATAATAATAATAATAATAATAATAATAATGTGAAATAAAACATGAAAAAGTAAATCCTCTGAAAAACATAAAATAAACTGAGAAAAAGATAAACAATGATGGTAAAGAAAAGAATAAACCTGTCAATAAGTTTATAGCACCTCTACTGATAAGTAAATATTTTCAGATTAATGGGGAGAGAAATTATGAACAACTTGATATGATGACACCAATAATACGGAAAGAAAACTTAAAGCAGTCTAATGTCCTGCTACTGTCTGATAAAGGAATAACAAATTTTTTGATTTTTTAAATTTAATTTTATTTTTTTCTTGTTTCAGAACTTTTGTTTGTTTATTTATTTTTATGGCTGGCTCAGCCTGCCCTGAGGGCAGGGCTGGTGCAGCATGTGGTGCTGGGGATCGAACCGTGGTCCCTGCAGCCGCCTAAGCTTTCCTAAGCAGGCGCTTTAGACCACTGAGCCATCCTGCTGGGTCCAAGGAATAACAGTTTTGAACAATTTAAAATGTTTTAAAAGCTAAGCATGCCTATTATAATTTTAGGCTCAATGAAAGGGAAATAAGGGAGAACAACCAGAATGCCTCACTTCCGAAGGAGTAGGAGTAGAGGGAAGGAAAAGAGAAAAAAAAAAAAAAGCCACTCCAGTGAGACAAGACCAGGCAGATAAAACCAGAATGGATCTGCCATCAGTGTATCTGCAGTGAAGAAAATTCTAAAAAGTGTCCTTCAGGCAAAAGGAAATCGGCCACATATGTAAGAGATATGAAAGGAGTTACAAGGAATAACTACAAGGAGAGAGAAAGATACGGGATTCTGATAAAAGCCCAAATTGGTAAATATAAAGGTACTGTAGGAGACATATGCTGTAACTACAGGTGACCACTAAAATAACACAACCAACAGTCCAACTGTCAGGGTGATGCGGAAGGAAAAATGGAGTGAGACAACAAGTCAGCAAGCCCGGGAGATGGCACGCCCACGTGTGGTGAGTGAGGCGGAAAGCAGGAGAGGCTCGGACGTGCATGGAACTCCGTCAACAATTATAACGAAGATAAATTGATTCAGTGCTTCGGTGAAAGGATGGCCACCAGCTGAAATGCTTCTTTGGGCAGAGGAGGTCTCACAAGTAGGAAAACAGCAAAGCAACGGCACAGAGGAAAAGGGCAGCTGACACCTTCATGGTGTGGACAGGTCCCAGACAGCGTCACCGACCACTGCCAAGCGGGAAGACAAGGCCACTGTCAGGTAGGACAGACCTCAAACAAAGCTGGAACTCAGTCTTATGGGAATATAATTGCCAATTATTGGCCACTCAAAAGAAGAAAAGCAGACACACAGATGAATCAGAGAAAAAGACTAATCCAGTGAATGAAATAAGGGAGATGAAAGAGGCAAAAATCACGGTAAAATTTAAAAAAAAAATCTTGCAAACCTTTGCAACACGAATGGAAGTGATGGTTTTACACTAAAACAGCACTCTGGTCTGCAGCCTATAATTTGCATGCTGTTCCACCTTATCATTTGGCTGAACAGACCTAACATTACAGAATAAGGTAAACACTGAATAATCCAGACCTGAAACACACAGGGCCCTCCTGGTCACTCTGAGCTCAAAATGTCTGCGCACTTCTTCCTTCAGTTCTGCTTACAGCTAGTCTTTCCTGGAGCTGACCAGACACCTGGGTTTGTCTAGCTGTTTAAAAAGTCATGATGCTAAAAGGAACCTTCTATGCCTGAAAAGACAGAGAGAGAAACAAGAAAAGGAAAATCAAGGACACTCTCCTTAGGTTACTCTCCGGGTCTGTTATTTGAGCCATTTCCTGGAATGTCGGGTCTTCTCCTTGGCCTATGAGGTAAGGTCTGAAATGCTCTGAGAGGCTTCCAAGACTTTCAGGCCAGGCCCTGCTTGCTGCATCGCAGCCTCTCCCTCCACACAATGAAAGGTGCTAGGTGCTTGCTAGGAAGCCATCTCCCCCTTTGGGCTTCAGGCCACGTCCACTCCCGGGGAAGCATTTCTAAAGGTGGCGTGAGGCTCCTCATGGGCTACGGCCCTGTGAGAACACACCACATGCACACCTGTTTGCAAACTCAGGAAACTTGTGACTGCAGAAATAGGGGTGATGAGACAGAGAAAGCTTCGAAGAAGTTTGACAGGGATATTCCTGGTGAGGGTAGTGATGGGTTTTCCACGGTGCCCCAGCAAAGACACAGACAGAAGGAAAAAGGGAAAGGGGCTTTATTTTCTTGGAGGACACGGAGAGAATTCAGGGAAGATAAGGAATTTTCTGGATTGGAACAAAGGGGGGCTGAGGCTTTTACGGCTTTTTGTCAGGGGTGGGGTTTGAGGAGGATGTTTAGATTTACCTGAGGAGCTGATTGGGGCCTTCCCTGAGGTGGCAGGACAGGTGAAAAGAAACTGCACCCTGGGATGAGTTGGAGAAAAAGGGGGAGGTTGTCTTTGGGAAGATAAGCTGTAGTTTTAAGGGCTTCAGCCATATTAGATGACCACCATAATGATTCGGCAATTGGACTCCCTTCCTGGAGTCACCAACTGCCCACAAAGTCACATGACCTGTCTTATTAAACACTGAAAAGCACAATTAATTAGGGTACCTACAGATGTAACCTTTTTTCCAGAATGTACATAAACACTCCATGGCTTAAAGGAGATTATTTCCAAAATATGAGGAGAAAACCCAGAAAATGTACAGATATTTAAGCATCTATGATACTTTTTTAATTGTTAAATTTATTGTTCAAAAATATTTCGTTATGTCTGAAAACACATGATGGGTTAAATTTTCTCTTTTTAATCACTTATAGTCAAATGATTTTAAAAGGCAAGCTGTGAACATGTAGAGTTTTTTTTGGTTGCCTGCAGCAAAAAATTCATTTAATGTGGGGTGTGGGTGCACTTAGCTATGTTCGGTATGCGTGTGGGCGCAGGAGAACCTGGGGCCCCAGAAAGTCTCAAAGACCTGGTCCTGTGTGCAGCTGGCAGAGCGCAAACAGCACAAGGGGAACTGTAGATGGCGGTCCCACCAGAGCTTGTCAATCCTTTTGCCTCACCTCTCATGAAATCATCAGTAAAAACATAGGATAGTACACCACTGATGTCCACAGGGGCCCTTGTGTCCTGAGTGGAGGTGAGGAGGATACATCATTCAGGATTAGGACAGAGAAACAAACCCAGGCCACAGGGAGGATGAAGGCAAGGCTGAGCCCAGAGGGCTTAAGCATCAGGCTTCAAGCCAAGTCTGCCTGGGTCTTTGAGGCAAGAAGACCCTAATGCTGCCTGTGCTTCACAAACTATGTCTTTCTGAAAATGCAGGGCCATTAAGATTTCCTGGCACTGGTGCTGGGGAGATAGCTCCGTGGCACAAGTGCCTGCCTGGCGAGTGCAAGGTCGTGAGTTCGAACCCCAGCTCCGCAAAAAAAAAGATTTCCTGGCACTGAGGAGAGGTTGAAAACAGAAGTGATCAGTAGTGTTTCACAAATAGTTCTCAATAGAGATTTACAGAATTGTGAGAGAAAAGGCTTAGGGGTAGGGAAAATCAGGCATAAAAGGCCCTGATCCATCCAGGTCTGCCAGGCATTTTTAGAGCAGCCTCCTGTTTACCAAGTCTTTCTAGTTATAACAGACATGTTCAAAACAAACTGCAATAGTCAGGTGGCATACAGAGCCACAGGAAATGAACATTTCTCATTGTGTAAAACTGATCCATGGGAAATGGAAAGCAGAAAGCAGCAGTGTCTATTATTTCATGTTTATTTTTATACTTCATAAAAACCACAAAGAATTTGAAAAATATTTTCTATTAGCCCAATCTAGAGTCCCTGAAATCTAGCTATAGCAAAGCATCCCCGATAGGCAGCAGGCTTAGCACGGTTCCCTCTCCTTGCTTCAGACCTGTTTCCATCCAGCTTCAGGTCTGCCGGCCTCCTGAGCCCTGCACCTGGTATGGGCTTGATCCTCGCACAATCAACTCCTAGGCCCCACAGTGCTCTCTGTCTCTCTCAACTCCAGGTCCCAAATGTCCCCTGGATCTTTCCGTAGGCATGGATATTCAGGCAGGGCTTGGCAGATACCAGCCAGATCCATATAGCCAGGCTGAGGTTTCCAGCCTCGAAGCAGACTCTGGGACATGATGTGAGACTGAATTCACCTTAGTTAATGGGAATGGGATTCCTAGCCTTTAACCTGAACAACTCATGAATCACCCAGGAAAATTAGCCCTGCCACTGTTTTTTTAATCAGACATCTCATGCAAATTCCAAGTCAACATTTTCTACCGCCAGGTAGACAGTTTCAGTTAACTGTCTCATCAGCCTCCAGCTAATCTACCGATAAATATCAGAAATGATAAGGATCTTAGCAAGCTACTTTTATGTACCTCTTGCTCTATAATAGCAATAACAAATCTTTTAGAGCTTTCAACAACAAACAGCCTGCCCCAACACGCCAGCCACAGGCTCACCAGCACGGCCCTATAACAAACTTAATCTTAAAATAACCTATGAGGTAGGTATGTGGTTTACTCCCAGGTTATTGATGAGAACACTGAGGAAAGTTAACTGAGAAACACCAGATAAGAATTGTAGCCAAACTGGCCACCCCTGTGAGTGCCAAGAAGAAAGGCAGCAAGCAGGGATGATGGCATGTTGCAGGTTCTAGAGAGAATCAAGACAGCTGAGACCAGGCCACTCACCTGGGCATGTCCTAGTGGATAATGGAAGACAGGTGAAGCTTAGGTTACTTTATTTATTTGTTTGTTTCTCTGTTTAGTCTTTTTGAGACAGGGTCTCACTATGCAGTTGAGGCTGGCCTTGAGCTCACTTTTGTAGCCCAGGCTGGTCTTGAACTTGCACCGATCCTCCTGCCTCAGCCTCCCAAGTGCTGGGATTACAGGCGTGAGCTACCACGCCCGGCAAGCTTAGGTTACTTTAAATGCTCCTATCTGTGTTTGAAGGGAGAAGGGCAGGACGAGCCACTCTCTCTAGGCACTAGCAGCAAGCTCCCCTCACTGCTCATGCGCTGTCTGTCCTTCATCTGGTTCTCTGCCAGGCCAGGGAACAAACTAGCAGGACTGGACTAGATTCCTGAAGTTAGCTCAGTTTTGCAAGGTTACAGGCTAGCAAGTGACAAAGCTGAGATTCAAACCCAGGCAATTTGTTTCCTTACAGACTCTGTTTCTAAACCATGCAAAGAAAACAAAATGCTTCTCTGCCACGAAAATCAGTAAGCTTCTCTCCCTCCTGACATTAATGACTTCTGATTTTGAGTATCTGGTGGAGTTTATTCTGCTTAAGATCTCTCTACACCTCATCACCTCAAGGTGGAGATTTTCAAATGCATTCTGCAGAGAAAGGAAATGGCCTCAGTGAGATTAGTGATTTACTGTAAAACCAGAACCAAGACACTACCTACCTCTCACTCATTTCTTTCCTAGGTCTCCACACAACCTTGGGACTACACCTTAATATTCTAGGTATTAGTTCTGGTCTTCCAGAAATGACAAGCAGAAATCTATCCAGGTTGTTATACATAACAGGATAGCTATATTAAGTGTAATAACACAAAAGAAAATACGTTTTACATTAATATAAACAGAAGATAAACTGTTCTGTGTAAAATGAAAGGAGACCCAAGGCACCTGAAGAGTGCATAGTGCTGGAAGACAATTCTCCAGTGATGTTTCTAGAAGTCTTACTTTGGACTCTCTTTTCTGGGATATATGCATAGCAAACAGAGGAAGCTAGAGGCAGTGCTCCTCTGCAGATCAGAAGGCACATTTGTTTGTCGATCAGCACACCGAAGAGAGAGAGAGAGAACAATCTCTGCCCTGAGATGTGCTTACATTGCAGAGTAATAAAGATAATGCCACTGTGCACTGCAGCTCCCCTTACAAGTGGAGCTTTCTGAAGGTCAGCCACAAAGTGTATCCTGCGTGTACAGAATTTTCTCAGTCCCACAACCACATCAACCACCACGGGAGTTGGGAGCAAGGGGCGTGGATGGGAGCATGATGTTTGTGCTGCTGGCTGTATGGAGTTAAAAACTGAATAGATACAGTGGGCCTTGCTGTTTCCTTACCAGAGATCTCGTAGCTTTCTACTGTTAACTGCTACACTGGGACTGGTGGACAACGATGCTTGGAGTCAAGCTTCTACAGATCGTTACTTTTGTACCACCAGTAAAACAACTAATGATTGTGACAGATTCTTCCTATTCATCTTTTTCATCCTGCTTTATCGATTCTGCTAAAATGTCATGATTGCTGTATTCTCATAAGTGCTGTTTGTTCACAGCCTCTTTTTTCATTATTGGTACTTTCATTCTTTTTCACTGATTTCTTCCTTTTGCCTTTCTTGGCTGGCTGGTTCACAGCTTTCACTTTTAAAATCAGATTTCTAAGAGAAATAATGTATGCCATCAGTTTAGTAGATAAAGATTTTGAAGGTGGGTCAGTGGATAAGTCTGTCAGTGTGCAAACTGAGCTCCCATGTATCAGGAGCCTTATGTAATGAGTACTTATCTGCTCTCTCAGCCTCACCTGTGGCCTGGCGTCTTTTGCACTGTATTGTGTCTGCGGCTGGAAGTCTACAAACAACTTTTTTCCTGCCTTCTTTACCCACTGGTTTCCTGTTATATTTCACCTATGACAGGTAGAGGATGAGCATCAAACATAATAGAGAAACTGACTGCATTTAGTTCTAACAGTGTGACAGCTACTATAGGGATAGTGACAGCAGCGTGACTCAGAACTTGTCACCTCGTCCAGTGCAGCGTTCAGCTTAACAGATACGGTACCTTGCAGACAGAATTTCCCACCCAGGTCCAGGTTGGTGTGCTCTTGTCACACTGACTCGGTCGGATGGAACACCCCTCGGCCCAACCCTGCCGAACGCCATAGCACCGTGTTCAGCACACCAGGACAACAGTGTGGCCCACAGGCTGTACATATTTTAGTGCTGCCTCTGTTCACTTAACTGTTGCTAGGACTATTATGGAATTACAACCATTCCACGAAGTGGGGGCAAAGAAGTGCTCCTATATATTCCATATGGGTTGGGACTTCTGCTGAACAAAACAGGGAGAGGTCTGGGAGGAATAAGTGTGGTCCCTCCCCTTCTTAGTCTGGGATATTCCAGGTTTTCCTTCTCATGTGCTAGTTCTTCTCTGCTGCTTCAAGCTCATGCATTATTTTTTCCCCTTAACATGCCTATCGTCACCTGCATTCCCTCTCACTTCTAGTCCATCCTCTACTGTGGTATGTGTCTTTTTCCCTTTATCCCTCAGGAGGCTTTCTCAGCTATGCCAAAAAATCCAATAGCAGCCTTCTGTATGTGGCTTCCTCTCATCATTCCCCTTCGGTTCTGAAGGCAGTAGGTGCCACTGCAAAGGCTCCTGTGAGGCCTCGGACCTACACCCAGCGGTGACTAATTCTAGGCTCTCACTCTAAAAAGCATCAAACTGGAATGTAAGTTAAAACAGAAATTTTAAAAAGACAAGTCTGATGGAGTTAATTCCCACATCTTGAAAATAAAGGCCCATTTCCCTTGGAAGTTTCCAGAAGCACACCAAGCTCATTTCTCTCACCACAGGAAGACAGAAAAACTATGCCTGAGGTATAGAATGCAGCTTATGGTGGTGGCTGGGAGCCCTGGACTTCCCTGATCAGGAGGTAAAGACTAAACTATGTGTATGAGCATGCACTGGGTGGGACCTGGGCTGGCTCGCAGGGTGCTGGTGCTATAGGAAGCACAGATTTCCCCAGCTGGCAGAAAAAGACTATTTCTGCCCAGCAAGGCACCAAGGCTCAGTACCACATGACTGATGTGCTTCTGTGGGAGAATGCACAAACTAGATATTCTCCACCATCAATACAAATGTAGCTCTAAAACAGTCATGAAAGATAAAAAAGCAAAACAGCTATCAAAATTGCTCTTACATTGTTTATGGATATATTATTTTTCAATGCTTACTACCTATAAGGTAGTTATTAACTCTGGGGAGGAAATCAGTGAAAAAGAATGAAAGTACCAATAATGTAAAAAGACCAACCTAAATCTTCTGTGGCAAACTATTTACCTCTGCTAGATCTATGTGATATGTACTTAGGTGTACATACCACATACAGTGTGGATGTACGCCACATTGTTTTCTATCTGGTTTTGTTTATTTGAAATATTTCATAATACAGGGCCTGGCAGGATGGCTCAGTGGTCTAAAGTGCCTGCTTAGGAAAGCTTAGGTGGCTTCAGGGACCACGGTTCAATCCTGGCACCACATGCTGCACCAGCCCTGCCCTCAGGGCAGGCTGAACTGGCCATAAAAAATGAGTGAATAAACAAAGGAAGGTTCTGAAACAAGAAAAAAACAAATAAAATAAAAAATTCTAAAAAATAAATAAATAAAGCTCCTGATCAGAGCTTAGTGACTCTTCCTGAACTTGACCCTCTGTTCTCTCCTTCTCTGAACTTATGGTAACGGTTAAATCTACTTCTTCGGCCCCACTCTGAACTCCAAAGCCTTGGGTCCGCTTACTGCTGTGACTCTGGTGTGTCCTGTCTTCTTCTTGTGCTTCCTGACCTGGCTGCGGCTCCCCCTTGTCATCCTTCAATGGTGAGCACAGAACAAATTCTGGGAAGTTGTCTCCCCATTTCCAGGTATGGCTGGGTAGCTTCCCTCTAGACACCCCTTGTCATAACTCTGAGCAAAACTGAAGCCAATTATCTGATCATCTCTTCCACTAGGAAGTGACATCATGACAGCAGGACCAGTACCTGTTGTCCATTGTATGAACAGCATGTAGCATGATGGGAGAGCAGATGGACAAGTAGACCACACAAGCATCTGGTAATGGGACTAATCCACTTCCCCTGTCTCTTCTCCTTCAACATCAAGAGGTCTGAGGATCTGTTTGTTTTTGATAACACATTAAAAAAAAAAAAAAATAGGGAAAAGCAACCAGTTTTTGATCTCCTACAACCATTACTTTTTAACTAAAATAATCATAGAAAAAGGATTATTGAAAACTGGCAGGGCCCGGCAGGATGGCTCAGTGGTCTGGGGCTCCTGCTTAGGAAAGCTTGGGTGGCTGCAGGGACCGCGGTTCGATCCCCAGCACCCATTGCTGCACCAGCCCTGCCTTCGAGGCAGGCTGAGCCGGCCATGAAAATAAATAAACAAACAAAAGTTCTGAAACAAGAAAAAAAAGAGAAAGAGAAAGAGAAAAAGAAAGAAAGAAAGAAAGAAAGGAAGGAAGAAAGAAAGGAAGATTGGCAGAGACTGGGAGAAGAATAATATAACATTTTAAAAAATTATTATAATAAACAGTAATTATTTTATCAATTGTTTCAGACAGTATAATAAGACATCAAGACCAACAGTACAGTTAAGGCCCAAAAGAGGCAATGTGTCTCTTCTGCCTACTGGTGTGTCAACTGGCAGGGTCTCCTCAGCCCCCACACATGTGAAGCCTCACTTTGCCTAGGTCAATTCACCAAAGAATTGGCCCAGTTCCTGTACTGTACATGAGGAAACGCAGATTCCTGCTGTCAGAGATGGAACAGAGAGCACCTAGCATGTGTCAGAGGAGGCACTAGACAAATGACTGAGACACAGTCCTTACCACAAAGGGTCTCTCATGTAGTGAAGAAAACTAAACACTGCCCTCCTCCACATACATTTCCATTCAATAAAATACTGAGAGTATTTATCCTGAGTATCTGCAGAATTATGAGATTGCTCAAAGAGGAAAGACCAAGTAATAGTACCTAAGAGAGGCACTAAAGAAAGCTTCCTGTGGAACATGAGATTTAAAATTGGTCATTTAAAGATAAGTACACTAGCTGGGTATGGTGGCGCACGCCTGTAATCCCAGCACGAGGCAGGAGGACCAGTGCGAGTTCGAGACCAGCCTGGGCTACAAAAGTGAGCTCAAGGTCAGCCTGAACTGCATAGTGAGACCCTGTCTCAAAAAGCCAAAAGAAAGAAAGAAAGAAAGAAAGAAAGAAAGAAAGAAAGAAAGAAAGAAAGAAAGAAAGAAAGAAAGATAAGTACACTAAGCTTGGCCCTGCCCACAGGTACACTGAGCAGGCAACAGAATCTGAACACGGTGGCGTGCGCCCAGTGCTGGGGAGGCTAACAATAGGAGAGTCGGTATGAGTAGGAGCTGTGTAGTGAGACCCTGTACAAAAATATACAAGTTTGAAAAATGAAAATAAATAAATAAAAATAAGTAGAAATCTGGTCAGACACCAGAAGGAATATTCAAGGCAGGAGCGCTTTTCACACATATGCAAAGGCTACTGAGGCTCAGAGCACGGGCGTACAGAACAGCAGGGGCTAGACAGGCCCCATGACTTGCTCTAAGGTCTCTTAGGCCCAGGGGCACCTGACCAGGTTTGATGACTCTCACTGCATGCCTCTTTTCACTGGACTCACATGTCTTTTTTGCCAGTGCAATGTAGCCTTGCGAAATGAGGGCCATTTTTAATAAATGCCATGACACACTGTGGTCACAAAAGGGGGAGGGGGGTCAGACAGAAGTCCAAGGAAGCAAATGAGGATCACACCCAAAGTGCCAAAGACTGAGGCAGCACATAACACAGCCATGTACGATGGTGAGAAAAAGATGGTAGCAGAAGTAGCCACTGAAACCAGTGTTTATATGATTAAAATTCTCCCTCATACAGTACTTTTTTTTTTTTTTTTTTTGTCTTTTTGAGACAGGGTCTGGCTATGCAGTTCAGGCTGGCCCTGAGCTCATTTTTCTAGCCCAGGCTGGTCTCCAACTTGCACCAATCCTCCTGCCTCAGCCTCTCAAGTGCTGGGATTACAGGCATGCACCACTGTGCCTGGCTCAGTACATTATTTCTTCACAAGACAAAATTAATGGACAAAATTAATATGCAAACTCACAACTAAGAAGAACACGAGATAGTATTTCCAACTACATTTGAGACCATCAGTGCTGTCAAAAGGTAAAATAAGCATTTTTATGTATGATGAGAGATCAGGCACTAGTTCCATGGAAGCCAGAAGATTAGAGAAACAGCTAATTGACAGGTATCCATGCTGTTTGTTAAGGAAGAAAATGTTTTTCTCACAGACAATAGGGGCTCTAAAGTTCCACACAGAGCACAGGCTCTGTGCAGGGAAGGAGAGGAACACAGTGTCCCTGTAAGCTAGCTAGAGCCCTCAACACTGTTGCCAGAGAACGTGGTATTTTCTCTCCAAAAAATGGTCAAACGGCTTCATCTTAGAGAAGGAGAATAAAAAGACATAACCATATCAATCCTTCATTTTTGATACTTGGCTAGAAAGATAATTATTTAAAGACTAGCGCAGGCATTTCAGATGCTCCAAACACCTTTCACTTGACATTCTGCCTGTACAAGGTTATGTCCTTAAACTCTAATTAGAGATGCCTAACCTGATCACATCTTCTCACTTTTTTCTTCAAACTGAGTCTTTTTTTTAAAAGAATTTATTTTATTTTTTCTTGTTTCAGAACTTTTGTTTGTTTATTTATTTTTATGGCCAGCTCAGCCTGCCCTGAGGCAGGGCTGGTGCAGCATGTGGTGCCAGGGATCGAACCTCAGTCCCTGCAGCCACCGAAGCTTTCCTAAGCAAGCGCTTTACACCACTGAGCCATCCTGCTGGGCCCCCAAACTGAGTCTTCTTTTTTTTTTTCAAACTGAGTCTTCTTAATGGAAAAAAAAAAAAAAAAAAAACTTTAAATAAGGTTTGAGCCTAGGTGGAGGACTTTCCATAACACCTTCAAAGCAAACAGCAGATTATTTTTTGTTTTTAAAAAAAAAAATTTAAAGACACACTTTTTTTTTTTTTTCCTTTCGGTACCAGGGATTGAACTCGGGACCCTGCACTTTCCAGGCAAGCACTTATTCTACTGTGCAATCTCCCTGGCTCCTGTTTTGTAAAAATGAAAGCCCTGCATATGCGTACTTCCGTCTGTTTGCATGAAAAAGAGGAAAGGTGTGGAACAACACAGCCAGTTTGTGGACACTGCTCATTCCAACAGGGTAGCAACAGAGGAGGACTAGGGGAGAGGTGATGTTCTCTTTGTATCTCCTCTTATGGTTCACACATATTACAACAGTCATAAAATATGATTCTCCCTTTGACTGGGTAGAAAATGTGAGAAGAAAATAAATCCTATGATAAATACATATTTAGATTTTTAAAAACTGACTCAGTGAGTAGTCTATGAGTAACATGTATTCCATAGTATATATATATGTAGGATCCAGCCAGATACCTAACAGGTGGCTTTTAGAAACAACCCCTAGGACAAAATGTACCTGAGAACTGTCAGGAAAGTAATCCATTTAACATCTAGCACCTGAAATTAGGAGCCCAATGGGAGTCACCCACTTACCAAAACTGCACCCGGGAATCAGGTGGCAATACAAGCAAGTCAAGAGCAATTACTTGCTGTACCACAGCAGAAAATAATTAACTCTAGTTCTAAAGCTGTTTGGGCTTAACGTACTACATGTCTAAGGCATGGCAAGCGGAAGTGTCTCCAACACCTGGGAGTTTGTGGGCACTGCAGAAGAAAGACAAATGTGGCTCAGTCTGATTAGTGCCACTAAGACTTGCTCTGTAGTGTGGGAACATCTCAGTCTCAGGGAGATCCTGCTTTCTAACAAATTGAGATAAATATCTCCATTTTACAGGTTGTAATGAGAAATGAGTAAGGTCATGTAGTGAAGCCACTTAGCAGGTATCCCTGGGAAACAACAGGCATGCCATAAAGGAAGCGATTGTTACTAAGTCATTCTGATGCCCACTGACCATTCCTGGGCTCACTCTCGCTCCTATAAAAACAAAAATTTGTAACGGTTTCCCCTATCAGTACCATCACCATTGCAGGCAAAAGGAGTACTGACCAAATCACATAATTTGGATCCTGGAGATCTTGTTAAAAATCAGGTAATGATTCGACAGGTCTGAATAGGTCCAGGGATGCAACTGTTAAAATTCTGCTAGTGAGGCTGCTGTGCCCACATCTGAGTGGTCCCTTTCTAGATCAGAACAGCACTAAATTAAACACATGAACAGGCCGAGGAAGTGGGAATGACTGAGTGACGGCAGCAGTCCTCCATGAGGCTCTACGCACAGGGTACGCTTCCCACTTCGCGCAGCTCACCTCCCACTGCATTAGAATGCCCTGTCCCTCCATGGGGTGGTGAGCTCCTCAAAGTCTGGAGTCCATCCTGCGGCCCCAAGCAGCAGCTGCACTCAACGCAGACACTTGGTTCAGGATACAAGCTGTTATGGTTTGTGTGTAGTTGTCCCCACAAAGCCTTATGTAAGTCATGGGGCAAAGCGGTTGGAGGGACTGCAAGTGACTTGGGCGGGACCAGAAGACCATAAGGGGGGGGGCGCTCAAGGCTCCAGAGGCCTGGGCGTTAAGCTGACAGCAGGCACTTCGACCAAGCCGGTGGTCTCTCAGAAGTGTGGAGAGGGTCATTCTGGACAGGGCAGAGCTTCAGCCTCCTGAGCAAATAAGGCTCTGAGGACTTGCTGCAGAACTCAGGCTATTTAAACTAGAACTATGAACTAGAACTATAGAACTATGAAACCACCAGTAAATGTGAGCTAAAAATAAACCTTTCCTTCCCTCATCTTGAGTGTCGGGTATTTATCCCAACGAGAGAAGAGTAACCTGTGAATATCATCACGAATGAAACTCAGGGTAATTGCTATTGCTCACTTGGTAAAAGTAGAAATGAGTTATAATTTCCTATTTCTTAGTCACTAAGCTGGCTTCGCATAAGGTTGAAGTTGATGAATGCCTTCACTTGCTCCTAGCACTAAAAGTCTGTTTATTGTTTCTGCTTTGCCTCCCTCCCCAAATAATTAACTGATAAATCAGTGTCACCTGAAAAGAATAAGAAACACTTTAAAAAAAACAAAGCCACTGGCCACATGACTTTCTATTCGGTAATCTCTTTTTATATTTACAGGAACAAGAAACACCCCAAACACCTGGTGACCCATACACAACATTGCAACCATGTCAAGAGAATTCACCACTGCAAGAATTAATGGCCATTCTGGTGCCCCACTGGCTAGAGCTAAAATTAGACTTCTCAGTGATCCCACCTGGGCTTTCGTCCCCGGGACCCCTGGCAAGACGGACTTTGGGTGAAAGTCCTCCCGCTGCCCACTTGCCGTATTGTTGCTAGTAAAACTCTTTCTCCTTTGGTCATTATGTTTCTGAAAGTTACTGGCATCACCAGACAACCGGGGAACAGTACCTCTGACAATGACATTTCTTCCAGTAGCACTGTTAGCATGATAAAGCTTGATAAAGAAGCACCTGAGAAGCTGAGCATAGTGGCACACAGCAGCAATCCTAGTGCCTTAGCAGGCTAACACAGGATGATCATGAGTTTGAGGTCAACCTGGGTAACTTAGGAGGGCCCTGTCTCAAAATTTAAAATTACAAAGGGCTGTGGATATGGCTCAGTGGCAGAGTATCGGTTTGATCCCTCACATCAGGAGAAAAAATAAAAAAATAAAAATAAACGATCTAAACTTTCACTTTAGAAATAAAAAGTTTGCAGAATTCTTTTTACTGTAACACAAATAAAAAGACCCAGAACTCCCTTCTTCTTTGCAGTAAAGTCTCTTCCTCACGGAATAAGAGTACACACATTTTCCCTCACCAAGTTATTGTAGTTAGCCTAGATTCTCTCCTGTTAGGCATCTAACAGGTTCATTGCTGCAACGTATTCCAGCCTCCAGATATTCCAAGCAATTAAGGATTGCTAAAAACAATCCTGTACCTAGAAGAAAATGTATCAAGTTTTCCAACTGAGTTTGTCATATTAGTGTGAACTTGTACCATTAAGTTTTTCTGTTTTTTATAGGGTTAATCATAAGGCAAGAGTAAGTAGAGATTAAATTTGTCAAGTAAACCACGGTGGCAAAATCAGATTTTATTATTAGTAGTTAGAAACCTGGTAAAGTCAGGAGCACTACTGAAAATACAAGTTTCTTTTTTTTTTTTTTTTTTAATTTATTTATTTATTTATTTATTTTTTCCTTGTTTCAGAACCCTTGTTTGTTTATTCACTCATTTTTATGGCCGGCTCAGCCCGCCCCGAGGGCAGGGCTGGCACAGCATGTGGTGCCGGGGATCAAACCGTGGTCCCTGAAGCCTCCCAAGCTTCCCCAAGCAGGGGCTTTAGACCACTGAGCCATCCCGCCAGGCCCGAAAATACAAGTTTCAGTAGACAACAGTAGGAAGCATTTGAACAAATTTGATCTGTTTATATAGGATGAATTCTCTGATCACAGCCCGGTGTTCTATCTAGTCGGTTGGTCAGTTCAGCTGATGTCCTAGGGCTCTTTAGTTGCAAATTGATACACGGTGCACATTTTGATTTTACCTTGATGGTTTGCTAAACAAATTTAATCTCCACTTGTTCCTGCTGCAGGATTTACCACATGAAAGTAGAAAGATTTAAGTCACTGCATAAGTGGAAGTATAAATGTGACAACTCAGTTGAAAAACTTGCTACAAATCATCACAGATAGGAAAAAGCATTTTGCTTTTTCATTTTTAATGATCCTTACAGTACAACATCCATTTAATTCCTTTTGGTATGTTTGAAAGTTTATTTCTAGTGCTGAAATGTTCATGATTTGTGTATGGTTAACTGGGTTAGGCCTCTCAGTAGAATAATAGGACTCCAACACACGTTATTCATTCCATTTATAACATGGGAACTGTCATTAGGTGTTTTAAAAGTTTGCTCCACTGTACATATGCCACCCAGGCAGGCAATATCTCAGTTGCTGGTAGTAAAGAAATTGATCCCTTCTGAACAATTTCTGGGCTTCTGCAGAACTTTAAAATCATCCAATCATTAGGGCTTTTCAGCACCTCGGCAGCCTCATTGTACCGTTGTTTTTTGTTTGTTTGTTTGTTTTAGAATTTTATTTATTTATTTTTTTTCTTGTTTCAGAACTTTTGTTTGTTTATTTCTTTTTATGGCCCGCTCAGCCTGCCCTGAGGGCAGGGCTGACACAGCATGTGGTGCCGGGATCAAACCGCAGTCCCTGCAGCCGCCTAAGCTTTCCTGAGCAGGTGCTTTAGACCACTGAGCCATCCTGCCAGGCCCCTGTACTGTTGTTATTAAGGATTTTATTTTCTTTGTCTCAAGGGTTCTCAAAGCAAATACATATTCCCAAACATATACTTATATTTCTTACAGAAGAGTAGGTTTTCCATTCATGACCTAAAACAAATGTTAAATAGAATGATTGCGAGGGTGGCCTGCATGTTTCCCAAGCTTTTCCATAGTGACAGTGCTTCACTTTTTTCTTCCTACACTTTGAGAAACTCCAGAAAGTGCTTAATTTTCTTCTTGGGTTAAAAAGCAGCCATATGACATCCAGAGCAGCTTCCAGGAAAGACAAGAGAACCCGGGCTGCATCATGGAAAGGGTTGGGTCCTACAGCCCTTGTGGAAAGCATTTGAAAACCCAAACACCTTCTGACTCCCAAATCATTCTGAGAATTCCGCCTAAATCAAAGTCATGTATTCACACAAAGCTTGAACGTAAAAGTTTATGCATGTCTTCATTACATTGTCATCAAATTTGAAAAAACTTAACTTTCTAAAAGTCATGAATAAATAATGAAACTATAGACATTTAAAAAGCTTTCATCAAATATTTAAGTGCGAAATATTTATGATCTAGTATTACACACAGATAATGAAATAGTGAACCCAAAATTGTCACAGTTCCCTAAAAGTAAGACTTATATATTTTAATGAGACTCAAATGAACTATAACTACCACTGGAGAGGGTGGCTTGAAGTTTCTCCTTTGTATTTTCCTTAATTCTGGTAGTTTTTCATTTTCTACAATATATATGTTATTTTTAACTCAAATATAAAATATTTTCCCTTTTTTTCTCCTTCATCATAAAGTAATCTTCATACTTGTGGAACCAGTTAATCACTAGGTTTATAGGATGGATGGATGGACGGATGGATGGACGGACAGATTGGTTGACTTAGGTGCTAAGGCTCAAACCCAGGGCCTCACCCATGCTTAGGGCACTGTCCAGCCCTGAGCTATAGCCTTAGCTAGATTAGTAAGAAATTAATGGAATTAAATAATGACAGGTGAACATGAAATTAACTTACCATCAAGGTCTGATTTTAACTTCTTGTATGAAAGTCCTCCCAGCAGATTCTTTGCCAACAGGCTCTAATTACTACTTGTTGATCTTTTTTGTCTGAAACAGTCTAATAACTCCTAATAAATCAAACTCCAAAGCAGATCAGGAAGGGAAAGGTTCAGAGGGAGCTGGCTCTGATGCTGTACACAGTGATAAAAGCCATGAATATGAATGGCTGGAGTCTTTGGGCAGAGGAATGGAAACTCAGGACCTGCTATTCAGGAGAGCAGCCTGCTCCTTGTCCGTGGACCACTGGTCGCCCTTCTGCAGTCACTCACCCCCTTCCCCTGGCCTTGATTCTCAGTGGGCAGAGAACTGTGTTGGGCCTGGAGCCTTCATGGTGTTCTCACATTGCAAAAGCACAGAAGATAAAAGGCCTCTATGTTGAAAGCTTGTGCCTCATTGGGTAAGAACAATGCTAACTGGGCTTAAAAACACGTTGCTACTTCTCATATCAATCGCAGCGTTTGCCATGCTACTCCCCAATCTACTGGAAGGTACAAGGGTGAGCATTGTTTAATTAGCTTTGGGAATCTCAAGGGCTATGTTAGACCTTTAATTAAAGGAGCTGTTAGAGTGAATGGTGCTTCTGTGTTAGGGAGGGATGGGTGGGTTCTGCCATGGTCTTGGTAATCTGCAAATGCAACTGTGGACAAACTTAGAAGGTTAAAAGAATTCACTTCTTACTAAAACAGAGTTCAAGACAGCAATATCCAAAGTTTTTATTTAACATCTGAATGGCTTTATAGTGCTTAAATTGTTTGCTCTTAATTTCAGAATTTTATTATCCAGGCCAAACACAAAAACTCAGGGTTGTAGAGTTGGAGTTCCCTGTTCAAAAGTGTTTGGCTCTCAGGCAGATAGAGAAAGACAGGACATACGCAGCAGGTGCCCAGTGCTGGCTGCAGGTGCTGTGGCGATAAAGGCTCAGCACACAGAGCCAGGCACCAAATTTTTCAAATGCAACTGGAAACCAGTATTTTAACTTAAAATCTGTATATCTTGTATACAGTGACAACTAAAATGAAAAATCAATGCTTCCATGAGCAAGGAAAATATCTCTGAAGGTCAAAAGAAGCCTGTGTACTACAGTTTCACAGCTTTTAAGGCATAAAGAACGAATTTTTCACACAGGCTTTTTTAAAAGTGCACTAACTTTATCTATATCCAAAACCCACCACTCGGTAAATAGGCAAGGAAAGAATCAGTAATTTAAATTCTGAACTGCCTAATCAAGCTTCTAAGATCATTTTAGGTCTATTTTCCTTTCATTAAAATAAGAATAATGTACTAGTTTTACAATTCAAATATTTACCCAAGGACTTAAGAAGTCAAATGTACTTCCATTTTACCGCAGTGGTACTACTAATTTCTCTCTTAAGTCCGAAAAGACTGAGGTTTGTAAAAAAATCCTGTGTAACTTGAGAGTGAGACTGGAAACCCAGAGTCTCATCTCCTTATGAGCGAACAACCAAATAAAAAATCTCCTTTAAACTGATGACCAAAGAAGGCAGGCCTATTAACCCTGTAGGTTCACAAAGCCAGCCATCCTCCAAGCCAATTACTTTTATAATAGTCGCAGGACAATGAACTCAGTTTCTCACTTAACTCATGAAAAGGAAATGTGTTGAGACATTACTGATCTTTACCAAATGGAAGAGTAATCATATGGCATGCACTGTTCCCCTTAACATGAATAACTCAGACTTTCACAGGGACGTTGTTCAACACAAGGAACACTTGTGAGTTCCTAGAACTCACACTTCAATATTTACTGACTTGCTCTCCACACTCACCATTTCTGGGTGGAAGAGCAGCTTTTGGTTTGCAATAGACGTGAGTCATTCTACGCACTTATCCCACCTGTTAAATAAGTCAAAACAAGAAATAAATGGCTTTTTAAAATTTTAACCTGTGTGTCAGTGCAGGAAAACAGTATAAAGTATTTTAATAATGAAAGATCTCACTGTGATGCATCTTTTTTTTTTTCTTCCGGGTAACACTGCAACTTTCAAAACATGCTTGTATATTATGTATACATATATTACCATTTTGTCACAAAGTTTTAAGTTGAAATGACATAATATGGAGTTATCAATACAGATATTAGGGTATCAGTTGCACTTTAAGTGTGATTCCCTTTCTCCAATTTCTCTCCTTTTAGGTCCCAAATTTCCTATATTAGGAAAAGAGAAAGAAAAAGGTGGGGGGTGGGGGGGAAGGTTGTATACAGATGCTTGAGAAATGCAAAATTCCTTTGCGAAGCTGCTTTCTTATATTATCCAAATTACAGAAAGCACTTCTTGACAGACAAAACAAGTCTGTCAGCAAGTCACCACAGTTAAACAGCAAAGTCAGCAAGAGGACCTTTTAAAAAGCACTCTATGCCAGGGACAAGATGGGCAAGCACGTCCCAGAGCCTTGTTCCTCCCTCTGGAAACAGCCACAGCAACATCTCACTGAGACAAAGACTTTCTAGAATCTTTCCTAATAGCCTCTCCATCCAGTCACCACAGAGAAGGATCAACAGCGGTTCTCTGCATGAAAAGCCTTTGTCATGTGGCACCCAAATCCATCGGGTGCCGAAACTAAATTCTCACAGACAAGGGAAATCTTTGGTCCTAAAGAGAATAACACAAGGAAGTAGGAAGGAGTCTCTTTTTAATCTAGTACTTAACCTGGACATCGAGGTCAACAATTCTCAAACACAGCCTTCTGAAATAGTCCAGCTGTTATCCTCTTAATCTGATGCTGAGTTCTTAATCACTACTCTCAGAGGTCTGCAAACCTTTTTAGAGAGAGGGGAAATTCTCAGAGCTCTGAGTGGGAGCAGGTCAGTCAATTCTGAGAAAGAGATGTTGACCTCACCGGTTCCCCATTCAGCAGAAGACAAATTTCTCCTGTAGAAAGGTGAGAGGGCTGACCAAGCCGCAGCCCATCTGCACTCTGCCTCTCTCATTTACTGGCTAGAAGTTTCTGCTACTACTATCCCGGGAAGCCTCCTACAAGCCAATCAGGATCTCAGAGAGTAGTTCCTGGAGAACTCAACTGTGACTCTCAGAAAAGAAGGTTTAAGTTATGGTTTCTTACGCCATGCTCAACCTTATTTATTGTTTATCTGTTTTTGAGACATGGTCTTACTATGTAATCCAGGCTGATCTTGAACTCACACAGATCCTCTTACCTCAGCCTCCCATGGGCTAGGATAACAATCAAGTGCCACCACATATGGCTGTCACATGCTCCACTTTACATCCATACAAGGTCACTGACAATCTTTCATGCTTGTACCAGCCAGCTTGCAATCCCAGTGCTCATTAAATTCATGAGAGGGGCTGGGGAGATAGCTCAGTAGAATAAGCACTTGCCTGGAAAATGCAAGGACCTGAGTTCAATCCCTGGTCTTACTAAATAAATAAATAAATAAATAAATAAATAAATAAATTCATGAGGGCAGGGCAGGCTGTGCACCAGCTCCATCACGAAAACTGTGCTGCAGAATTTGTGTAATTTCAATACATGTTGTCCTCATTTTGCATGCATCCAGTGGCTACGGGTGAACAGAGCAGAGAACAGTCTTAAGAGAGTATTAAGGGCTGGGGAGATGGCTCAGTAGAATAAGTGCTTACCTGGCAAGTACAAGGGTCTGAGCTCAATCCCCAGTCCCACCAAAAAAAAAAAAAAAAAAAAAAAAAAAGAGTATTAATTCATCCACCACCTTCAAGCACAGGAAATGTGGGATCAATGCTAATGCCCTTATGGTAATTTCTTAATTGCTACTGTAATAAATTACTATAAATTTAGAGGCTTAAGCCAACACAAACTTATTGTCTTACAGTTTGAAAGCCAGGAACTCTAAAACAGGTGGCAGGCTATGTTCCTTCAGGAGGCTCTGGGAGAGAGTCCATTCCACTCCTTTTCTTGCTTGTGGAGGCTGCCTGCATTCTTTCCATTCATGGCTCCTAATAACCTGTTTCTGTCATCACATCTTCAGAGACTCTCACCTGCTGGCCTTCCTCTCTAAGGACCACATGTATGCAACAGGCCCACCCTGATAATCCAGAGAAATCAGTCATCTCAGTCTCTTCAAATGTGATTGCATTTACAAAATCCCTTTGTCATGGAAGAAATATACTGTACAGTATTCGCTGGCCTCAGAGACTACAGCATGGACATCTTTTGGAGAACATTATTTTTCCAACTATACCCAGTCCAGTTTTTTGAAAAGAATGCTGATATCTGGATATTATCTTGGCTGTGGCTGCTGGAAATATTGCAGGCAGCTGAGTTAGACAGAAATATTATAGGCAGTCAGACAGGGATAGGCCCTGGAAGGAGATAACACAGAAGACAAAATACCTTACAACTGTAAGAGACATGGATGCTCCTGCTGTCAACCAGACCTAAAGACTAAAGATAGAACAAATGCTGACTTCCCGAAAGATAAGCATCAGGATTGAGCATCACCTTGAGGAAGCCAGCAAGTCATTAACCCAACTACTACTGGCTGGCTACTGGACAAAGTCCTGTTCTATATTCATGCCCACTTGCTATGTTGTGACTCGCTTTCCCACTTGATCCTGGACTTTATCAATTTTACCTGAGCAATGGTGCTTTTAATCTCGTTGGTTGGCCATAGTTTTGTCCCACCTCATGCCCACCTAAGTGAATTTCCATGTTCTCCACCTTAGACGCACATAGTTCTACTCTACAAAAGTCCCTGGAAGAGACAGCTTCCTGGAGACAGCTCACTCAGAGCCCCCTTCTGTCCCTCTGTCAGATAGAAGCTTTATTTCTCCCCAATCTATTGTAAGCATAAGCTCTGTTTGTTCCTAAATTTTATTCTTCTGTTTTAGAGAACACGAACTCATCCCAGGTACCGTTCAGGTTGGGAGTTTCATTTTTTTTCCCCTATATCAGAAAGACAAAGCTGCTTGGCAACATCTATTTGTATCAAGACCCCACAGGCAAAGGGCAAGAGAGAAAGGAATGCTTAGCCTGGAGTCCCTGACCCTGAATCAGCTTCCCAAGGCACACACTACATAACCAGTAACACTTCCCAGTGAGTTTAGGGCAGGCTGCACCCAGCCCATCTCCTCCCTCTCAGATGTTCAGAACTCATAACAAAATATCAGGAATGCTGAGACAACCTGCTGTAGGGAAACCTACTTGACTCACTAAGCCCTGAGTTAAGTCAAATTTTCTACACAAAATTTCATGGGAAGATTGGTTTCTTTTCTTGAAATAGCTCTCAGGCAAACTTGGAATCTACCTATTAATTCAATATGCAAGGTAAGTGAAGTGACACATTTTTCAGATATCTCAGTTCTACCTGGGGATTCACTTCCTGGGTGCAAATGAGTCAAGCAAGGGTGGGTGGGGGTTGCTTATTTGTTTGCTTGGTGTTGGTTTCCCTCTTTCTTGCTTTTCTTTACTCTGTCTCTCAAAACTAATGGGAAAAAAATGACAAAGAAATAGCACATCACCAAAAATATTCCTAGGGTTTTGCCTTTTTCTCTTATCTGTCAATTCAATTAGCTAGGTAGATTGACATTTAAAAATGAAATACTTTCATTTAGCAAAAGGACCACTACCATCAAAATGGAGAATAAAGCCTGGCCTTGTGCTGGAGGCACACTGGACTCAGCAGTCTCAGAAATCACCAAGGGAATGGAGGAACCACAGAGCTTAAATCAGACGGAAACTTAATTAGGTGGAAATTTAATTCTATTTAATTAATTCATTTAATGTTCTTTGGGACTTCCAGAAGAATTCAAGAGGCTCTTTGTGCTAACCTCAACTATGGTCATCAGGTAACTCCAACTACTAGTCACCTGAACAAATATTTGGTCCAAGAAGGCCAGGTGGCTTGCAGAGCCATGACTGGCTGTGGATCTCCTTCCTGAGTCTGAAATAGCTTCTTCAGCCTTCCACATTTTCTGTTATCACACTAATCAATGGGTATTGCAAGAATCCATACTCTGGAGCCAAGAAAATAGCTCAGTGGCACAGCATTTGCCTGGCAAGTGCAAGGTCCTGAGTTTGATTCCCAGAATTCCCCCTGCTCAAAACAAAATACAAAGAACCCATAGTATATCGCAGGTAATATATTGGATCTGCAAACTTTTCCATTTTTTAATCTTGACTACAGTCTATGCTACAGCACTGCTAGCACATGGATAAATAAAACACTTACTGAGTTTTACTGGATATATTGATAAATGGTCACAGTCTATATTTCAGATCCTATATTAAGCACTTTCCACTTTTATTACTGCATCATGACTGATGTTACCATTCCTCATTCTAGATAAACAGAGGCTAAAAAAAAAAAAAAAAAAAAAAAAACCTGAGACAATGATGGCTATTCTAAACGCTAAGTAAAAAAATAAATAAATAAATAAAACACACAAACTGTTTCGAGTACTCAAGACTGACTACAGACCAACCAACCACCTTGCTGGAGCCCTTGCTAGCAGGCATTCCTATAAAGAAACTCTCAAGCCTCCTTATGTTGCTAGAAACTCAGCTGTGCTCCAGACTAGAGTCTCCTTACCTACACTATGGATTTTTAATTTATTTTCTCCTATTTCATGTACACTGCTTTTTTTGGTTACAGTGTATGATGGATGTGTATGAAAAAATGTATCTTTGGGAAAACAATCACAGTTTGTTCATTTGAAAAAAAAAAAAAAAACCTGAGGCTTCCTTATGGTAAGAAATTCTCCCTCAATCACAGAGTTCATTAGTGGGAGAGCCAGCCCCAGATCCATGAGTATCTTCTCTCCTTCCATACTCCTTCCTTCCCTGTGTTTTCTCTCCAGACCGCGTGTCTCCAGATCATCCCACCCTGTAATACTATGCCTAGCGCTTACTTTCTTCTCCCTGGGTTTCTCTGACACTACTTTGCCTCTTTTAGCAAGCTGCTCATGATACACTAATTGTAAGTGACTGCAAACAGACCTTATAGTAGCCTGGACCAGCATGAAAATCTGTTTTAGGGGAGTTTTCCAGGACCCAGTAGATTTCTTGGTTATTTTAGGAAGCAGTGGTATAATGGCATTCAGTACAGGGAGATAAACTGAAAAGTTTGCTCCTTGGTACTTGTTTTAGCAGCTACTGTAGGAGGCAGTGGTTGTTAGGTTGAGTTCCTTCAAACCAGCTAGCAAGGACGCAAGGATCTCTACAAGTCAGAGATATGAGCAGCAAAGCACCCAGAACAGTCAGTGCTTGAAAAATAAATTTTTAATACTATCCAATAAAAGGTCCCACAGATGGAGCATTTCAAAGTGATGATATTCTTTTACCTGTGCGGGTCTGGGCAGGGTAAGGGTTAAGTTGCAGACCAGTGTTCTCCGGATTGACAGCCTCTGGAGGGGAGACAAGACTGCTGGTGCGCAGCTGAACCCTGTGGAGGACCACCTGAACAACTCTCCTTGAAAGAAGAGTGACTGCCTCCATTTTGACTGAGCCTGACCCTATTCCCTCATACTGAAATGTACAGAGCTGGCTAGGACTTCTCATTATCCTCTCAATTGGCCTTAAGCAGCGTGTATTGGCCTAGCTGAGGTGCTGGTGGTAATTTTTGAAGATGGCACGCATGTTTCCCTGATAATAGGATGAAGAGCCAATGCCCCACGGTGTCAGCTGGGACTAAGCCTCAAGATGGAGGCTATGACTTCCTGGGACTTGAAAGATTACACATCAGAGCTGAAGCACCAGATCCCCAAAACATTAGATACTATTTCAATAGCATCATGCAAATTACTTCCTTTGCATATCTCTGAATATGACGGAGGTGAATGCAGGCCACCTACCTATCCCAGCTTACAGTGCTTGCCTTCTTCCCACAATTCCCTTTCGCAAGCCACTCCCCCTTCTCCAATGAATAAAACCCGAGGGCAGCCCTGGGTTGCTCTCTTGGTTCCAGAAAGCCATCTTCATGGCTTTAGGGCCCCTTTGCTTCCCAGCAATTATATGTATATGTCTTAGTGTCTTTGTTATTGCCATGGGTTGCGCTGGGAGTAGTAGATTGGAATTAACTTGGTGGAATTCCAATAACATGGTTTTAGGACTGTAATTTTAGACTTCTTAGGCCAAGAAGAGAACCAAGAAAGGACTCTAACAGAACCCCACTCAAAGGACTGCAGGGCGATAGCTGTCAACTTCAGACAAGACAGTTCTCTTAATTAGCAAAAATTCGCTGCTTAGTCAAGTCTTTGTTCTAACTTCCAAGGTCCTGCTCGTTCCCACCTTTGCCTCCACTTCTCCCTGCATTTTCGCTCACGCTGCCCCAAACTTACCCAAACTTACACGAAACCCAATAAATACTGGATTCCAATGAAGGCTTTGTTTTAACTCTAAGACAGTTCTGACCTTCCCGAGCACCCCACAAACCATATTTGCATTTTCTTCTTATTTAATCCTTTTCTGTAAATGACCCTCTAAAATGTAGAGACTGATCAGCTCCAGACATACCTATACAATGATTCTTAGATATCATTCATCTGACCAGTTTAAACTTTTCAAGCAATGAACTGATCATTACTTGATAATGACAATAATACTGATAATGACAATTATCAGTATTAATACTGTTTTGATAATAACAATGTTTTTCTTTTTAAGATACATTTGGCATGCTAACGGGTTTTCAATTGTTTCTGTTTTTAAAGAATTTAAAGTAATTTGTAAGGAGGTTATAAAGACATTAGCAAGAGAAAATTATTAGGTGTCTCTGACCAAGAGCACCATACTATACTGTGACCAAAACATACATATGAGAAATGTAGCATGTACTTGGGATACACAAATCCTGTGAAATTCCCAGAGAAACTATTTCATTGACATCACAGTAGTGTATTTTAGCCAAATCTACCATCTTTTGACTGTCTAAACAGTGATGTTGACATTCTATAAAACAGAAATCATGACAAGATCTGAAATGAAATTCATAGGATCTGAAGTTTAATCTCATTATGTAGCCCAAGCTGGATTCTAACTGCAATCTTCTGGCCTCAGCCAATCAATTAGCTGAATTATAGTCATATACCAAAATACCTAGCTGCAAGATTTCTAAAAATATCACATTCAAAAAACAATCACTGTCCATAATGAAGAGGAAGTGTTTGATATTGGGAAAGATTCTAGTGAGGTATTTTTCAGTTTTCTTCATATGTTTATACCAAGTGATTTACTATATTGTGTTAAACGTCCACATGAATGTTGTTGTCCTCTGTCTACGATGAGCAGTCTTGGTGGCAAACCTAATCTTACATACTCAGCATCATTTTTCAGCCTGGCCAGCTGGGACGTCAC
This sequence comes from Myocastor coypus, assembly GCA_004027025.1. Taxonomy (NCBI): domain Eukaryota; kingdom Metazoa; phylum Chordata; class Mammalia; order Rodentia; family Myocastoridae; genus Myocastor; species Myocastor coypus. The sequence continues at coordinate 82,731 of PVJA010000068.1, read as the reverse complement.
TTGATATCCTCTGTATATGCTTATGAGAGGTATCTGATACCTTATCTCATTTTCTGTATGGGGCCATGTTTCAACCTTAATGTATTCTACTTATTTCATTTTAGAAAATGGTCTTTAAAGTGAAAGACTAAAGGTTTGGTCTCTTGCTTTTGGTGAAGTGGATCAGTTTGTGTTTCTAGAAGACACTTGGCTTTACATAACCCTGCAATTGCCCCCAAAGTCCTGCCAGGGCTTTTTGGACTGCATACACTTGGATCCCTGGCCCCTGGCTGCTTAATGGTTGCGAAGGCTCAAAATGAGATCTGTTTTTGCTTGTTTCCTTGCTGTACTGGGGATTAAACCCAAGACCTTCACACAGAGCCACCTCCCCAGTCACCCTTTTTGAGTTTAGGTCTTGCTAAGTCACTAAATTGCCTAGGCTGGACTTGAACTTGTAATCTTCTTGCATCAGCCTTGGACATATGAGATGCCACTTGAAAGAACAGCCATGACCAAGAAATCAAATTACAAATGCAGGAGGGAATATGGAGGGGAAAACTCTTCCTTCTACACTGTTGGTCAAAATGTAAATTAGTACAAGCATCTGTTGACAGATACTCTTGTATTTATCATGTACAATACATTTTTGGAGATACATATACTGTAAGATAACTAAATCTAACTAGTTACCCTCTGTATGGGTTCCTTTTTTCCAAGAAAGCAAATGACAATACTTGTATTCTTCCAACTAAGAAATAACTCTACTAGAACCCCACCTATTGCTGATAACAACAGTTCTCTCCAAGTGGATTTTGAGAGTTTTTATTGTATATCTGTAATGTGTCCCATCATGCCTCCCTGAGCCCTTGAGCTAACTCAATAATTGCTAGGCTATTTTTCCAATGTTATTAGAACTTTGGCAGAAAAGGAACTTACTGTTCCTCAAACTATTCTCTCTCTTTACTGGGCATTTTAGTGACTAAATTTCCTGGCATTATCTACACTTAGTTGTGACTATACAAGATAAATGCCAGCTAATAGGATGTGCCTGGACATGACAGGTACAACCTCCAAGCCCCGCCTATGGAGTCCTCTCATGCACTCTCCTCCAAGATCTCATCTCTTTGCCTATCTTGCTGAGGATAAACCCAGAGACCTTAGAAAGTCCATGGAAGATGACAACTACAAGACAGATGGACCCTGCTCATTGCTTGGAAGAGTGCTCCCTGCAGCTTAAGCATCCATTCTCTAAACTTAGACAGTCCAGCATAAGCCTAGCATGTATGAACCATTCTGAATTTTTAGATGCATTTCTTTTATCATAGTTGATATCTGGAAACCCTGAAATTTTTGCAGGACATCATGAGCTTATTTGTAAAACATGATAAATTTAATTAGTGTGTGACAAATCAGACTAGCTCATTAAGAAAAAAATTAAAACTATCCTTGTAGACTAGGTTCTACTTTAGATAAGCTACCAGTCAAAAGTATTTAAAAAAATTTAAAATTCTTTTGAAATATAGAAACTTCACTTTATGTATGTAATTTTCCTGTGACCCAAGAAAAATTACCATTGCTTGACTGTAGGAACAAGAGCATCTTGTTTCACTCTCTTAAATGTTCATCTTTAATAGGAGCATAGCTAGAGTCAAGGGTGTTGGTACAGACATTTCTGAGAATTAAGGTATGCCTGACTTGAAAAATAATCTAATTTAAAAAATTGACTCTATCAGCTATGAGTTCTCTCATCTGTATTTAATAAATAACAAATTAGGATCACTTTGTGTGTATGTGTGTGTAGCATGGGGGATAGAACTCAGGACCTTGTGCTTGCCAGGCAGGTACTTATGCCACTGAGCTATCGCCCCAGTCCCTTAGGATCACTTTCTTAAGAAACTGATTCATGCTATTAGTATATGTTTATAAGTAATTATACTTGGACTACAGATCATTATGGTACAAGCAGATCATGTTAAGATGTACCGAGATACATGTTTATTCTGAATGCATACGGGAACTGACTGTATCAGTAGGCACTAAGAAATTGAACCCTGAAGGCAAACCTAGGAAATTCAAGCCCCAACTCTAACCTAAGACCAATTAAGTAAATTACTAACAACATCATCATCTAAAACAGGAGGCCTAACCTGCTATAGTGCCATCCAGTGAAAGACTTAATGCTAACTATGACTACTTATTAGCGATCAAAAATTATGTTAGCTTAGTAAAAATCTTATAACTAAATATGTAATTGATGGTACTTCTGGAAAATAATGTTTGGGATCACAAGGGTTAACCCGGACCCTATATATCCTAAGGTTTGTACCGAAAGTGCATCTCAGTTCAGTCTTCCCTCTACTGTGCTCACCTGTGTTTAGTTCACCAGCACTCCCACTGCCTACTGAAGTTCCTATCTTCCTTGCTTCTCTTCTGGTTTGGGCACTGGAAACTGAACTGGGAACCTCACCTTGCCAGGCAGGTGCTGCGCCACTGAGCCCTCTCCCCAGGTCTTTGCTTCTGTTTCTTGCCCCTTCTCAAAACTGTCCTCCAACAAAGCTCCCCAAGTGATTGATTTAGAGCACATATTACAGGGGCTGGCTAAATACCTCAGCGGACTGAAGCAACTGCCTAGGCAGAGCACAGTGGCTGGGGTTTGATCTCCAGTGTGCCATGCTGGCCCTGCCCCCAGGGCATGCTGAGAAGTGATTGAGACTGGGTGTGGTAGCATGCACCTGCCATCCTAGTGTTTGAGAGACTGAAAACAGGAGGATCACTATGAGCCCAGTCTAAGGAGTGAGACTCTGTAGACCCTGTACTAAAAAATACAGTAAAAATAAAATCATGAAAAACAATAAAGCACAGATTACATTATACCACTATCTCATTTAATATGTTTCACTAATCTTAGTATAAAATTGACACTCCATCAAGGCGGGCTGTGCCCTCCCCGGCCTGAACATCCTGAAACAGGTTCTCCATTCCCTTTGCTCTGACCCAGGTCCTCTTTCTTGGGCTTCAGTGTCCCACGCTCCTCCGTTAGTACCTCTGAACTTGCTGTCACTCTTTGCGCAGCATGGCTTCCTTCTCATTCATTCTGTGGCTGACTCTTCCTCAATCTGCAGGCATTGGTATGCTATCGACTTACCCAATTGCCCTTTTGCCTTATTTATTTGTTTCAAAGCATTTATAAAACTCTGTAGTTTTAATTTGATTGTCTGAAATCCTTAATATTCTACAATGACTGGAAGTTTCTCCTGCCCTCATTCTTGTTACCTTGTAGCAGTATCATCTCCTCAGCAAGGGACAGATGGGTGGAGTAGACTCTTGCAGTATTGCTGACCTAGTAATAGGGACTATCAGCAACTACATCACCATATTTGCTAATGTCCGTTATTAGCCTATTCTGATAGGAATGTGTACAGAGCATCTCAAGTTTCATTCTCTTCTTAACTGCATCTCTCCTAGGAATATAAAACTTCGGTCCTGGGGCCATTCATGTGGAGTTTATGGCTAAAGGAATAATGCTCAAGTATACAAAATCGATGGTCCCAAGAAGATATGTCAATAATTAGCTATAATATTTGGAAATACAGGCAGATTTGTCTTTGAATTTTTATTTTTATTTTACTGTTATTGTTGGTGGTGTTTTTTGTTTTTGCTTTTTTATGAGACAGCATTTTCCCATGTAATTCAAGCCGGCATTGAACTTACTATATAGCCCAGGCTAGGATGTAATTCAGTGACCCTCCTGCCTCAGCCTCCCAAGAACTGGGATTACAGAAATATGCCACCATACTCACTACACCCAGCTTCTGGCTTTGGGTATTTTTTTTTTTTTTTTTTTTTTTTTTTTTTTTTTTTTTTTTTTTTTTTTTTTTTTTTTTTTTTTTTTTTTTTTTTTTTTTTTTTTTTTTTTTTTTTTTTTTTTTTTTTTTTTTTTTTTTTTTTTTAGTTTTTAACCACTCAATTTATGAAAATTTCTTTCAGCAGGTAACGGCTACCTTAGGGTAGAATAAAACCACAGCTGCCTCTTTAGGTTGCAGAGAAGTATGCTGTAAATCAATCTTACAGCTACATGGCAACCCAGCATACACTGCACTTGGTTTATAGTGCTGGAGCAGTCTGACAAGACGGCTTGCTTCCCCAATTCTAACTAAATGGAAGAGAACAGGGCCTACAAATTGCTTTCCCAGAAGTTTTACCCTGCACTCATAAAAGGAAATACAGGATCAGATCTGGGCAAGGGCTCCGGAAATGTAAGGGCAGGCTCTCCACATTGTCCCTGAGAATGCCAACACATGTGACCACACTTTTCCCCACCCAGGACCAGATGGAGAGATGTTAGCCCAATCCAGCTGAACTACTAAACTCCTGTTCATAGCTCAGCAGGAGGCAAATCGCTGGGTCCCTGCAGAGTGCCTTGCCACAGAGCTGCATTCTAGCAAGGAGACATCAGCCTAATGGAGGGAGACACCAAGAATCAGCCCTGCAGTCCATGAGCTGGTAGTTACTGGTGTAAGGAAGTCACCAGGGCCTTTGCCAGGGACATCCCACAGTCCTCTCCCTTTAAAGGCTTGTAGGAGTCATTCTGTCCAGAACTCAGTACCAAGAAAAGCTTTTCTTATGCTGAGAGTTTCACCTTGTTGCCTTTTTTCCCCACTTTGGCTACTGTGAAAGTTCTAACAGACCATTATTTTCTCTTTATTTATAGAAAAGGGGACAAATCTGCAACTCTCTGAAATAATGCCACAGGATACCATGAGATGAATTCTTATGTTCTGTTTGTACCCCCAACTTGATCATTTTTTTTTTCATTTTCCCTCGATTTTATGCCCTTTAATTACTTTTATTTCCTTTAGATATTTTGATAAATGGCTTTGATCTTACATAAAATCAAATTGGGCATGAAATGCTTTAGGATTCAGTTCTTGTAAAAGACAATGTAGTCTTTAGGGACTTGATTGTAAATACTGGTATTGTGGATTTCTACCCCTGTGACTTTGGGTAATACCCTTAGGGGTTTTTTTTTTCCCCATTTCCCCCTCTTTAAATTAAGGACAATAATATCTACATTGTATAGCAGCTGAAGGAATTTAAGAAAATACATATAAGAGACTGGCCCTTAGTATTTGCTAGATAAAAGTTATCTTGTATTATTATCAATAACTATAATTTGTTACCAAACAATATCACACTAATCACATTTAAGAAACTAATTTTAATGTTAGCTACTCATGTAATATTTTTCTGTGGTTAAGTACAGAATACTTCAATGTCGGCCTCTCAACCACTCTTTCCATCACGTTGAAGATCCTGTTTTCAGTAGGGATTACTGCACTGAATTGCCTGCCGCAGAATGAACTGTCACTCTAAAAGAAATGCTCAAGTCCTAACTCCCAGTACCTATAATGTGACCTTATTTGGAAAAGATCTTTCCAAACTTTTAATGAAGCCCAAATGAGGTCATACTAGATCATACTGGACTCAGATGGGCACTAACTGCAGGGAGTAGTGTTCTTAAAAGCAGGCTATGTGAAAGAGCAGGGTGAAGAGCACACAGATAAATGGAGAATGTCATGTAGCTACAGGAGCACAGATGATGCCCCTAGAAGCGAAGGGTGTGTAGGCACTGCCAAAGCTGGAAGGGGCAAGGAAGGATTTTGTCCTAGAGCTTTGGGAGAGGCATGCCTCTTAGTGACACTTAGATTTTGGACTTTCAGACTCTAAAAATAAAAAAAAGAATAAATTTCTACTTGTTTTAATCCACATAATTTATGGTGGCATATTCCAAACCAAGGTAATTAGTAACATTCCCCAGCTCCTATAGCTCCAATTGGCAGAGTTAAAACAACCAAGCCAAATTTCAATCCAATTAACATCTGCCGAAGATTTGCAGAAACGCATCTGACAATAACATGTGTTTTATTTAAAGCATATACTGGCATACCTCAAAGAATTTGAAATTATACTTCAATGAAATAATTTCCCTCTCTGACCTCCAAGTATCTCATCTATAAGATAATGTTGGCCAGGGATCAACACTGGCAAAGACTGTGTCATTGAGAATGCCCGCCGTAAAGGGTTGTACTGAGGGGAACCTGTAGGCATCTGGGCAAAAAGGTAGAGCCAGAAGAAGTCCTTACTCATTCTCCTTCTCCTTCTCCTTCTCCTCAGGCTCCTCACCCCATCCTCTTCAGGTTTCTCTTCTATACCCCTCTTAAAACACAGCAGACTCTTAAGGCTCTGATTTGGGCCCACTTCTTTCATGTTTTCCCTGCAGATCCACTGATTCTTCTGGTCTAATTTGTCAACTACAACTTCTGGTGATGCTTTTAAAATTCCTCCACTTGCATTAGCCTGTGGTCTTAGTCTGGGCTAGACCCACATGCCCAAGTGCCAGACCCACATCTCCACTTTGCTACCCCATGGACACTTGAAGGAAGTTGTCTATAACAGAACTCACCAGGACTATTCTCTGTCATGTGCCATTTCTCCATGGGCACCAAAATCATATACTCAGACAGAAAACAGGGTTTCTCCCTAGTTTTTCCTGGCCTTCTCTTTTACTCTGCTCCCATTCCAAATCTGCCAACACTTCCCAGTCCTACCGCCCAAGTAATCCCTTCTGTCCATCCCTTCCGGCACTGCCATAACTCAAATTCTCATCAGCCACTGCCTTTTTTTAAAATTTTAATTTAAAATCTATTTATTTACATATAGTACAGAATTTCAAAACCAGAAAAGTTTAACAATGGTTATATTACATATTTTCATCATCAGATCAGTTTAGATTAATAGGTATCGGTGTATAAGATTGATCAAACAATTAAACATTAACACTTTCAATAAACATTAATTTTGTTTTTTTAAATTGACACACTGTACATTGTCCTCACAATAGTTATACAGAGCACAGTGTGTGGGCATGACCCACCTTCCTATTGATGTTGCTAAGGAAAGAAAAAAAAAGAAAAATTCTTCTCTTTGAATTCCACTGCCTTTTAAGACACAGACCAACTACCACGTCCTCCATGACCCTCTCTCTACAAGGAACCGCATCTGTCTTGTCTGCTCTTGTATTCTTCGAATTTAACATGTGCCCCAAACTGTAGCATCCGATCCAATAATAAGTAAAGTGGCAATAATAATAACAGCTAACATTTATTGACTATTGATTATAGACCAAGCTCTCCTGTCAGCACTTGTATTGCCACAAGCATTTTTTGGATAGGTACTCTTCTTTCGTTTTGTTTTCCATGTATTTGCTACAGGGTCGCACTATGCAACTCAGATGCCACAGCGCTAGGATAACAGGCACACACTGCCACACCTGTTCTCAGTGGTCAGCTCAGTGTGCCCTGGGGTGGGGCCGACATGTGTGGTGCCAGGATGCCAGGATCCCACAGGTACTCTGATATCTCTATTTACAGATGGGATACAAAAAGTTTCAGCAAGTTGCTTTAAGTTACAGAGTTCTAAAAAAAATTATAGAATTGTTGAACTGATAGGAAATTCAGTTTAAATTAAGGTAGGCTAAAAAGTTAAAATGCTGAAATGAGGGCCAGCCAAATAGCTCATCAGATTAAGCCACCTGCAAGCAGGCTCAGGGGCCGATGGTTTGATCCCGGGGCCTGCCATGCCACCCCCAACCCTGGGATATGCTGAGATAGCAATTGAGACTAGGTAAGTTGGTATGTGCCTGTGATCCCAGCTCTTGGGAGGCTGTGAACAGGTGGATCACTACAAGTCTGGTCTAGTAGTGAGACTCTGAATACCCTGTATACCTTCCCTAAAATGCAAAACAAAAAAAAACCTCAAAATGTATACATTTGTTCACTAAATATTTATTGACTGTGTGCTACAAACTCAACAGTGTGTGCAATGATGCAGCTACACACACAATTTGAGGTACTTGATGAATGGTATCATTAAATACTATAGGAAACAAAAATAAGTAAATAAGCACACAAACAGCTGGGGAGAAAGTTCAGTGGCTTAAGTGCCAACCTGGTGAGTGCAAGGTCCTGAGTTTGATCCCTGGTACTATATATATATATATATATATATATATATATATATATATATAAAATCATGTGTGCACACACATACACACACACACATACATGCACACACACACAAATAATTTCAGATATGGAAGAAAGCTAACATCTCTCAGCCAGTTCTCTAGGGCAATGACTTTAGATCTGATCTGATGCAGGAGTCTGGGAACATGGAGTCTTTATTTTGCTAATTCCATATAAGTAAGTTAGTAGGAATATTAGGGTATCAGTCTTAATTTAGGGTTCCTCCTAGGGGCTCTTTGCTAGTTTAAAGCCCCTGTGGAGTATGAGGAAAAGCTTGAATTATGGCCTCCCTATGGGATCTCCTAGCAGAACCACCTGGAGCTTCCATAAACCCTGTCCCCTAAACAATGGGAAGGCCACTCCTCTGGGTGGGGACGAGGAAGGAAGTTGTCCACTCTCATCATAGGACTCAGGCTGACAGATAGCATCAAGGCGACCAGGATATCAGCCCAACTTTTTCTCCAATAAGCAAAGTGACCTTAAACAAGTCACTTCACCCTTCAAATCACTTATATCTAAATATCCTGTGTGGAGGTGTAGCCTTACAACTTGATAGAGTACCTGGAATAAGGCTATGGCCAAGAAGAACAGAGTCCCCTTCCCATCCCCAGCCAAAGCCTAGATCAGCGGTTCTCAACCTGTGGCTCGTGACCCTGGCAGAGGTCAAATGACCAAAGCACAGGGGTCACCTAAAGCCATTCCAAATCATAACTGTAGCAAAATTACAGTTTTGAAGTAGCCACCAAAATTATTTTTTGGTTTGGGGTCACCGCAACATGAGGAACTATATTGTGGGGTCACAGCATTAGAAAGGTTGAGAACCACTGGTCTAGATCATCCCCACATGCCATCCCAGTGCCAGAGACTGCTCAGACACTAAAGGCCTGCTACAGTGCATAGCTCTCTAGTCCTCTGCTAAAGCAAGCCCACCTAAGCTTTTCTGTGATGAAGCTTTTCTCTCCTCTTTGTAATGGTCAAGAACCATGATGACTACATGCAAGCTGACAGTAATTCAGAGGACACCTCTCCCCATGCCCGTCCTGGCACCACAAACTTCTTTAATATTTATCCAAGACAGGAGGATATCTGTGTCCACCACCCACTCCCTCTGGGGCATTTCTTTTTCCCCAAATGTAGGCTCTGTTGGAAATGTCCTAGGAAGATATCCACATTTACTCAAAGGATAAAAGGCAGGATGATTCTGGTAGGTAACACCTCTCATCCCAAAGAAAGGGAGCAAGGGACCAAGGGAAGAGTCCAGCCCCAAAGGGAAGGCAGGGACAAAGCTGAGGAGTGTGCAGGGTTGGGCCAGGACTAACAGCTGTGCATGACTGTATGGTGAACACTGTCTTCGCCCTGAGCAGGAAAGTGCTGCACGTTTGGGACACAAGCTCCCCAGGCACAGGTTCCCGAGCTCAGTCACCTCTGCTCACACAGCTGACTCATGCACAGGTGCTGAGTTAGAAGAATGATCAACGTGCTGCTTTCACCCCATGTGAAACTTGCATTTTCATGGCAAGCAATAAATCTCAGCAGATGCCATGTGTCTGAGCTGAATCAAAGTTATCTCGTCTAGACTGAAATGCCTCATTTCTCCATCTTTGTCTAACAAATTGCATCTTGCCCATTACTCTTCGTTCTCACAGACTTCACCGACTTCCATGAGCAGCCCGCACTAATGAGCTTTCCCTGCCAGGATGGCAGGAGGACATCCAAACTCTCCCCATGTGGGCGACGGAAAGAAGAGCAGATAGCACAGAAGCAGAGTGAGCATACCGACGCACGTCCTTCTAAGGACGGCTAAGTAGCTATCACGTATGCAGTTAAAGATACTCTTGCCTTATACCATCATTCTTTCCAATTTTCTGATTGTATTTTGAGATATGTTCAGTTAACTGGCCTTTTACAAAACACAGGCAGAAGCAAGCGATTGATCATGTGATAACACTTCTAACTGCAACAATTAGCAATTCTATCTGAGGACACCTGTGTGTGTGTGTGTGTGTGTGTGTGTCTGTGTGTGTGTGTGTGTGTGTGTGTGTGTGCCCTTTGTGGAGCACACACTGCTGTTAGGATAGGTGTGCAGGAAATGCCCACATATAAAAGGGAAATAGAATGCAGCACAGTGGGAGCATCGTGTTCGAACTCCGCTCAGAGAGATCAATAAGAAGTGTTACCAGGGAAAAGACACCCAGTTAACTCTGAAAGTTGTACAGACGAGGAATGATTTTTATTTTATTTTATTTATTTATTTATTTATTTATTTATTTATTTATTTATTTATTTATTTATTTTAGTGCAGGTATGTCTCAAATGTTCCAGGAGTGCCCTGCGTGTCTGTTTACTGAATCAAGGAATACTAATGGCAGAGAGTAGAGCAGAAGTTCACACAAACATCTTTCCTTCTTTGTCCTGAAAACTATCGATATCAGCATCAATTAACATTTATAGCAAGAGGAGTAGGGTCAAAAATGAGGTCTGTGCTGTGGGAAACAATAAGCTCATTTCTTCTTTTTTTTTTTTTTTTCAGGACTGGGGTTTGAACTCACAACCTTGCACTTGCCAAGCAGGCACTTGTGCCACAAAGCTATCTCCCCAGCCCCAACTCATTTCTTCTTAAAGCACTCTGGATGTGCCTGCTTCTTCCGTTGTGAGATCCTTAAGATCAGGCCCCACACCCTACTTCTCCTTTTGCAGGATGCAGGCCATGATTTCCATATGACAAAGGCTTTAAATTACCTTTTGAATGAATGAGCACTTGTGTGATATGGGATGACAATGAGAGAGGGCTAAATGTCAAATCCATGCACAGTAGAAAATGTACAGAAGTTCCAGAGGGTTGGCGACAGCTAAATGTGTGGTCACTTCCACCACCTAAGAACACACTTCTTATGGTCAGGCAACTGACCAAGCTCTTTCCTGGGTCAGCACTGTTGTTCTGTTTCTAACAAAGGCAAGCACATGAAGTACCAGGGCCAGCTGAAGCGCAAAGTGGGTAGCTAGGACATCAACACCTGCAGGGATCTGCTTCAAAGGCCCATAATAAAGGAAGACAAGGCACTGCAAATTCCCAAAAGAAGAACAAGCACTTCTAACTGTGCTAGCTCAAAAAATTGTAGGTAGAACTTACCCAAGCTGTGGCTCTTAGGTGTGCTTTGCAGCTCACAGAATCTGCATGTAGGGTATGTGTGTGGGGTGTGTGTGTGCACTTATGATAATAAACGTAGGCTATATACATGAGCACTTTTAAAAACAATTTTTTTATTTATTTTTAAAATGTGTTTAGTACAGGATCTACAGGTCTAACTACACAGATTGGACTTGTTGCGATCCTCCTGCTTTTAGCTTCCCAAGTGCTAGCATTACAGGCCAGTCTCAGTAGCCTCTCAATGTTGGGGTGGGGTGGGGGTGGGGCTGGCAAGGCAGGTCAGGGATCGAACCTTGGTCTCTCAGTCTGCCTAAGCAACATGATTACCTTTTTCTTTCTTTCTTTTTTTTTTTAGAACTTTTTATTTTATTTATTTTTTTTCTTGTTTCAGAACCTCTGTTTAAAGCCGGGCGTGGTGGCTCACGCCTGTAATCCCAGCACTCGGGAGGCTGAGGCAGGAGGATTGGTGCGAGTTCGAGACCAGCTTGGGCTACAAAAGTGAGCTCAAGGCTAGCCTGAACTGCATAGCGAGACCCTGTCTCAAAAAGACAAAAAAAAAAAAAAAAATAAATAAATAAATAAATAAAAATAAAAATAAAAAATAAAAAAAAGAACCTGTTTGTTTATTCACTCATTTTTACAGCCGGCTCACCCCACCCCGAGGGCAGGGCTGGGATGGAACCGCAGTCCCTGAAGCCGCCCAAGCTTTCCCAGGCAGACGCTTTATACCACTGAGCCATCCCGCTGGGTCCATGATTAGCTTTTGATGCAGTTAAATCATTTAGACAAAAAAAATTTAAGCCAAATTTTCAGTCTGTCATTGTTGTGGAACTGTGACTACTTATGATCTTTAGTTGACTTCATGAAAATTAATCTATGATAAAATTAGCTAACCCGTTATGATGGGCTAGTTTATTTTCCTACTTTACCACTCCTCCAGAAAGGAAGCAATTTGCTTTGGCCATAACCAGAAGGAGTTATTTGGTCAAACAAAGTAAAAGCCACAGATGATGGGAAGCATCACTGCCACTGTCACACTGGTCTGGGTACGACTTAGCGTGGCCAGAACGAGCGGTCTCTTAGCCATAGGCCTCCTTGGTGACAGATACAAGAATAAACAAGAGACTTCATGGTGTCTAGAACCACCAAATAAGAAGGAAAGATAAGCAACAAGTTTTTAAAATATAATCTAAACTACATCTAAAAGGAAAAAATGGCATAATATTACAATAGAGAAACAAATGAAGCAACAACACATTTTCCAGGGGCCCAGCGGGATGGCTCAGTGGTCTAAAGCGCCTGCTTGGGGAAGCTTGGGCAGCTTCAGGGACCACAGTTCAATCCCCGGCACCACATGCTGCGCCAGCCCTGCCCTCGGGGTGGGCTGAGCCGGCCATAAAAATGAGTGAATAAACAAACAAAGGTTCTGAAACAAAAATAAAAATAATAAATTAAAAACAAACAAACAAACAAACAAAAAAACACATTTTCCAATACACAACCTACTGGAGAACTCCTAAAGAAAACACCAAAAACATGAACTACAAACCAGAAATGGATTTGACTAAAAGAAAGGATAGCTGTGGAATAGTAAACTTTCCTAAGGCTAAGAGAAAACCAAGTCATTTTAGTATTCTGTTTCATGAGTGTCATGTTAAATGGACCAACACTGTATACTGTTTGTTTTGAGACAGCATCTTGCTATGCAGTCCAGGCTGACCTTAAACTCACTATGGAGCCTAGGCTGGCCTCAAACTCACAATAATACTGCCTTACCCACCTGAGTGCTGGGATTACAGGCATGCACAAGTATACCTAACCTGTTCTTTATCCTTTTTGAGACTTAAAAAAATAAAAATAAGAACAGGAAATATGCAAACACAAAAGCTTAATTTATCATGATTGGAAAAACCTAAATTCTTCATCTCTAGTCACCCAGCTATCAATAATCACAATGCCTATAATTATCTTAGCAAGAGAGGTTTGCATATAGTGTCCAGTACAAAAATAGATTCTTCTGAAGAACTATTCTCCTATGTAATGGCCAGAGTTGGGTAACATTTCTCTCTTTGGTCCTCAGCTATACTCTAGCCCCAGGCCTCTGCAGTGATTATGCTCTAAGATTCTTTAGGGCTGGGGTGGGTCATCTAGATACCCAAGATAATGCAACATAAGGCTTGTGCACTTAAAAGCAAAACAAAGTAAGATACCAAATCTAAAGTCAGAGGAGCCACTCAAACTTTTAAAAAAGGCCTCAGAGACAAAGAAAAAGCCTGTAACCTTGGGAACTGTAAAATGACTAAGGAGAAAACTCCTCCCGCTAAAGATTGTAAGGTATATAAAGTCACATGAAAGAGGATTTAAAACATCACTATAAGGCAGGGGCGGTGTGATTCTTTTGTTTGTTTTTGCCGAGGGGGAAAAAAAAAGAGTACTGGGGCTGATATGATTCCAAAATATTTATGGCTTGTGTTCCTTGTCAATCTGTGCATTACCCACAGCCACTCACAGCTCTGTAACTCACAGAATGTTCACCTGAGAAGAGTCACCAAGGAAAATGCGAGACTTCTAAACAGCATGAGCAATCCATTTCCTCTAAGATGTCTAAGAGACATCAGAGGTTTTGGATTGCCCCGAAATATCCTCTTATACTCCCAGCCTATGAAAAGGGACATCAATGAAGTTTTCTATGAAATCTCCACACAGGTCTTCAGTATCTTCTGCAGACATTCCTCAAACTCCATTTGGGAAGATAAATTCCTGACACAAATCAAAAGTGGGCTTTTTGAGCAAAAGGAATACCTGAAGCAATGCCTGAAGGAAGAGAAGAGAGAAAATGAAGACATGCAAGACATGAAGACATAGGAAATGGAACGTTCAGGAGTTCAGGTCATCTGGCAGAGCAAACTAGCACTGAGGGGCTATTTCCAAAGAATTGAAAACTACCTGAAGGAGAAGCAACACAGTTATTGTGCCTGGAAGATTGTCAAAGTGGAACTCAGAAGATGCTTCTTCTACTTTCTGAAATTCACAAAACTACTCAGAGGAAATCAGGTATATTTTTAGAATTAATATTCCATTTCCTCTGCAAATTTCCTCCTTTCTTCGTTCGTCTTCTTTGGTAAGGATGCTATGTTACCTTAAAATCTGATCTACCCTCAGTTGCACGGTTAGTTGATGGCTTAGGTTCACTGTCTCTAAAGCTTGCCCTGGGAACTAAGGAGAAGTAAAGCCAACTATTGCCTGTGTAAGCCAAGACTTCTGTTAAAAAGTCTTAACGACATGTTTAAAGGAATAAGATTTTTCCCTTTTCTGTCTACTCTTCCCTCCTCTTTCCTTTGGCCATTTTGTATTGGTTTTATCTTATCTACCTCTGAAGGCTACAATACAATGGCCAAAAGATAGGGACCAGAGAGTGTTGCAAAATGTAACATCTTGAGACTTATTCCTTGGCCCCCAAGGTTGTTTATTCTATAAAAGTTCAGCATATTCAAGAATTTATTATGCACTTGGGAGGCAGGAAACAGGAGGATCACTATGAGTCAGAGCTGAGTAGTGAGACCCTACACACACACACATACACTCTTATTATATAAGCGCTGTGGAGCTTGTCAGCTTGTTTTGTTTGCAATAACGCAGTTCAAAGACTGGCATATCATAACTTCAAAAAGGAAGATCCAGCTGGTCATGAAGGCATGTGCCTATAATCATACTCAGGCAACTGAGATAGGAAGATGGAGAAATCGGCTTAGGGAGATCCTATTGGCCTGGGGATCTAGCAGCCTCCCCCAAACCCAAGTGAAGCTCTATTTTGCATAGAATGGGAAAATGTGTATGGATAGTTGAGTTAGATGACAATTAAGCTCTCATTTAACTCTTGGGAGCCTAGGATCCTACTGCATGGGAAAGTATTGTTTGACTACTACATCTAAAAGCTTAGGAAACGCTAGGAAAAGTATCAGGTGCCCTCCCCACACTTCCCCTCTCTCTTTCTCACAATGAATGTCTGGAGTCATATTATAAAAGATTACTACACTGGATTTTCCCACTTAGAAAACTTTTTCGGGTCCATTGAAGTAGCCTTTTTTTTTTTAAAAATTCTTGTTTCAGAACTTTTGTTTGTTTATTTTTATGGCCACCTCAGCCTGCCCTCAGGGCAGGGCTGGCACAGCATGTGGTACCGGAGATCGGTGATCAAACCGTGGTCCCTGCAGCCACCCAAGTTTTCCTAAGCAGGCACTTTAGACCACTGAGCCATCCTGCCCAGCCAGAGTAGCCATTTTTATCATATGTGATATTGTAGTATTTCTTCTCCTACTTGACATTTATTGATTTATTTTTACATTTTTGTGATACGGGAGACTGAATCTAGGGCCTTCACACCAAGCTATATCGCCAGCCCACCACCAACATCCTTTTATTTTGAGGCAGTGTCTTACTGAGTTGCTAAATTTCCCAGGCTGGGAATGAACTTTTCTGCTCCTGCCTTAGTCCTCCAGAGTGCTGGGATTACAGATATGCACCACCACAGCCTGCCTAACTCAACTTTTCTTGTCCTTTAATTTGTTTTAACTTATCGCTTAGCTAAATGAGTTTCTCTCTCCCTCTTTCTTCTCTTTTCCATTTCAGGATCACCTACTTTGAATCAAGAATTAACACAGTGACCAAGAGTACACACTTGCACAACAGAAGATCAACTGTCTGGGTTCAACTCTTGGGAGGACCTCTCCTGCTAATACACTGCTAAACTATGCAGATTTAAGATTTTTCCAAGCATGAGGTCCAAAACAATTTACCAAAGAGAGTCATAATAAAAGCAAAACAAGTTTTAGTCACAATGTTGGAAGAAATGTTTAAAAGAAAAATTTGAGGACTGGGGAGGTAGCTCAGTAGAATAAGTGCTTTCCTGGTAAGCACAGGGTCCTGAATTCAATCCTGGGTACCACAAAAAAAAAAAAAAAGGAAAAAAAGAAAGAGTTGACAATCATGTCATCTGAATTATCAGCAGAAATATCAACCAATAAATGAGATAGTATAATATATTTAGTAAAAACAACTTGTCAATAGAGTTGTTCCAGATTTGGGAGTGGGGAGCACTACAAGTTAAGGAGTTGGGGTGCACAAGCTACTAAGCAGAAAGTATACACTTGGTATTTTTCTATGACTTTTTGTAATGATGGCTTTGCTTGTCTCTCCAATAACTCCACTGGGATAATGGTAGTGCCTTTAGTAATTTATGGCTACTGTCTTGACAAGTATTTGCTATGCATGAAGAAAGAATGGGCCAGAGGGGTCAGTGATACAGCTCACAGGTACAGTGCTTTCCTTGAATATGGGAGGCCCTAGATTCTAGCCCCAGCAGAGAGGGTTTGGGCAGAGAAGGGGGAGGAGGAAAAGGAGGGATAGGGAAGAGGAGAGAGAAAAAGAGAGAGTATCAAGAATATCTTTCTGGCCAATACAAATTGTCTGATTGTTCCAGCAGGGATAGAAGTCAGGGTTCTATTCTTTTAAAAAAGGCAAATCTAATCAGAAGAAAAAGAAGCATTCCACCAAAAAATAAATAAGAACACAAACTGACATCATGAAGGAAGCAATGCTAACACAATATGAAAAATATTTCATCTCATTTTTTATTAGAAATGCAAAGTAAGGCAGTAATAAGATATTCCCTTGTATCAATGTGGCAGAGATGGAAAACAACAGTAACATAGGAGTACAGCACAGGAAACAGAGCATCTCATGCATTGCTGAAGCGGTGATAAACTGCTACCCATCTGCTTCAGGGCAAATGGCAATTTAAAAAGTTCTAAGAAGTGTACCAATCAATCCCTACCAGCTTCAATTTATTCTGGAGAAGTTGGATGAGATCATTCACTGCAGCCGTGTTTATAAGATGACCTTTTCTTTCTCTTTTAGTTGTTCATCTCTCTATTTTCTACAATTTTTGGAGGAAGTTCGTTTGTTTGTTTGTTTGTTTCAAACTCTAAAATTAAAGAAAATACACAAATGTATCCATTTCCTTACTGGGGTAGATGAGGACAGCCACTCTCCTCTCACCGTTCACGATGCCATTGTGGGATCCGAAGCACAACCCAAAGCAGATCTTTTTGGTTGCTTTCATGCTGTCGGTAACTTTCAAAGGAATCCTGCCGCGGCGAACCATTTTTATAATCAAATGTTGGTTAAAGTACCTTCCAGTACATCAAAGATTTTGCTTTTATTTTTGTTGTTTGGGTGATCCTACTATCTACTATCTATCTATCTATCTATCTATATATATATATATATATATATATATATATATATATATATTTAGAGAAAGTTCCCTATATGTCCATACTCTTTATTCAGCAGTCTTTTTTTTTTTCGTTTTTTTTTTTTTTTTTTTTTTTTTTTTTTTTTTTTTTTTTTTTTTTTTTTTGTGAAATGGAAGCTCCAAAACTGTTAAATCAGTAAAAAGGAAAAGTGTCCTGGACAGCACCATTTCTACTTTAAAATGTTTGACTGGGTACTGAGGTGTAAAGGAGGAAGAGCACTTCCCAAGCACGCAGGAGGTCCTGGGATTGAGTCTGACTTGTGCATGCTTACAGTGTTACCACCCAAGCTTCCTCTTTCCCTGAGCTGCCACCAGAGATGGAGGGGGGAGGTCAAAAGGAGCAGAAGGGATTCTCTTTGGAAAAATGATTGAGTGAGTACTCACAGAAAAGCCCAGCTCATCAAGTCCGGGACAAGGATACGAGAAAGACACAGGTTCCAACAGGCACACAGGCCCAGCCACCTCTACTCTCTGGGACCCATGTGGGGGTCATCCTTGCAAGAGGGATGGTTTGCTTTGGCTCTAATTCCTTAATAATCCACACTCACCAAGAAGCAGCAACAGGTTAGTACCTAACCTGTACAGATAAGCAGGGCCACCTGCAGTCTTGTGGTGGGCCTACAGGTACTTAGGGCCAGCCCAGACCACCTGTTCCCAGGGACTGGAAAACACTGCTCTGGCCCTGTCTGGCCCACGAGTTCATGGTCTGCTTTTTCTACAGCGTGGAGAGAGGACTTAGAATTTAAACTTGGAGCCCTGCCAGAGGCCAGACCTCCTTCCCGGGCGAGCCTCTGACCCTGGTTTGCAGGCAATGCTGAGGTCATCCCTCAGTCCTCCTGCGGGAGCACTGGCTGGCCTTCCTGCCCTCGGGACCTGGCCAAAGCAGCCCGCAGCTCCCTTCTCCCACTGCTGCCCCGACCTTCTGCGCGGCGCCGGCCGGGGCCAAGCCGCGCTGCCTTTCGCTAAGGACTAAAAGTTCTCTGGAACCAATCACGAGACACGCTCAGCTGAGGCGGAACCCAGCCCCGGCCTCGCAAAGCCGCAGCCTCCGGCGATTCGCGCCCTCCGCGCGGGGATCGGATCGGAGGAGGCGCTAAGCAAGGGTCGGCGTCGCGGAGGCGGGGAAGGAGCCGCGTTTCTCCGCCCTCGTCCCGCAGGGCCCGACTGGCGGCCTCGGCCCGGCCCCGCGACTTCCCCAACCCCAGCCCCCGGAGCCGGCGGGGAGGCCGAGGGCTGCGCCCGCCCGAGCGGGGCTCCCTTCCTCCTGGAGCCCCACCAGATGTTGGTCAAGCAAACAATAGGGAAAACGCGGAGAAACTCCGGTGTGCGCCCCGTTCCCGCCGGTCCCGCCGCGAGTCCCCGAAGGCTGGGCTGCACGGGGTCGGAGGGGGAGGGGAAGGCTCGCGGGGCGGCCCGGGTCTCCGGGGCTCGCCGGGCGCGGGGAGCGGCTGCCTCCACGCCCCGTAGGGGTGGGCCGGGGGCGAGAAGAGCTTCTCCCGCGCCGGGAAAGGAAGGGGCTGGAGCTGCGGACGGCTGACAGCTCGTGGCCTCCGAGGCCGGCCAGCTCCGTGCTTTCCGGCTCCCTTCCCTTCTTCCCTCCCGCCGCGAAGCCTCAGCAGCCGCGGGTGGGCGCGACGCGCGGAGTCCCCCGCCCAGGCGCACTTTGTAAAAAGTTTGTCTTCCCGCCGCCCACGGCCAGCGTGCGCCCTGCAGGCATCCTCCGTCCCGGAGAACTCCGGACCAGAAGTGCCCCCGGGAAGGAAGGTTTTCTCGGTATAGCAGCTTTAAAAATCCAGGCCCCGGATCCCCGAGGGGAGGAAGTGGACCCTCGTTCCTGCCCGGGAAGTGCGCGCGCGGAGCCGGCCACAAGCCAAGGTGCAGACCCGGGTCCAGGCGGACTCCAACCCCGGAAGCCCGTGAGCGGCTGGCGGGGAGCGCGTTCCGCCACCCACCCTGCCCGCAGCTGCAGCTGCACCTGCCCCAGGTGCGCCCCACGCTTCTGCCCGCCGGGGCGCAGTCGCGATCGAGAAACTGCGTGATCGCGCCGCCTCCCCTGGCGCGGCGCAATCCTTTTGGGTGAGGTTTTACCTTCAGCCCAGGGCTCCGTCGGCTCCCTTACAGGGTCAGCAGCGGCCGGAGCGAGTGAAGAAGCGTGAGCCCCAGCAGGAAGCGCGGCGCCGGCGGAGCCACGTGCGGGCTCCCGCCGCAGCTGCAGCCGCAGCCCGAGGCAGTCCCCACAGCAGCCAGCGCACAGCGCCGCGCAGCGCCGCGCAGCCGGGCTCGGCCAGCGCACGGGAGCCGGGAGGGGCCGCCTGGCGGCCGCGGGCGCAAAAGCAACCGCGAGGGGCCGAGAAATCTGACCGCCCCTAGGTAAGACGCGGCATGGGTGCTGAGGGGGCTCTCTCCCAACCTTGCAGCAAAGACTGAGACCCTCGGGCCGGGGCGTCAGGAAGTGCAGCCATGCGGAAGGCACCCAGGGAAAAGCAAAGGGCTTATTCCTTAAGATCTTCGGGTTGTTGAAAAATGCCGAGGGCTGACTGACACAGGACAGAGCATTGATCTTTGGAAAGTGATTTTTTTTTTCTTGTTTCAGAACTTTTGTTTGTTTATTTATTTATTTTTATGGCCGGCTCAGCCGCCCTGAGGGCAGGGCTGGCGCAGCATGTGGTGCCAGGGATCTAACCGCGGTCCCTGCAGCCGTCTAAGCTTTCCTAAGCGGGCGCTTTAGACCACTGAGCCATCCTGCTGGGCCCCTGGAAAGTGATTTAAAAAAAAAAAGTTAAACTTATTTGATGAAGGCCTTCGCTATACAGCATGCGGTACCAAGGTTCAAACTCAAGATCCTGCGCTTGCCAAGGAGGCCCTTAGACAACTAAGCTACTTCCACATACCCTGAAAAGTAATTCAGTTCCTAAATCAAGCTGGTAGCAGTGAAGTGACTGCTCTCCAAAGCATTATTGCAGACTACCACTTGTTTCAAGGCACAATCTTGGCCTACCTAAGATCTTTAGGCCTTAGTGCCTTCTTGGGTAAAGGAGGGAAGCAATATATTAGCCCACCGGATGGTACTGAAGAGTAAAATGAGTCCAGAAAGCATTGATAGTGCTTGGCAGGAGTCTTCCCAGAGGAGCTCCCTAACTTCCCGAGGAAAGGAACCGGGTCATGCGTATTTTTCCTTATGAAATCACCTTAGCGCCTACTGATTGAGCAGTGCCAAATGACTATAGTAGTTTATAATTCTTACCACACATTTTATGGTTTAGAAACATATTCAGTAGAATTTAGGAAAACTTTCTACACATCATCTCCTACCTCCCTTCTTATCAAAAATGCCTTTATTCATGACATCCTCTTGGTCTGTGAAAAACAACAGAAACTTCTACCCCAGGACCTTAAATGTTGCTGTGCCCCCTATCTGCAAGTCTTCCTGGTTGCTCAGTTACTTCATGGCTACAATATTACCTCAGTTTCTTCAGCTGTTCTCTCAAAAGCCAGCAGCCTCCCCTTTCAGCCCTGTTTAAAAGCACAAGCCTACCATCCCATCACTCAAGAGGCTGAGACAAGATCCCTATGATTTTGAGGTCAGCCTGGGCTGTGCTGTAAAACCGTTCAAACACAGCCATCCTCTGTGACACACCCATCCACTGTGCTCTATTTTTCTCCATAGAATGCACTGTCATCTACTTGCCACTTACTTTATTGTTGGCCACATTTGATTTCTGTGTTTGCAGAATAAAATACAATTAACTTAATGACGTAAAACAATACAAATTCACTATAGTACTACAGGTTAGAAGTGTAATTCAGCCTTCATTGGGCTAAAATAAAGGTTTTAGCAGGGCAGAGTTCTTTTTGAAGCCTATAGGAAGAATTCATTTTCTAATTTTTATGTTTCTGGAGGCCACCTGCATTTTTTGTCTTGTAGCCCTCTCTCCTTTTCAGAGCCAGTGATGACAGACCAGATCCTTTTATTGCATCACTCTGACCTTTGCACCTCTTTCTGCTTATAAGGCCGCTCTTCATTACCCTGGGCCCTGAATTCCAGTATTCTCTAGTTAATGTCAGCATGCTGGGAAACTTAATTTTGATTTCCTTTTGCCAGGTAATGTAACCTACCCACGAGTTATGGAGATATGTTCCATAATCTTTGGGGCCATTGTTGAGCCTACACACATTTACTTTTTCTGCTGCAATGAATAGAAACTGCATGAAACAAAAATTTTTATTTCTTTAAAGAATAGAAAATGGTAATAGAAAATAAGCCAGCATTGAAAGCTATACAACATTTTAATAAACAAAGTAATAGGAATTCAGCAATAGTTGTTACATTGCATGATATTACCCTCAAACTAGTTGTCCAGGTTGCCAGATATAGGCGTTCAAGATTGGTTTAAAGAAAAAAATAACAAAACTGATATAAGAAATTCAAACAGGGGCCCGGCAGGATGGCTCAGTGGTCTAAAGTGCCTGCTTAGGAAAGCTTAGGCGGCTCCAGGGACCACGGTTCGATCCCCGGCACCACATGCTGCGCCAGCCCTGCCCTCAGTGTGGGCTGAGCCGGCCATAAAAATAAATAAATAAAAAGTTCTGAAACAAGAAATAAAATAAAATTCTTTAAAAATTTTTTCTTTAAATTTTTATTTATTTATTTTTTTTTCTTGTTTCAGAACCTTTGTTTGTTTATTCACTCATTTTTTATGGCCGGCTCAGCCGCCCCAAGGGCAGGGCTGGCGCAGCATGTGGTGCCAGGGATCAAACCGCGGTCCCTGAAGCTGCCCAAGCTCCCAAGCAGGCACTTTAGACCATTGAGCCATCCCGCCGGGCCCCAAAATAAAACAAAACTCTTTAAAAAAAAAAAAAGAAAGAAAGAAAGAAAGAAAGAAAGAAATTCAAAAAGAAGAAAAAATAAGAGAGGAAAAAAATTAAGTATTAACTACTCACTTCAAAAAAGCAGCAGAAATCAGCAGTATACTTACCCAAACTATCCTGCATATATACCTAAATATATTTTCTGCCCTTTTTCCTAATCCCAGTTTTCATTTCTTACTGAACAAATTCTTTCTCTTTCACAGTATCTACTATACCTTTCTAATTTTATTTACTCTTTTAGATTCTTACACTAGCAAGACAATATGATGTGGTTTTTTTACATATCTCATAAGGAAGTTTAAGTTTTAAAGAAGGTGCATCAATAAATTAAAAATAACACTAACAAAATAGAACAAATATAAAAACACTACAGTGAAAGTTATTTCAAGCTTATATGAAAAAATAAAACTTATGAATTACAGAAACTTCCGGAGTTTTCCATTCAGTATTTTTGGCTGTGATTAATCATCAGTTGAAACTGTAGAAGAGGGGCCCGGCAGGATGGCTCAGTGGTCTAAAGCTCCTTGGGAAAGCTTGGGCGGCTTCAGGGACCGCGGTTCGATCCCTGGCACCACATGCTGCACCAGCCCTGCCCTCAGGGTGGGCTGAGCCAGCCATGAAAATGAGTGAATAAACAAATAGAGGTTCTGAAACAAGAAAAAATAAATAAATAAATAAAATTTAAAAATTCTTAAAAAAAAAACTGTAGAAGATAAAACAGGCAGGGGGTGCATTTCTCAGAATCAGAAAATCTGTCATTGATACTGTTATTACCTCTAAAGTTTACATTTAAGTTAACTCAGCTGACCTCAGGTTAACCTTTAGAACTATTTTCTACCATATCTAGAAGCTCCTGAGAGGCTGAGGCAGGAGGGTTGCTGTGAGTTTGAGGCCAGTCTAGATTACCTAGAGGAACCCAGGCTCACAAAGCTGAAAGACAAAAAGGAAGCCTTTCCAAATCATTCATTTACTTAGCACTGTTCATATGGATTTATGAATTGGAGCATACATAGTCTATGTTAACTCTCCAAAGCTGTAATTCATAGCCAGCTGACATCTGAAGGACTTATAAACTTATATTACCTTAGACTTCAGAGTCTGATTAAAAAAAAAAAATACTGACCTATGGTGTCCAACTGGCTATGAACAATACAATGTTTGTACATGTGGATCTGATCTATTTCACTTACCAACATAGTCTCTAGTTGCATGCATTTATCTACAAAAGCTTCAAATTTATCCTTTGTTGTAGCTAAATAATACTCTATTGTGTAAAAATACCATATCTTTTTATCCATTCCTCAGTTGATGGACATTTGGGTTGCTTCCAAGATTTAGTTATGACAAATTGTGCTGCTATAAACATCAGTGCACATATATCACTGCAGTGTGAAGATTTAAGCTCTTTTGGAAAAATATCTAGGCAGGAAGTAGCTGACTTGAATGGGACCTCCAATCCTAGTTTTTTGAGGAATCTCTATACTGATTTCCACAATGATTGTGCCAATGCGCACTCCCATTAACAATGAAGAAGGCTTTTTAAACACAGCCTTTCCAGCATTTGTCATTGGTTGACTTCTTGATGATAGCCATTCTTTCTGGTGTAAGATGGTATCTCAGTGTTATTTTAATTTGCATCTCTTGAATGACTAATGATGTTGAATATTTTTTATATATTTGTCATTCATATCTCTTCATTTGTGAAGTATATATTCATCTCAGATGCCCACTTTTGGAGTGGGTCTTTGAATTTTGGAGGCCTGATTTTTTTAATTCTTTGTGTGTTCTAGATAGGAGTTCTTTGTCTGAAGGACAGTCTGCCATAATTATCTCTCACTTTGTGGATTTTCTTTTTAATCTTCTGATAAGTTCTTTTGACATGTAGAAACTTTTCAAGAAGGTGAACTCCCAACTGTTGATTCTTTGAAGGATTTCAAAACATTTTTTTAATTTTTAATTTTTAATTTAATTTTTTTTTCTTGTTTCAGAACTTTTGTTTGTTTATTTATTTATTTTTATGGCCAGCTCAGCCTGCCCTGAGGACAGGGCTGGTGCAGCATGTGGTGCCAGGGATCGAACCGCGGTCCCTGCAGCCACCTAAGCTTTCCTAAGCAGGCACGTTAGACCACTGAGCCATCCTGCCGGCCCATCAAAACATTTTTTACCATATAGTTTTTTGCTATATCCTTTGGTTAGATTGATAAATGTGTAGGTGCTTATGCAGACTGAATTTTGTTGTCTCAAAATTCATATGTTGAGGCCTTAGTCCTCCAAGGGTGGCATTTGGAGCCAAAGCTTTTGGGAGATAATTCAAGCTTGTGAGGTCAGGTGGACAGGAAAGGTCCTTATTATAAGATTAATAACAAAAGAAGAGAATGAAGATGAAGACTAAGAAGAAAAGGAAGAGAAAGAGGAGGCAGACAAAGGAAAATGAAAGGGGAAGAAGCAGAAGGAGGAGGAAGAGAAGGAAAGGAGAGATGAAGGCAAAACAATGCTTTCTCCATTGTATAAGGACAAAAAGAATACACTAGGAATCAAAAAAGCTCAGCCTCACCCTCAACGTTCCTATAACCTAGTAAGAATTATGAGAGAACCACAAACTGAACAGTACAAAGAAGACTAGGAGTAGGGGTTAAGAGTCTTTTAAAGGCACAGCAAATTTCTGAGAAGCATTGAGACAAGAAAGATGAAATCTGAACTGACACAATCTGGCAGGACTTCAGGAAGGGCTGGAATTAAGTAGGAAATTCATTTCAGACCTAGACTCTAAACCACAAGAGTAAAACTATGGGTAGGTGGGAAAAAAAATGTGAGATATGCTGTGGAAACCAAGATTAATCTCGTTGCTATGAGGACGAAGCATATAGTTAGATAACAAGGGCTGGGATCCCAAGTGTCAAGTTAAAGATCAGAGAAAGACTGATTGTTGTTAGCAGTTAGCAGTGGAGAAAAACTACCTGGAGGAACTGCCACTGTCTGAAGCTGTGACTCAAGCAGCAATAAATTAAAGAGAAAAATGTACTTCTTGCTTGGATAATATGTTTTCAGTGACTATTGACTGCCATGCTTGTTAAATGGAATGGTAAAAAAGCCTGTCCACAGGTCAAGAGTGGGCTAGTTTCTCTCATTGTCCACTTTTACTCTTTTATAACTTTATGCATCTAAGATATATGGGGTTTTGCTTTGGATCCAGAATTCTGGGTCCAAATAAAGTGACTCGCCAGAGAAGTTAAGTGATTGGCGTTACTACAGACTGAACACTGACTGTGGTCTTACAAGTATTCTGTGTATTTGACACATATGTGGAAAGGCCACAAGTGCCCACAGATGTGAAGAACATGGACGGGCATTCCTGAATCTTAACTCTAGAATCTCTTAGAGCAAAGAGAGGTGCCAGGCTCACCTGAAATATTTCAGACAGATAAACTGACACCTGGATATGGGGGTTCCTTCCCAGTCAGAGAGATCCATAATTACTGAGTTCTGCTTCTCTGCCTCTCAGTGACCTCTCCATTATAAAATGGAGATAAGAATGTAGTGAGATATCTGGGTATAATGGTACACACCTGTCATCCCAGCCCTCAGGAGGCTGAGGCAGGAGGATTATTGTGGCTTTGAGGCCAGCATGGGCTACATAATGAGTATAAGGCCAGCCTGATAGCAGGATATTTTCTCAAACAAAACAAAACAAAAAAATTATATAGGCAGTTGTAAGTATCTGATGAAGAAATGTAACTGGCTTAGTGTCATTCTTGTCACTTGGTAAGTGTTCAAGGAACACTACTGATTGCTCCTTCCATCGTTTAGTTCTCAGTCCACCCACAAGGACCCCACCTTCATGAGAGTAAGAAATCCTAAGATGTTATATCACCATGCCTGCAGAAGCTTCACTGTCACCTTTGGGATGACATCTTCTAGAATTGGGAGCAAGAAGACAATATTTGAGGTGCTTATAAATATAGGCATATAACATTCTCTGATCAGATTGGTGTTAATTTCCATCATTTCCAATGCATGGTATACATTTCCTATAAAGGGAGATTACACTGTGAGAAAAATTCAGAAGACTCCAGTCAGACTTGTTTTCTTACACTTTCCCCACAGAGGGCACCAAAAGAGCCAGCCAGTATCAGGAAGGTGTCATCACAGTAACGTCATAACATCTGATGACACAAGAAGCACAGGTGACAAAGTTATTCCTCCAGTCTTTGACAAACATAGACCCGCTGGCTGTGGTCAGCAATGCCCAGGGTTCACATTTCGTGCAAGGCTGATCTTACTCCTTCTCACTGAATTTGATTACTTAAGTAGAAGTGCTCGTGCAGTGCTAAATGACAAGCATCACAGGCAGATGGCTGGCAGACAGCTGGTGAAGCCTCTCCTTTCATCTCCTCCAAGGAGAGTCCACAAATCTGAGTGCCTCGCACATGTACAACAGGAAGACAGACTTACTGCTTTGATTTTGTTTTCAAGACCCTGACTAATGACAGCGCTCAAGAGATTGTCTCAGTGTTTTCTGTGAGCAACTGTGACAACAGAATTTATGGTGATGAACTCTGGGTCCTGGAAATGAAATGTGTCTGGCTCCTCCTAACCGCCAAAGTAATTAATGGCAATTATAACCATGAAGGAAACATGTACTGTCATATTCCTTGTTTTCTGCTGCCATAATCTCTGCTACTTGGACAATAATGACACTGGCTGTCTACAGTAATCTCTGAAATCCACATTACATCAATCACATTTTGTAGAAGTGGAACTGAGGCACAGAGAGGTCAGACTTGGGAGCCAGGAAGAACTATGGCAACATTCAAAGCTATACCAGGGACAGCTGCTCAAGATGGTGCAGTTTTGAATCACAGTAGACATTTTCCTACTTTTCCTTCTATGGTAGTAGGGTGAATGTTCTTTTCTTAGTCACTTTGGAATATTTTAATTGCAAAGAGATTGTATGTATTGCTTCCACTTTTAAGATGTTTGTATTGATTCCAGTGACCCAGGTCACCTTCAGATCTCCGTGCTGGGTACATGTGTGTGTGTGTGTGTGTGTGTGTGTGTGTGTTCAATATGAATCTTTAATAAGTGACTCTTTTCTTCCAGACAGGAGCCTGAAGCTTTTTTCTGCCTTAATACAGGCTAACCTTGGCACACTGGTGATCTGCTTTAGTACTCTAAATGTTGGAGAGGAATTTGCTCACCATGAACAAGGTAGCTTAGGTAGGATGCAAGAACAGATAGTTTGCCCTTTTCCCAGAGAAACAATGGAAGGTAGCGACATCTACAGCCACCTTAGCCTGGGCCCCAGGGGTGATGTGCAAAGGGCACTTCCAACTCAGCCTAATTCCCTTTATCTTCCAAACAGATAGTGCGAGGCTCCAGTAGACTTTCTCAGTTTGATAAACACAGCAGGTCTACTTCTGTGACCAACGCCCATTACCATTGCCAGAAGGGGAGTCAGTCACTAGTTCCCAACCACCTTCTGGGTAAAAGCAGAGAGGTCTCTTGCATCTTCTCCACTCTCCTTTGAATGAACGCGTGTGGGAAAGAAATAAAGGAAATAAACTTTTCTACTCTCAAGCTGACGGTGGCTTTTACACTTTCTTATTTATTTTTCTCCTTTTGGTATCAAAAATTGAACTCAGGGCCTCCCACTTGCTAGGGAGGTGCTTTGCCTCTGATCTACATCCCCAGGCCCTAAAGGTAACTATTAGCTTTTGATGAACTTGGAATTCCTCTAAGCCACTCCTTTCCCTACTCAAAACAAAACAAAACAAGAAAATAGAAAGAACAGACATTTTCACATCACAATTAAAGCAACACACAAACGTGAAGGTGCCATTCATTCCGACCTCTGCTATCCTAGCTCTTCTACCTACTCACGATCCTGTTTTCCTGAGATTCCAGTTACATTTGATACACTGCTCAATATGCAGATTCATTTCCTCTTAGGAAGCTACTTTACCATTTGGGAAGCCTCTTGGGATGAATAATTGTTGAATTTCTAAGTGGCCTCTGGCCAGCCTCAATTATGATAATGTCCTATCCAATATGAAAGTGGTTTGCCTTGGGTATTTTATAGCCAAATAATGCTATTAAGAGGGGAAAAAAAATTTCAAAGAACATTTTTGTGAAAGTTTCAGCTAATTTTTTCCCTCAGTTTTTGTGTGTAAATCTCATCTTTCCTTTCTTCCTTCCTTTTCCAGCCCTCCTTCCCTCTTTTCTTCTAACCCTTTCTCTCTCTCCCCTTCCTTCATTACTCCCTCTTCTCTTTTTTCTTTTACTGCAATACTTTGTTCCAAAGATAATTTATGACAGCCAGCTAACTCATTAAGATTTCTGCTCAGTATTCCAGAAGAACAATTCTTCTTTTTATAAAAGTGAATCATGCTTTCATCTTCTTTCCTTGTATTTTTTAGCAGATGCCAAACTAGATTTTCACTGGAAGTTGCTCTTTGTTGCTGTTCAGCACCAGAAGCCAAAAGAAAAACAAATATGCTAGTGAGATAGTCCCAGGGTTGGAAGGGAGCTCTGTGATCCCAGGCCCCTGAGAAGGAGGTGGAGGCCCACATGCAGCAGCCAGCAGTTTGAGTCCTGCAGTGGGTTAATGGCAGAAGCACTATTAGGACCCAAATTTCCTGATTTACAACACAGGCATTTCTTGGTCTGGGAGCGGCTTTCTGTTGTTGATGTTGGCCAGGGTTCTTGCTGCTCTCCTGCTTTTCCCCCTCCCCTACTCCACCTCTTCCCTGACCACCACACCCCAGGTATGGGTCATTGAATTCTTCTTTGTTGTTTAACTGGAAGTCCTTTCACCTCACAAGTGGTCTAGGTGAAATTTGTTGAATCTGGCACCTCTACCAAAACTGTTCATCTGATCCACAGACTCTAGAGCAATAATAAATAAGTGGTTATCGTTGTTTTTAAGTCACTAGCTTATGTTATTTGTATGTTGTGGGATGTCAGGGATAGAGCCTAGGGCCTCACAGACATTGAACAAGTCCTCTTTTACTGTGCCTCCAGCCTTCAAGTCACTTTTAAAATTCAGAGGGGTTTGTTATGCACCATGACAATGGCAATAATAATGGCAATAATAACTGTCACAGATAATGTAGTGGCTTTTATTAGTAAAAGGATGTCTGGCTTATAAGTAGACATTTGATAAATATTTGGCAGACTAGAGTCACCTGGTAGGTTAACATTAATTCATTGAGGCTTCATTAAATATATTTTGGTATAGCGCAACAATGGAACACATAGTTATTGCAAATAAACAAAAATTCAATGAGTTGCTTATACTTTGTGCTATTTTTATGTGCATTATGTATCAGTAAAGAAAGCAAATTTTGTTTTTATCTGCAGGACTGAATATTGAAACTGCAGGGCTGAGGTCTCAACCTAGGTGTGCACCGTGCTATACCTGGAGCTGTGTCTCCACCCCCCAGGAAGCATGCTAGGAAGCAGCAGGTTCTATCCAATCCCATCTTTAGTATTTAGGAAGGGATGTGGAAGTACATGGAAAATATAATGATTTTGGGGGGTGGGATCATAACACATAATTTTCTTTTCTATACTTCTTCATCTGAAAAATTTTTAATTTTATTTTTATACCAGTAAATAAAAACGTCACAGGAAATCTTTTTATTGAGTCCAAGACACCTGGGGTGTGCTACCCCAATACAACTTTTTCCTATTTCTTTCCCTAAAGCACTGTCTGTTCCTTTGAGGACCTCCGAGTACAGAGAGAGAGAGTGACACAGTCAGGCTTTGTTTGACACCAAATGAATGTGCTGAGCCTTCCATTGTTCTAAAGCAGCTCTGTGTTTGGAAGCTTAGCATGGGGCCCCATGCAGCCCCTGTGTGGAAATATGTGGTTCTGCTGGCAGAGCAGAAGCTATAAATAAACTTGCTTCCCAGTATGGTGTGATGCTAGGAGTCGACCAAGATGACTCTCCCATTAGACAGAAGTGGCAAGCAATGGCAGCCCTACCAGAGCCTCTTCTGAGTAGCTCTGTATTGGTAGCTCAGTCATGGCCCCCTTTGCCTTGGTCGAATCCCGTCCTGGGTATTTTTCCAGAAGAACTGAAAACACCATACCACAGTTTTATATGTATACCTGTGTTTATAGCAGTGCAATTTGTCATAGCTAAATCTAGGAAATAGCCCAAATGCCCATCAACTGAGGAATGGATAAAAAAGATGTAGTATTTTTACACAATGGAGTGTTACTCAGCTATAAGAAAAATAAACTTGACACTTTTATAGGTAAAGGGATGCAACTAGAGACCATAATCATAAGTGAAATAAATCAAATCCACATGTGCAAACACCAGATTGTCTTGCTAGTGTAAGAACCTTAGAGCACAAATAAAATCTGAAAGGTATAGTAGGTATACTGAAAAGGAGAAAAACTGCTCAAAAGGAATACAAAATTGTGATGAGAGAAAGAAGAAAAGAAAGAAAAAAAAGGAAGGGGGTTCTCATGCATGTACATACTACACAGGACAGCTAAGATGATTGTACTACTAACTGCTATTGGTTTCATGAAGGGAACAGATAAGGCTTAAATTTTTTTACTTTGCCCAATTTTTCATGCTTATATCTGGTAATCAGAGCAACTACATTATCGACGGCAATGTGCAACAGAGCAAGCTTTGTTGAATACCTATCATCTTGTTGGGTTTTTTAAAAATCTATATTATTTGTAATGTCTTATCTATTATTTTTTATTCTCTTTAAAGTGAGGGGTACAACCAGCAGCTCTTCTCTACAGTCCCTTTTTGGCACAGTCCCCTGCCCCACCTCCTGTGAGCCATCAGGCTCCGGTGGCATCAAGGATCCCACGTTCCAGGCACCATGTAGGTATAGGAACACAGCACCACTACCTATACAAGTTCTTTCCTGAGAATTTGCACATACACCTCGAAGTCACCAATGGAGGATAATACAGGCTGGAGCTCTCTGTGGTTACATCACCTTAGCCATCCACTCTAACCCACTCCCAAATATGAGTGAACCTGTTTGATGCAAAAAAGAAACACAAGAAAAGCTAAAGGAAACCCGAAGAGGAAGTTCTGATGACATATGGGGATTCCTACACCCAGGAGTGCCTGATGGTAGCACAAGCCTTGGAAGTCTCAGACTGCGGTTTCCTTTTTCAAGTTGGTTTGTGTTGGTCTTCTGTCACTTGCCAGAGCAAGATTTCTAATACAGTTAGCAACCTTCCAGTTCATTAAGAACTGGAAGGACCCTTAGGGCCATTTGCCTCACCGTATGTACCTTAGTCCAGGGCATTTACCTAAGGTAGAGAGCAGAAACTAACATTAACAGATCCCCCACTAGATGCTAGAACGTATGCTGGGCATTTTCACATGAATCAGCTCATCTGATCCTCCCAATGACCTTGGATAATAATTATCATTTCCCACACTGTGGAGACAGGATTACTCTGAGCTTCCCTGAAGCTGTCAGGCATGACTTTGTGCCTCCTTACATCCATCAGTCCTAAAAGACCCGATTTTAGCAGTTAGGGAGCAGAGCTTGGTGCAGTACACATCCTTGGTGCACTGTTACAGCTCTGAACATATCTCTGGTTCTAGTGAATTTATGAAGTGGGTGATCTCCTGGATAGCTGGTGCTCACGAGGCACGACTGTGCTGTGTGCTGCAAGACTGTTGCTGCAGCTGCAGGAGCTTGCTCAGCAGAGGAGCAAGTACAGTCCCTGGGCTTCAGGTCAGGAGGTCTCAGGGAAAACTACCCAGGAATGAGAGCTGCTGAATAAATGCTTATGGTGGGTGGTTGTGGGAGGCATTCTTTACATGTCTTAGATATCCAAGCAAAAAGTTAGCTCCAGCTGCCTGTGGTGACCCCTTGTCAAATTTCTTCTTAGCTTTTCCTCCTTTGTGCCCCAGTCTGCCTGATTTTCTCATTCCCACTTCCTGAGATCACCTCCCACCTAAATCAAGCACACTGAAGCTCTTCTCTCAGGTATTTTGTGGAGGAACTCAGTGCAAGATACTTGGGTTTTTGGTAGATGAAAAATGGAGACCATATTGTGCAGCAGGAGGGGAAAGGTTATTTTTATGACACCTATAAGGAAAAAAGCTCAGGGTCAACTACAGGGAGGCCCTGAAACAAAGGTCAATTCCACACCAGGAACTCTTTGAAAAAAAAAAATACTCTTACCTAGAACTTCCTTTGAGAAAATACACTCAAAGTGCAGATTAAACATGCTTAGAAGGAAATACATCAACTATTATATACATAGTAGAAGCTTCCCAGATCTCCCTCACTTTTCATGTTACCCATCTGTCTTGTTGTGCTCCATGGGGAAATCTCAGAGCTTGTCATTGCAAGTAGTGTCCCCCCACCTCTGCCCACTCCTAATGGAGTTCGGTATGAAATAGTTACCCCTTTTCACCTGGATGGCAGCACAGCATGTTAGTTCAGAATATGTGG
This sequence comes from Myocastor coypus, assembly GCA_004027025.1. Lineage (NCBI taxonomy): Eukaryota > Metazoa > Chordata > Mammalia > Rodentia > Myocastoridae > Myocastor > Myocastor coypus. The sequence continues at coordinate 49,880 of PVJA010000068.1, read as the reverse complement.
AAAAGTCAAATTCTCGTCACTTGGTTGACTTGGTCTGTCAATCAAGTTTTACTATAGAAACGTCTGAGGTGATCAATTTTATGTGTAAACTGGGATAAAGGCCACTCAGGTAGCTGGTAAAACATTATTTCTAGATGTGTCTATAAACTCTTTCTGGAAGAGACTAGCATTTAAACAAGTAGACTAAGAATATCCACCTTCAGTGTGCAAGGGCATGTTCTAATCAGTTGAGAGTCTGGAGAAAACAAAAAGGCAGAGAAGGGAAAGTTTGCTCTCTTGTCTGGCATTGGGGTGTCCACCTTCATGTGTCCTTGTATATCAGCGTTCTTGGCTATTGAGTCTGTGGAATCTGGGACTTACACAGGCAGGACCCCACGACACACACATCCATTCTTAAGCCTAGGTATGGAGACACACCACTGGCCTTTTTGCATGCGAATGATAGGTTGGGAGTTTCAGTCTCCAAGAAATACATTGGTCAATTTCTATGAGGGATGATTTGAAGGCCAGGGACAACTCTCTTATGGCTCTGCTTCTGTGGAGTCATAGCACAACTCCCCAGATCCATGTATTGAAACCACAAAGGTCAAATTCTTGACTATGCAACATGCATGTCTACATCTATGCAAAAATAGGGGCTCTGCCCCAGTACCTTTCACAGTAGGACATAGGCTGAAGAGTAGCCACTCCAGAACATTAATGTTGCCACTGTGGCAGAGTAAAGAAGAGGTTGAGTCACTGGGGTTTTAACTTTCCTTGGAAAAGTGACACATGTTATTTATGTTTTATTGGCCAGAGAGAGTCATGTGGTCATCCCTGCGTGCCACAGCCAGGAAAAGTGCAATCCAACTTCCAAGCTGAAAAAGAAGAAAGGAAGAAAAGGAACACATTTGTGGAAAATGTCCATTGTATCTGGACAGTCATTTAACCTATGACTCAAGTGTTCTTGTGTGCTATGTGTATATTCACTTTAGGAAAGTGTAACTGCCACTAAAGGACCTGGCACAAAAGGAAAGTTATATTAATATGCTGAGTTGTAAAAGGCTCGTTAACAGCTTCCGATAATGCTAGATGAGCTGATAATCCACTGCTGTTTGGACTATTGGATTATATATGCAGCTATTTTCTCTTCGTGCAATGAAAAGAAAGATCTGTACTATTAGTGTTTAAACAAGAAATTATGTCTGCATCCTATACTCTGAACAACTACAATGGAGAAAATATGCAATGTATTAATTATTTTTTTTATTTTATTTATTTATGTTTTTCTTGTTTCATAACCTTTATTTGCTTATTCACTCATTTTTATGGCTGGCTCAGCCCGCGCCCTGACGGCAGGGCTGGCACAGCATGTGGTGCTGGGGATTGAACCGCGGTCCCTGAAGCCGCCCAAGCTTTCCCAGGCAGGCGCTGTAGACCACTGAGCCATCCCGCTGGGCCCCCGTATTAATTATTGTAAATAAATTTTTAAAAACCTGACCTGGAATTTCATAAATGATGCTAATCTATGATACTTAATATACTGAAATATGGTAAAGTTTACTTCAATCTTTTCTACATCACTGGAATACTGTGAATTCTTTAACCCCCTCCTGCAGGTTGTATATTCTAACCTTCAAGGATAATTCCCAAACATATTTCTCTAAGTTCTAAGACATGGTATCTAGCATGATATTCTGCATATTAAAAGGTCTGAAATATAAAAATAGTTTTTGTTTTGAAGGACATCTATGTAACTATAAAATAACTGTACATATTATTCATAGCATTATGCTGGTATCCAGATAAACTCAGTGAAAACACATTAGAACAGTATGGGCCTCATTACAGAAACATAATATTATCATGAAACTTGAAAAACCAGGACTGGGTACACAGTTATTATAATACTGTGGGCTTTGTTAGCCAAGCATGTTATTATAGTTTCAATAGAACCATTATGTTGTCAACAGAACACATGGTGAGACCGGTAGGGGCTTCCTCTGACTTCATGAGAGTTTGTAGATTCTGGCTTTCCCAAGGGAAAGCAGAAACTGGTAGAATCTGCACTAGAAGCCAGGGCACAGGCTGAAACCCCTGGATCTCCTCTCCTTACCATCTGGCTCTTGGTTTGGGAAGCTGTAAGACTTTCACCTGGCCCTTCCTTCTGTCCATATCAAGGCCCTTGCTTTTATAAGATGTTCACTGCTTCTGCAGAATACAGGCTAGGGACTCTTTCTGTTCACCAGTGATTCAGTTCATGGGGCCCCTGACATTGTTTACATTTACCAGAACTGCTATTGCAAAACTATAAAGTTTATGTAGTAAGGCTGTGTTTGCCAGATACTCATTTGGTAAAGCTATTTTTTAAAAATTGTGTTTTAGCTTCATAGAGAGGCTTTAGTCTCCTCTTGTTTTGTGAGTCTAGGCCAGAAAAAAATGCTGAGTCTATTGATGGAAGTCAGAGAAAATGTTTATCCAAATCATATCAAAGAAGGCTCTCAACTCTGAACAACAAACCTTTTTATAACCTGACTGCTGGGGTAAGATAATATATGGTGCTGGTTCTGGGGCTGAAATCTTTGATGCTTCTAGAAAATTATGCAAATGGATTTCAAACTGCTCCTTCAGGTGAATGTGGAAGTGGGGACCCAACTGGATATTCATCCAAAGGAAACATCCACTATGGTAAACTGGAACTGCCGAAGTTCAGTAGCAGGAGTTGTCAGGGCAGTTGGATTGCAGAAGCTCAATGCTTGTAGCTCACCTGGGCCAAACGGCATGAAATGAAATACCAGGATAAAGTGCTAATATCTAACAGCTAATTTTAAAAAGTAGTTCTTTAGAACACAGGTTTGAGGGGCCAGGGAGATAGCTTTGTGGCACAAGTGCCTGTCTGGCAAGTTCAAGGTCTTGAGTTCAAACCTCTGATCCCGCAAAAAAAAAAAAAAACCCAAAAAACAGTTTTGCTTTTCCAGACAGGGTCTTGCTAAATTGCCAAGGTGATCTTCAAACTCATGATTCTCTTACTTCATCCACCTGGGATTACAATTAGCACAGACTGGGATCTTTTGGAGGAAAAGAGATCCCTTTAATAATGTGATGAAAGCTAGGGAAAAACACGTGAAGGTTATGGGAAAGACCCATCACCCAGAAGCAGGTATGCATGCACAAGCTTTTGTTTACAATTTCAGTCGTATCACTGGGATAATGTCCAAAAACTGCAAAGGAAATATATAAATCTCTTGGCCTCAGAAGTTGAGGAACTTTAGGAGTCTAACAGTATGTGTATGTTATTCATTGATTCCATTTCCTTCATAACTTACTGAGTTCCACTTTATACATGCACTATGCTAGGAGTGGAGGCCTTGATCATGTTAAGGGCCTAGCTTTGAGCAGCTATCTAATGGGAAAACAAACTCATAATAATGAGTTAATGGTGATGCTAGACTATAAATATAGACACTAACAAGAACCCTAAAGGCAATTAATTTACCATGTATCTAATAAAAATGTCATATACCAGGAAATTAGGTCAAGTTATTACATAGTCTGTGTCCCTGGCATATGGAATTTAAAATCTGGAATATTCCACAGGCAAAGGTGGGGAGAGGACTGGAAGAACTTGATACCCAGTACCAATTGTGATAGATGAAAAGGATGAGAAGTTTGAAGTAGTGAGAGCAGCAAGTGCACAGCTTCAATGCAAAGAGCAAGGTGAGCATGGAAGAAACGACACAGTCCAAGAGGGTGCTGTATGAATGAGAGATATGAGCTAAGGGTGCAGAGATGTGCAGCAGGCAGACCCCAAAGGCTGTGCCTGAGCATTTCTACAAGAGAGTGAAGAGATTAGTTTTGTTTGAAAGATCACACTGGCTTTTGTGGAGAAAAAGGATGGAGGGGTGAAATGACAAAGGGAAGCTGTGAGTCAGGGCAAGAAATGGAGATGTCTTTACCGTGGTCATAAAGATACAGTCAACATCTTAGGAAATAGGATGAATGACTTCTAGCTATGGCAGTGCTTCCTGCTCCCTGCAGTAAGGGAGGCAGGGATGGGTGCAAGCTAGTACCATAATCTTGCTACTGAGCAAGTCTTTCATAGAATGAAGACTGTAGATTTTAACTCAGTAATCACATATGGGAACTTGACATTTAATCACCTACCGATTATAGTCATCAGGATAATTGCTACAAAATAATTTTGTTGAGCATTTATTCTGTCAGCTACACATTCAAGCACCTCGCCTGCACTCAGCCACTTAGTCTTTAGGCAACCATGTGGTGTTTGCACTAGTCTTGTGACTACTGAACAGATGAAGATACGGAACTACTGCAGAGTACAAATACTGTTCAAGGTCACAAAGCTGGCAAGTGGAAAAACACAGACTTTCTTTTGGGAAGGTCTTGGGTAAGACCCCTGTTTGCAATGATTCCATTTGTTCACAGTGGCAGAAATATAATCTTTCTCCATGGAATTGAGTCTGAGTGTTAAAACTTATTTTTTTCCATTTGTTCTGAACATTCTGAACAAACACAGTAAAGTTTCCAAATCACTCAAGTCTCCAGAAATGTCCAAGAGGTAGATGAAGCAAAATCTGGGTGTGCTGTTGGCAGACTTTGACTCAAGTTAATAAAAATAAACACAAAAAGAAATGGTGTTTTAAAATAACACATGCTGTTTTCCTTCAGCCATAAGGGAATTAAAAAATTTTTTTTAAAGAATTTTTATTTTATTATTTTTTTTCTTGTTTCAGAACCTTTGTTTGCTTATTCACTCACTTTTTATGGCCGGCTCAGCCCGCCCAAGGGCAGGGCTCGCGCAGCATGTAGTGCCGAGGATTAAACCATGGTCCCTGAAGCCGCCTAAGCTTCCTCAAGCAGGCACTTTAGACCACTGAGCCATCCCGCCGGGCCCCCGGGAATTTAAAATTTGAAATATCCATTTAGTTTTCAAAGGATTCCATGCTCCCTACCCACAGATGCCAGAATGTGCTAGGTTAAGCCAACCCTGAGTTCAGGGTTTTCTAAATATGAGATGAGACTTTCTGAGTGTCCACTCTAGATGGATACTTACCATTGTCCTCGTTATTCTAATGAAAAGTATTTTGCAATTTATCAATCAATTAATTAAAACTATTTCATCAAGGGATGATAGTGAGGTGCAAATGCAAGAGCAGAAATGACAGGTTATTACTTCAAGTAGACTAAAAATCACTGTCTAGGGTCTTTACATGTAAGAGGTATGCCACGTGAAGGCTCAGTTTCACTGGACTTTCTGGGAGGGGAAAGAAGTCTCTCATTACATAATAAGAATAATTTCCTTGATTTTGAGGAAAATTTTTTGCAGAGGAAAAGAATGCTTATTATACTTATGATATTCACTGAAGTAATGTTCAATGAAGCATGCTCCATTGCCAGCACTCGAATAGTAACCAAAGGTTAGTTTGGGACACACTGAAAAACTGGGAAATTAGACAGCATTGCTTAAAAGTTAGAAATGTTTGCTAGGCAATGATGCACAAAAACGGAAAGACAGATCTTGGTATCTATCACAGCTAGGGAGATGGAGAAGTGAAGGTAAAATACAATCAATGTGACCAAAGAAGTATACAGAGTCTGCCTCAAGATGTATACATGCTTTAATATTAAATGTATTGAGGCATCATGAGATTAACACAAGTTACATTCAGTCTCTGCAGTTGCGAGAGGTGCCCAGAGTGGCGGCCAGTGGCTTCTAGACATTTAGCAGTGCAAGGACTGCTGCATGGGAAATTCTGTCACTGAAACTGCTGCACATGCATTTTCACTTTCTTCTCTAAGGGCAGCAGTGTAGTGAGTTTTCCACAATAAATAGCCTCTTGGGTCTCCTATATGAAGGCAACATCATCTGTTGATAAAATATCAGACTGTTTTTCTTTTCTCGAAGTGTGTATACATTTTTTTTGGTGACTCTGTTTATTAGAAGTGACAGTTAAGCAATTAAGTTTCCCCTTAGGTCATTTTGGCAGTGCATTTGCCTACATATTGATAATCCCGACTATCTCTTGGGTAGATGTCACTTTAACCAGTTACTTCTTATTTACATGTGAGACATTACACTACTTTTTCAATCATTTTAAATTTAGAACACTGTATTCACCTTTGATCTTTGTTTCTAGTGAATCAAGTTATTTTCTTTCACTAACATGTTTATTTACAAAAAATAACTTACAATGCTGTGCTACAATCTAATTTTCATACTTCTCTGGAAGTCAGCGATATGCTTTTACAATATAAAACATACATTTAGCGCACTGAGACTGAATAGGAAAGAAGTACAAAATGATACGCAAAGGAAAAAATTGAAAAAGGAGAAATGTGAGCATATCTGAGAGGAAAAGTCTATTATGAAATGAAAAGATAAAAAATCCCCTTATTGTCAACTATTGATAATTTAGAAATGATAGTACTTAAAAAAAGAAATGATAGGGCTGGGGAGATAGTTCTGTGGCACAAGTGCCTGCCTGGCAAGTACAAGGTCGTGAGTTCAAACCCCAGTCCTACAAAAAAAAAAAAAAAAAAAAAAAAAAAAAAAAAAAAAAAAAAAAAAAAAAAAAAAAAAAAAAAAAAAAAAAAAAAAAAAAAAAAAAAAAAAACTAAAAAATTTCCAGTAGTGGTCAGTGGCTACAACTTGATGGCTGGTGTTGACAGATGACCAACACCTAACAAGCTATCTGGTAAACAAAGAGAAAAAATGTTATTATAAACTATTTATGAATCTTCTAAACAATATGTAACTAAACAATATAGAACTCATTTGTTATTATTCAAAAGGGAAGAAAATGGGAAGGACATGGGACAGGGGTAGACAGAGGGAGGTCTGTATCAGTATGCATGTTTGGAAACATCACAATGAACTGCACTAACATGTAAAATTAATTCATGTTAGTAACATTTAAACTATTAAATATTATTTTATTAAAATAAAAACTTTAAAAAGAACCTCAGAATGGTTCAAGTGACATAGTGGGAATTCACACTCCAGGATTACAGAGTGAGTGTAGAAACAGTACTTGCTTGTTTTTTGTCCTTTCCATTTAACAACGCTGATGACTACTGCAGAGTGGACCAGGTGTTACTTGGCACTGACACTCCTCTAACTCCTGGGGATGAAGTCCTATGTGAATATGGCTTACAAATGACACCTTGTTAAGTTTTAGTTTCCTCACATGTAAGATCAAGCTAATACCAGCTTGGAAATACAAAACCAAAAGTATTACATAAAAGTAACATTTACTGTTTAATCTGTAGCATTACAGAAATCACCACAGAAATATATTGTCTCATTTTTACGTCATAGCATTATATGACATTTTGGCTTTTTTTCAAATCCTAATGAAATGAGTCAATTGTCACAGGGCCATATATGCATAATTGGTCCCCCGCTGATGGCTGCCCAATAAGAGTCATGTATGTACAATCACTGGTGATGCAAGCCATAAGGAACATGTAAAGAAGTCTCTAAACTCCTTTTATTTATGTATTTTTATGTATTTGGTACAGGTCTCACTACACAGCTTGGACTGGTGGTGATCCTCCTGTTTTCAGCCTCCCCAGTGCCAGGGTTACAGGTGTATGCCACCACTCCCAGTCTTGGTGGCTAGCTCAGGGTGCCCAGGGGCTGGGCCGGTGTGGTGTGGGGTGCCTGAACTGAACCCTGGTCCCTGTGCTTGCCTAGGCAGATGCTTAACCCACTGAGCTATCTTGCTGGCCCTTCTGACATGTTTATGAATGAAACATTTTTCTTATAATATAAATGTCAAACCTACTCTTGCTTTCTACATTAAAGCAATTATACTCCTTGGACTTGTACTATGGAAGTCTGTACTGGATACCCGGAATGAGTAATTTCAGTTTAGGTTATGTTAACATTATAACAAGAATTTTCTGAAAGAATTTAAATAGTATTTTACATTGGAACTATTAACATATAATTTGAGAAATCATAATTCAATGCTACAAGTTAACCAAAAAGTTTCAAAAGAGAAAATCTGTAAGACTCCATATAAAACCCATAACCATACAAAGCCTTTAAATATATATATATATATATATATATATATATATATATATATATATATATTTTTTTTTTTTTTTTTTAATTAAAAAAAATTCAGACCCAACACAACTGTCAGCTGAGCAGGAAGCTAATCAGTATTCTGTATCATACTAGTGCTCTGACAGAACAAATGAAAGAGACAAACTTTCAAAGATATTTTATTTAAAATTCTCCATCTAAAAGATGTAACAATGTTTATACATGCTTTAATAACTTATTTCACTGTACAATTTATATGCTATACAATAATAAACCAGCAAAGGAAAATAATTAGCGCTTAAATAAGAATCTATGCTATGTAAAAAGCTTTGAGTATGGGATATTAAATAGTAGTATCTACATACTGTTTATGACTGCGACATGAGCAGGTGGGTACTGTCATCAGGCTCAGTATATATCTAAGAACCAAGATGCCTGGATTGCTGTGACTCATATGTGAAATTATTATGTGTCCTTCAGAAGAGAATGTCTTTTTGTGAAACTTGGTAGTTTCTGTCACTTTTATCCCTTTTTTATAAACATGTTTTCCCTTTCATATTACTTGTGCAATTTTAAATAAAAAATTAATTTATGTATACTCCTATAGCAACACTATTCTAAGCACAGAATTACCTTAAAAAAAAAAATAGTAAAACACATTAAAGAAACCAAAGAAACAGACTGTTTAATTATGCCAGTATAGCACCTAGGAAAACAGTACTTCAGTAAAGTCTGTCCTGCTGTTCTTAAGTGATGCAGGCAGCGTAGCAACAACTTAAATATATGGGTAGAATAAATTTCACCAAAGATCTTTCAGTTCTCCAAAGATCTTATTGTTGCATTTTTTGATGAATTTTATAGTCTTAGAGTTATAATAACTGGCAAACTAGGCACATGGTACATTCTGTAAGAGAGAACAGGAAGGAAATGACTAAGCAGGGAAAGCTCAATTTCTTCTGAATAATTGTAAATTATATTTTCTAAGGGGAAAAAACAACAGGATGTACACATTTCAATTTGCTTGAAAATGATGAAAATTATTTTTGAGAGTTAGAAACAAAAACAAAATCCAATTTCTATATTCTTAGACAAATATTGCCCAAATATAGGGACATTGACAACAACAATAAAAAATGTACTGTGGCTTACCATAATCACTGGCTGTATGTAACCAGTTGGTGCTTCTACACACACTGAATCCTATCAACTAAGTGGGACATTATCATCATCATAATGATAATAAAAATAAATTTTAATTAATAAAATCTGCTTCCTTAATATCTTCTTCCTAAAACTGACATTATATTCAAGATATCCAGTTCTTTTTGTGGAACTGAAAACTTTAATGTGATTTCAAAGGTATTACAGTAATCTTTTTTTTTTGTGGGACTGGGGTTCAAACTCACGATCTTGCACTTGCTAGGCAGGCACTTGTGCCAAGGAGCTATCTCCCCAGCCCCTATTACAGTAATCTTATACATCAAGAAACAACAGAAGATGGAAAGTTAACAATTATTTTATTTATTTATTTATCTACCTATCTATTTATTTATTTTTGTGGAACTGGGGATCGAACTCAGGACCTTGAACTTTCCAGGCAAGCACTTGTGCCCCTAAGCTATCTCCTGGGCCCTGACAACTATTATTATACCTGTAAAGATTAACTCAAATTTCACCTTGATACATGTAAACACTAAGTCATGAATTCCAAAATATAGTGTGGTGAAGTACGTATCCTATTGTTGTATTTACAAAAGATTGCAAGATTTAACATTAACTGTAAACATGAGTCTTGAGAAAAGCACATAGAAAAACAAGCATTCAGTGTCATGGTGCATTGTTCCCTTATACAGCTCTGTGACAACTGCAGAGAAATGAGCTTTAGCTGCAACTGCTCAGGAGGGTGTCATCAGGGACAAGTGACATTTCCCACATGACTGTGCTACTGTAACAGCAATCCTCTTTGTGATAAAATATACTTAACAAATTACATATTAAAAAGTCATTAGAACATCTCTTTCTTGTACACTAGTATAAAAAGGTCTTCCAAAGATAAAGGAGTGTAGGCCCGGTTTAATTTTCTCAGCCAAAGCCATTACTATGTTAAGATCGCCCTCTGCTGTTAAATCAAGGTCTATCTTCAGGTTCCGAAGGGACTTAAATGGTTTTTTCCCCTTCTGCCTACAAATAATGGAAAAGAAAAATTGTAATAATAAACAAACATTTAAAATAAGACCCCACAACATACAAAGGTTTTTCTGCCTTGTAAGGGATTTACTCACGTATCATCTTCTATGTATTTGATTAATGTCAAGGCTTTTCTGTGAAGGACAAGTAGAAACTGTGCGAGAAAAGTACTTCTGAGAGATAAACCTGGCTTCAAATGAAAGACCTGCGGAAAAATGAACCATTTTAATAGTTTTCTTCCACTGTGCCGCACAGCGAGCAGCCACGACAGGGTGATGGTGTCTGACCAACAACAGAGCCATCCTGATTCCACTCATGCCTCCCAACCGGATGGAGAGCAGTGGCTGCACTGGTATGGATGACACCGACAGTTTCTGATTTTATATTTAAAAATGTACTCAAATTTTTCATTTTACATAAAAATACATCCATGCTTATTTTATTATGAAAAATAATTATGTAAGTTTTTAAATACTGTATTACCTTTTTCTACTCAAATCTTCAAATAAGACCAACATTCCGAGCAGCTGTCTGTACTCTGTCTCTAATCTTTAAGCACTGTCAATCTCTTGGGGAGAACTGGTACTGATATAGGAGTGAGGAACAGGAGAGATCTGCTTCAGCCTTAGCAACAACTGCATGACCACTAGCTATCCTTGAGCTGCGCAACACACACAGACCACACAGACCTGGACCCTCAAGCTTAAATTAGCATGAGGCTTTCATTATTCCAAAGCCATATCTACGACAAAGTTTCATAGCCTGGTCTCCAGGATGAGTTATGACAACACTGTTATGGCAAGAAATAAATCCATATCATCTATCATTTCCTTCAGCTGTATCACTGCATAGATCTTTTAAAACAGAATTAACAATGCTATCATTTAAATAGTTGTATACTAGGTCTTAAAAACTTTTTTTTTTTTTTTTTTTTTTTTGCCTTTTTGAGACAGGATCTCACTATGCAGTTCAGGCTGGCCTTGAGCTCACTTTTGTAGCTCAAGATGGTCTCGAACTTGCACTGATCCTCCTGCCTCAGCCTCCGAAGTGCTGGGATTACAGGTGTGCGCCACCAAGCCCGGCTTTTTTTTCCTTAACTCTAATAATGTGTCTTTCTCTTAAAACAAAAACCCCTTAGTTTCAGGGCAGCACTGTATTTGAAATTAAAATATTTGGAATGTGAAATGACTCTTTAACCATTAATGGACAGCACATTGCTTAGAAGGTTTTTTTTTGTTTGTTTTTGGTGGTACCAGGGATCAAACTCAGGCCTTTATGCTTCCCAGGAAAGCACTAATTCCACTGAGCTATCTCCCCAGCTATGCCAGTATGTTTAAAGAGCACCTGTCCGATCATTTATTCTGACAATGTCTGGTTTTAAGATTACCTGATCCAGGAAGGCTTTTACTAGAGTGTCTCTGTGTAAGACATCTTGGAAAATATTCCTAGATGGAAAAGAAAAAAAGTCCAAGTGTTAACATGATTCTACAGTGCTGCTTTCTACAATCCCTCTATGTGTTCAATAAGTCAAATTCTTATCAATAGGGTATTACACGTGAACCCATAAGAATGTAGATATACACATTTGGAGGTATATATATATATATATATATATATATATATATAATGTTGAGAGTCTTAGGCAACTAATAATACAATCACTAATTCTTGCCATCTCAAAAAATAGAAGCCAACAAAAATAGACACAATACTATAGTACTACCAAGTTTAAATGAACCAAGGACAAATGTTAAGAACATGTGAGAGGGGCTAAGGATGTATTGAGATGATAATAGGGAACATGTGTGTGCAAGTAACATGACCTGGTAACCTACAAAGGTGCTACCTACCTTGGGGATGAACACAGCGAGAAGACACAATGCCCATGTGAGATAATCTGTGTCTAATACCGCACCGAGGACACAGGAGGTGCTCGACAAGCACAACTGTTCCCTTCTCAAAACCCACCCTTCTTTTATTGTTTTTCACCTTTGGGGTTATACTCAGGTCAGAGGGTAACATAACATTCACTAAGGTATGTGATTGTTAAATTAAAAGGCTAAAAACACTAGAGGTCATCACTTAACTCATAGGACTGGCAGAAAAAGAGGATGGGTGTGTGTGGAAGTAGGAAAGCAACTTGTAATTTCACAGTCTTAGGAGGTGAATACACTAAACTACAGAGGAAAACTGAGAAGAGGAATTTTCTAATGACTGGCTTGGCACCGACAGCACCACTTCTCAGCCCTGCAGAGTGGCTTGTTGCTACAAGCCCAGTGTTGTGTCTGTGCTTCCCTGCATGAATACCCTGATCACAGGAGAGCTGGACGAAGCAAGGTGTTGGGAGTAATTCAAGTGACTACATTTTAATGCACTGCTGTTGACTGAGATTTCTTTCTTTTCTTTTCTTTTTTTTTTTGTCTTTTTGAGACAGGGTCTCACTGTGCAGTTGAGGCTGACCTTGAGCTCACTTTTGTGGCCCAGGCTGGTCTTGAACTCGCATTGATCCTCCTGCCTCAGCCTCCCAAGTACTAGGATTACAGGCGTGTGCCACCACCCCTGGCTGAGACTCTTTTTATAAGGTTAAAATTAAAGATGGTGTGAGGTGTGTGCTGGAGTATAGCACTTCAGTGTGTGTGTCTGGCACCGGCTGTCTGGGGCTGCAAAAACAAGCCCTGTCCCCTCAACACAAACAATTTGGAAATCAGTAATATTGTTTAAAATACATAAAATTATCAAATGAGACTATGATAAAAGTGAACACATCTTGTGGCTCAAAATATTTTTAACAATTTTATGTTCACAATATTTACTTAGAGCTACAAACAAAATTTTAATATTCATGACATGTTATCAGGATCAGAAAAACTAGATTAATCATGGTTTGCCAAACTGGCAAAACAAATACAGCTATGAAAAAAAACCCAAAACTACTAAATGGTTAAAAAATCTACTCTAAATTTCACTGAATTCCCTCAAAAGAGTAAAAGACAAAACAAAACAACAAAAAATGCTAAATGTTTCAGAAAAGATGGAGCTGATTATCTATGTATGTATCAGGATTACCAATATGTGAAAATTCAGTGACTGCAATCCTAATTTGACTAACTCATTATCCCTCTCCCTCCCTCCCTCCCTCCCTCCCTCCTTTCTTTCCTTCCTTCCTTCTTTTTGTGGTACCGGGGGATTGAACTTAGGACCTTGTGCATGCCAGGCAGGTGCTTATTCTACTGAGCTATCTCCCTAGCCCCCTCTAATTCATTTTCCGAAGCAATTGCTGTAAGGCTTTCTAAGCAATCAATCAATAATGGGGAAACAAGGAATGATGAGCTTTAAATCTTTTCCATAGCTGAAGGATTCCTGGGTCATAATGTCCTTCTTTAAATTTTATTATAAAATCCTTTTACTTATTTATTTGGTACAGGGCCTCACTACACAGCTTGTACTCATGATGCTCCTGTCTCAGCCTCTGGCACCGGGATTCAGGTGTATGACACCATGCCTAGTTTTAGACGTCAGTACGTGACATGCCCAGAGTCGGGGGCTGGCAAAGCATGTAGTACCAGGGATCAAACCAGGGTCCTTGCAGGTTCTTAGATTGCTGAGCTATCGTCCCAGCCCATAATGTTCTGACTTTGTACTTCTGATCAACATATTACTATGGCTATTGATGCTCTTCATGTCTGTTGTCTCACATCAAAATTGTTTGTTTATTTATTTATTTCTTGTTTCAGAACCTTTATTTGTTTATTCACTCATTTTATGGCCAGCTCACCCCGCCCCAAGGGCAGGGCTGGCGCAGCATGTGGTGCCGGGGATCGAACCGCAGTCCCTGAAGCCGCTTAAGCTTTCCCAAGCAAGCGATTTAGACCACTGAGCCATCCCGCCGGGCCCCAAAATTGTTTCTTAAAAACACAAGAAAGGGTTGCTTGGGACAAATCAACTGACGGATCACTGCAGTTAACATTTTTTGAGCCAGCACTAGGTTTAAGCATGTCTAATCGATTTCAGAGAAACCTAGTAGTATACTGTAATCATTTTTTCTGACTTTAGAATATCAATGAAAAATTTTATTGTAGTTTTAAAATTATAAATGTATCATCATTTTTTCCTTTATTGTTTCAACAATCTCATCACTTTCTTTGGGGGGGTCTATGGGGTGTTCAGGGTCTCACTACTAGATTGGACTCAGTGATCTGCCTGTGTTCAGTCTCTCAAGAGCAGGGATTATAGGCGTGTACTACCATGACCACCTCAACTGCCATCTCAGCGGGCCCTGGGGCAAAGCTAGCACAGCAGGCCCAGGGATTGAACCCCTGGCCCCTGCGCCTGCTTGCAGACGCTTTAATTATCATCACTTTTTAGTTTACCAATCATACCTTGTAGGCAGAAATGTGGAACAAAATACGGAATGCAAAGTAAAAGAATGTTTTCTATTAATATATACATTCTGATAGTTTAACACAGACAGTTATGCTGGGTATCTAGTGCCAGAACCAGCCACACTAAAGCACTCTACCACCAGCCTCTAAAGTTATTTTTTATTTTAACTTTTTAAAAATAATTTTATTCACCAATAATACATTTTATTTTTATATATAAGAAGAAAGAAGATTCAGAATTACTTTAGTTTTGATAAAACTAGACTATAGGTAAAATAGGGTCTAGGACTATCTAATCACTATTAATCTGAGCACTTAGTATATAGCACCTAGAAGATCAATAGATTTTTTAAAACTGATATTTAAAGGTGAGTTTTACCCTATTTTTTTGAAAAACACCATTATACTTAAAAAATATTTAAGAAAAAATTGATTGATTAAATTCTCCAAGCACTATTATACTGATTTTTTAAAAATTTTGCTTTAAATAGAACTTGTTCTGCTTTTACTAATCAAAGCTTCAGTTTCATATCGTGTGACAATGACAACAACAGCCAGAGAATCACTTACAAATCAGGAGTGAAGCTTTCATCAGTGTAAATGATTGAGTCCTGAGCCATGTCTTCTTCTGAAGTGGCTCTCCAGAATGCTGTGAGCTCTGACCTCATGTATCTCCGCTGATTATAAATATGTTCGTGACAGGGTGGCATCTGCTTGACAGTATTGACATCCACATCTATGTGTGTGGTGGGATATGGAGCATACATGACTTGTCGGAAAGGTAATACGAAACTTCCAGTTGAATCCTGTCAAAATGAAAGGAAAACATACTGTTTACATAGGAAGACATTTTTAAAATTAAAAAAAAAAAAAAAAAAAAACCCTGGCTTTGATTGTATTCTATGAAATTTATCATGATTGTGTGTCAAACTTCAATGATAAGCGGTGTTTACTATAGCACTATAAAACAGCAAAACATCAGAAAGAACCTAAGCATCCAAAAAGAGATATGGTGATACAAATATAAGTTTATTATTTAGCCACTACTCAAAACAAAATTACTCAAGCTTTTACTCAACATATTGTGAAACATTAAGAACAGAATATATAGTATATAAAACAGTTTGGGGGGTGCTGAAGCAAAGATGTAAAGAAAGAAAGAAAGAAAGAAAGAAAGAAAGCAAGCAAATTTTAATAGTGGTAATTCACTGCATTATGAAATTGAAATTAATTTTTTTTTGAGATACATACATACATACATACATATATATATATATATATTTTTTTTTTTTTTTGCTTTTTGGAGACAAGGCCTCACTATGCAGTTCAGGCTGGCCTTCAGCTGACTTCTATAGCCCAGGCTGGTCTCAAACTCACTCACACTCATCCCAAGTGCTGGGATTATGGGTGTGTACCACCATGCCCAGCACTACTCTATTTTTTTAAAAATCTAACCAACTACATATTTTTATAAGTAAACATTAATTTCTAAGTATAATCAACTGGGTAGCCAGTTATCCTGTAACGTATACCTAAAGTGTACAGGTACTAACTATGCTGTGTGCTAGGAACAGAACACAGAAGTCATTTGTAGTTTTTCACTTTTATAATGCAATTATAAAGCACTTCTGTATAATGTCAACGTGTTTTCTACAAGGCTACCTATATGGAGACTCTCAGTACTGCACTAAATCCCAGTTACAAATTCTCCGTTCTACACCTGGTATGTCTTTTTTTTTATACAATGAAATGAGAAGGCACTGAGGAAACAAATGTATTCAGCACTTCAACATGTAGAACCATTTTCAGATTTGTGAAATTCAAATAATAAATGATTATTTTAGTTTCTATATTTAAATATTATTACTCTGAATTCAGAGCAGACACATTACTAAAAAACTAAAAGCTGAGCTTTCATGTGTATCACTTTCCTAAAATATATTTTTACTTTCAACTGACACATAACAGCAGTGCATGCTTATAGAGCACCATGTGGCATTTAAATACAAGTATCCAATGTGCAATGATCTGATCAGGTGGGCACACGCCTTACTACAGACTTGTCCTTTCCCAGAGAACACTGTCTACTAGCTATTTTCAAATATATAATTGTTTAAGTCACTGTTTCATAGAACATTGGAAATTATCCCTATCAAACTATGCCTGTATCCCCTCATCACCTATTCCCTGTCCCTTCCTCCTGACACCCTTCCTGAACTCTGATAACAAGTACTTGCTACAAGACCAATTTTTTAGTTTCCACATACAAGTGATAACATACAGTAGTGATCCTTCTGTGCCCAATTATGTCTAACATAGCCATCTCCATTTTCATCTGTGTTGCAGCAAATGACAGAACTTAAATGTTTATGATTAACATTCCATCATATATAATACACTACATTTTCTTCATTCATTCATCCATCAATTGACATCTAGGCTGATTCGATATCTTAGCTATTATAGTGCTGCAATAAACTTGTGAATTCAGATGTTTCTTTTACAACTGATAGCATCTTCTTTGAGTATGTATCTGTTGAACTGTTAGATCATATAGCAGTTCTGTTATGTAGTTGTGGAGGAAAGTTCCATACTGTTTTCCATAATGACACAGTAATTAATATTTCTATCAATAAGGCATGAAAGGTTTCTTCAATGTCCTTAGCAGCATTTGCTATTTACTTCTTTGCTAATACTCATTCTCAATGAGGTATGATGATATCTTAGTTTGGGTTTTGATTTGTATTTCCTTGATGATTAGTGATGGCAACCATTATTTCATGTGTCTGTTGCTCATCTGTAGATCTTCTTTTCAAAATAGCCATGCAGATCATTTTAAGATGAGATCACCTGGTGATTTTTGGTTTGCTTTAGTTCCTCATATATTCTAGATATTAACTGTCAGATGAATAGTCTGCATATATTTTCTCTTATTCTGTAGGTTGCCTCTTCAGTCTGTTATTCCATATGCTATGCAAGAGCTTTTTAGTTTGATGCTAATTTTATTGTTAATATTGCTTTGTTGCTTATCCTTTTATACAGTCTATTCGGTATTGGTCAGGGTTTTACTTAGAGGAACAGAATAGATATAAGGAATGGATATTAACACAAAATATACATTCTATAAGGAATTATAAGATTGGTTTACAATAGTCAGCCACAGAGTCAGATGAAGAAGCGCGCACAGAGCGTCTGCACGCTCTGTACTGAAGAATTCAATCCCGAGGTCTGGACTTCACTGCAGCATTCCATGTAAGTCTCTGTCGGCTGATGGGTCTGCAATGGAAGACTGAAGTGTTTGTAATGGACACTGAAGAGTCTGTGATGGATGGCGAAAGATGGAAGCTGGAGGCCGAAGAGTCTGTACTACAAGCCAGATGATGAAGTCCAGTCTGAATGCGAAGACTGAAGCTTCTCTGACGAAGGGAAGTGTTGATTCCTTCTTCAGCCCTTTAAAGTCTTTTTGTGCTCAGTCATTCTGATGTGGGCTCATTGCGCTCTAGGGTGGAGCCAATCATACTCCAGGATGGGCCCTTGATCCTGCTCTAGGGAGAAATCCAATCATATCCCAGGTGGGCCCTGGTCATAGTCCAGGGAAGAACCAACTGTACCCCAGCGTGGGGCTCCCACCAACAGGGAACCGGGCTGCTGAGTTATTCAGCCAAGTTGACACATTGTATCAACCACTACAGGGGCAAAGCTGCACACCCCCCTGATCATGTCCTGCACGAACTTGGTGAATTTTGTGAGGTGTCTGTGACAGCAACTGTGCCTCGGTTTGCTCACATTTTTAGTCACCTTGTGGCCCTTGTAGAGGCCCACAGCCATGGAATAGTGAATCGTTCTTTAGTGGTTGCTGTGGCGGAAGGATTAGCCCCAATGATCTTTCTTGAGATGGTTTTCTATATGGTAAGAGACAATGGTCTAGTTCCAGTCTTCTTCATATGGACACTTGGTTTCCCAGTACTATTCAGTGGGGAGACTGTCTTAGTCACTTTCTTTATTGCAGGGACAAAATGCCCAAAACCCCCAGCTAAAAGGAGGGGAGGTTTACTTTGGCTCAGGTTTAGCTTAGTGTTGGCTGGCTACACACAAAAAAAGAGCATGACAGAAGAGCAGAGAGGCCGCCCGGAAGCAGAAAGCAAGGAGAGGAGCTAGGAATGGAGATAAAGCTTGCCAGGTGAGGCTTCCAGTAGCCAGCCTCCTCCAAACACACTCTGCCCCATAACAGCAGTCAGCTGTAATGCTCATATACACCTATCCATCACCTTCATTGCCTTCCAATGGTCCTTCCTGTGACTGCATGAGGTTTAAGGGACAAAGCTAGACATAAACTATGACACTGTCCTTTCTCCATTGTATGTTCTTGGTGCCCTTTTCAAAAATCAGCTGGTTAATTACATTTGGATCTATCTCTAGGCTATGTGCTCCACTGGTCTAAGGGTCTGTTTTTATGCCTGTACTGGGATGTTTTGCCTCCTATATTACTATCCACTATCTTTTGAAATCAGTAAATATTATCCCACCAGATTTACTCTTGCTGAAGACAACATTGGCTATCTAGGCCTTTTCTGTACTCCATACAAACTATAAGGGTATTATTTTATATTTCTGTGAATATGATTAGTATTTTGAAAGAAATGGCATTGAATCTATAGTTGCTTTGGGTATTAGTAACATGTTATTAATTCTTCCAATCCATAAAAACTGAATAACTTTCTTTTTTTTTTGGTTATCTACAATTTCTTTCATTAGGGTTTTGTAATTTTTAGCCATAGAGATCATTCACTTTCTTCATTAAATTTATTCTTAGGGATATTTTGTTTGCTTTATAGCTATTACTACTTCCTTGATCTCTTTCAATTTTCTTATTGATATATAAAAGTGCTACTGATCTCTTATGTTGATTTTTATATTGTCCAACCTTACAGAACAGTTCTACCAGCTTTTCAGTAAAGGTATTTAAATTTCTGTTTTATGATATACAAATTGTCCCAATAGGGATAATCTGACCTCCTCCTCTATTACCTGAATGCTACTTACTTCTTTTCCCTGCCTGCTTTCTCACTATGACTTCTAATATTAGATTGGATGAGAATGGTGAAAATAGACATCCTTATCTTCTTCCTGACTTTAGGTGGGTTTTTAGCATTTCCCTGGTTAGTATGGTAGTTGTTATGGGTCTGCCACATATATCTAATACCCAATTATCTGGGGACTTTTGGAATAATTTAAAAAAACTGATTTATTTTCAGGAAAGTATTCATTATGTGAGAATCATACAATCATTAGCAAAGCTGTTTCTTCACATCTTGATAGGAATTGAGAGGCCAAAAATAGATCTAATAAAGAGTACTGCTTTGTCTTTAGTTCCTGAAATCAATGCTGATTTCCATTTATGTGTTTTGCTTCTTGAAAAGTAGACTTGCCTTAAATATTAAGAAGTACTCATACTTACTAGAAATGCACTTTTTTTTTTTTTGCGGGACCAAGGTTCAGACTCATGACCCTGCACTGGCCAGTCAGGCACTTGTGCCAGAGCTGTCTCCCCAGCCCCAAGAAATGCACATTTTTCATGTGTGTATATTTTTATATATTGCTCAAATCCTGTATATTTTAAAGATACTTTCAATTTTCCTTTTTCATTTGTGTATTTGGTCACTATGCAAATTGGACTTGTGGTAATTCTCCTGTTTTCAGCCTCCCCAGCACTGGGATTACAGGCATAGGCCACTGCGCCCCAACTCTATTGCTAGCTCAGAGTGCCACAGGGGTGGGAATAGCATCGCTTAAGTTTTCAATAAATGAAGATGTTACATAAATAAAATAGTACACTAAAAATTTAAATCTTCTCAGTAAAATGTTCCCATTTTATTTTATTTGCAAAACTCGGGACTGAACTCAGGTGCTTGCGCTTGCAGGATCTCCCCAGCCCGTGTTTCCATTTTAGAGGTGCACACTGATGCAACAAACAATGAAAAAGAAACAAAAATCCTAAGGCTAACCATTAGCTATGGAATCATCTGGAAAAGAATATGCTGTGCCATTTTGCCTATGATATCCATTATAATCTAAAAGACACACTCAGGGCCAGCCAGATAGCTCCATGACTGGAGTTCAATCCCTGGCATGTGGTACTGGCCTTGCCTCTGGGGTGCACTAAGACAGTGACAGACTAGGCATGGTGGTGTGTGCACCTGTCATCCCAGCACTTGGGAGGCTAAAAATAGGAGGATCATTATGCGTCTGATCTGTATAGAGACTCTATAGACTCTGTACTGAAACACGTTAAGGAAAAAAAGACACAACTCTATGCTCAGAACTATGTAAAGGAAGCCTGGCTCTGGACATGTAAGTAAGATGCATTAAACACTATCAAAGTACTTTTATAAAGATTCTCAAATATTATTTTTTAAAATTGGTTTCACTTGTGAGAAATGCAATGTATACCTTTAGCAGGCCTTGTACAAAGAGCCCCGACTCATATTTAAATGATGATTCAGCTTCACATAATCTGGAGCATTTTCTCTCTGCTGGAGTTAGAAAAAGGCATAATGTTTTCACTATCTAAAAAAAAAAAAAAAAAAAAAAAGAATTTACTCTTCAAATGTGAAATCAAAAAGAACAATGGTTTGCTTACAAAAGAAAAATAAGCAGCTATTTTTGTTATTAACAATAAAATATATTTCAAGTGGTAAGCACTCCTTAGCCTCTGGAAAAGGTCTATGAGATATAACACTGCTTAAAAGAAAGTTTTGCAGCAAAATATTATCTGTATGGCATCTTAACTCTGTAACATCTGAATATATATTATGATTCTTCAGGTGAATAATGCAAGAGATAGCCTTTCTCAACTGATTCCAGTGGGGAATTAATAATAGAGTACAATGACTGATTGCATCTCTACTCAGCAACAAGTGTTTGTAATGCAAACAAACAATTTTAAAGAGGAAAGTTAAATGCATTTAAATTAAGCACAATTACAGCTTTTGTTATAATAGTTCTGCATACAAATCCCACTATAGCAAAAATCAACTGGTGTTCAAACTATTCAACAAATAGAGAATTCTACCAAATTTGATTTAAAGTAAGCCAGGTATAGGTAACAGGTTAGAAATCTCTGATTCTACTAGTACATTTAACCTATAGCTCTGTTAGGAAAAACAGAAAACCACATACCTATATTGCAATTCGTGCTATATCTAGACCTATTATACTAAAGCAATGGTTCTTTTCGACTAGAGCAGCTGCAACTATTTTTCAAATTAACAAATAAGAGGTAATCTATTAAATTTACAGAGGATAAAAGATAAGAACAAGATTTAATAAACAGAGTCCCAATCATAAAACACTTTTTCCTTCATAAAGTAGACTGAAAGTTCTACAGAATCGTCATGCATTGGGGTTACAAATGGTAGGCCATCACTTTGGAATAACCATGATTACTAGTCCTTAGATGCAATAGTACATCTTAGGAAGATGTAGAATCAATCATATATAGTTATACAAGATGCATAATTTGGGGAAATTAAAAGTTATGTACAAATTAAAGATAGATAAATAAAACCTTTGTACAGCAAACAATTATTCCCACATTTCCTCATAAAACAAAGTCAAGTCTGCTTAAACTAATAAAGATAGAAACACATCTCTGGATTCTTTCTTTAGTGAAGAAAAGTATAAGCTGCTTAGCTTATTGCCTAATGCTTAAAAACATAACTTATTAATTCTTCATTAAGTCAAGTAGCACTGAACAAAGAGACCAAAATGTTGAAGAAAGCATTATTTCCACTGATTACTTAGTAGCGACAGCTCTTAACAAGGACAGATATGTGCTGTGTGTGTGTGTGGTGTCAATATAACAAAAATCAAACATCATGTTTTAGGACTAATACCAACTTTATAAGGCTATCATTATATTTATTAAAAATAAAACTAGGGGGTTGGGGAGATAGCTCAATAGGATAAGTGCTTGCCTGGCAAGCGCAAGGTCCTGAGTTCAATCCCCGTATCACAAAGCAAAAAAAGAAACAGAACTGGGACACAGGGGCTGGGGGTTTGATCCCTGGGCCTGCCCCTGGTGCATGCTGAGATAGCATTTATTTGTTTGTTTATTTTTATGGCCAGCTCAGCCTGCCCTGAGGGCAGGACTGGCGCAGCATGTGGTGCCGGGGATTGAACCGTGGTCCCTGCAGCTGCCTGCAGGCGCTTTAGACCACTGAGCCATCCTGCCGGGCCCACGAGATAGCATTTAAAACTGGGTATGGCGGTGCACACCTGTATTCCCAGCTTTTAGGAGGCTGTAAACAGGTGGATCACTACAAATCTGATCCAGTAGTGAGACCCTGAACATCCTGTAGACCCCTAAAATACAAAAATAAATAAATAAATAAATAAATAAATAAATAAAATAAATAAAACTGGGAAGGACAGGGTAAACATTTAAAAGAATGTCTGATTTTAAATTATTCTCAAATGCATTTTATGTATAGCTAGTTTTGTATTTATGAATTGTCCAAGTGCAACTGATAACTGAATTCCTACTTACAGTTTTTTTCAAATTCATTTTGCCACAGAGTGCCATGGTAATTTGCCAAGATTATCTTGCAATTTTATACTGTTAGGCCATTTCAAGAACTACAACCCATGTAAATATTAATCTCTGACATGTTAGGAGTACTAAAAAGTCAAAATGTCTTCTTAATTGTAAAGTTACCTTATTTATTTTCTCTGCACTGCTACCTACAACGACTGAACAGCCACAGGTCTGTAAGTGTGAGCTGATGGCACTGCAGGTAAAAGAAAACACTGTTTGTAAAAAATTTCACAATTGAAAAGAAACTGAGCTTCAAATAACTCTGAATAGCTTTCTCTGATAAACATCAATAGGCATGTTATTTTTATTGGTAAAAAAAATTTCATTTCCTAGTGGACTGTCACAGAACTTGTCTCAAATCTGAGGATAACCCAGCTGCTTTGTAAAATACTGCATTTTTATAGGGACAGAAAGTGATGTATAAAAAGGTTAAGTGATTTAAAGGCAAATGGGATTCAAAATAATACACAAGTGGTGATACCAGTGAATTGACACCTAGCGTACTTCTGACTCAGGTCATGAAGACTTTCAGATTAAATGTTCATGCCTCTCATATTTCACCATGAGACTAAAGAAAAAGAACATACATATCAAAGTGAAAACTGTGTTCATTCACTTCTCATTTTTAAAAAGATATTTGTGATTATCTGTAAATATAACGAAATATTAAAATAGAAGATGGGATGACAAATGTAGAGCATGTAACAGTAGGGAAAAACACACCAGCAATTGACAAATAGGGGCTATTAATATTCTCACTTTCCTTAGAAATGTAATTAGAAAATGTCACTATTGCATACTAAGTGATTTTATGTGCCAAGTACTGCTGCTGTGTATGATTTAACATTCGTAACACCATTTAAGTGTTTACTATTATGATTCTCAATATGAGGTGATGGACATACAGGTGCTTTGGGTAGTCTTCTCTAATGTTACAAAACAGCAACTAAAGCAATCTGATTTTAGAGACCACTCTCAACTTTACAGTTAGATGAAAACAGTCAGGTCAAATATGAGTAAGTTCCATTCTTAAACCAAAATAACTTAAGCCATTCTCCAGTGCAACTTAATTTGAAAGGTTCCTGAGCTTTAGCTTTAATGGGAGGTAAAATAAGAAACCAGAACAAAGGACTAAGAGTGCTTGTATGGGAACTATGGAAATACTGTTTTTTTAAACTGTAAAAGGAGTAACTGTAGATTAGACCTGAGTAAAAATTAGCATGTATTAAACAACAGCCCACATGCACAATGCTGTCTTTAAAATAATCTGAGTGAGCAGGTACTTCATTATTTCCATGCCTCCAAATCTTGTCATAAATTGACCACAATTTTTATTCTGCATCAGCCAGCATTTAGAAAAAGAAACAAAATTCTTACTTGAGAAGAAAGCCTTCATGACAACTGTCACCGATATCATCATCATTCAGTACTGTGTCAGCTATCTAAAATATACCAGAAAAAATGTTACTCTGGCTATACCTATGTTCAGAGAATATTTTTAATGCCTAAGTTTTCTGAAGTCCAGATTCAATGAAAACATATTGCCCTAATTTCTGAGCATCAAGAGTATCAATAAAACAATCTCTATGCTTTATCATAGCAACAGTTTCTATGAGAACAACTTCCTTTTCTCAGCTGTCAGTTTCAGGAGACCAAATTTAATGACTCTGTCATATAGAACTGAGGAATGTATGTATGCTTATTTGTTTGTGGCAAATATTGCATATAAATAGTATGACAAAATGCATAGTACTAAAACTAGGTTACTAGTAAACACAATTGTAGCATTCAAGGAAATTGGGAAAAGATACAACTGCCCCCATAAAAGCTTACATCTATCTCTTCAGGAACACTATGGGATTTCATAGATGAAAGCAGTTCCATCACAGGAATGACTTCTCCAGTAAGCATTGGAATAATACTCTGACCCTGCACAAGAAAGCAAAATAAACAAATTCACATAATATGGGACAAGCTAGAAAATAAAAAATTAAAAATGAAAGCAATGAATAACACCCTTTGATAAGAATGCTTGGAAATTTATTGAAAATCTCCTACTCCAAAATATTTCTAAAGTATTTTGATGCTTTCTAAACACACTCTTATTCTTTCAAGAATAAGTTTCTTTAGGGAGCACAGAATTTCTGCTTTAACATGTACTGTTACATGCTTGAATTACACTGCCACATCAAATTTAGAAAGGATCTCCTTTTAAAGGCCATCAATATATTTCCTACTTAAGACTGAGGAACGTGAAATCAGATGTGGTGGTGCACAAGTGAAACCTCAGAACTCTAGAAGACTGGGTTATGAGGATCCAAGTTTGAACCTACCCTGGGCAATTTAGCAAGACTGCCTCAAAATAAAAAGAGATGGAGATACTGCTTATTGCAAGGCAACAGGATTCAATCCCCCAGCACCCCCTCTTCCAACCCATGATCCCCACAATAACAAAGGAAAGTCAAGCATAAAACGTGTTTGAAGACCTTACCATAATTTCTAGTAAAGCTTCAACCAATACGCACCTCTCCCCATTTAGAGTACAATTTATTCAAATGCAAATAACAATTTTCACATATAGCTAAAGAATCAATGAAACATAAGAGGTTCCTTCAGAGATCTTTTGAGTTATTTATTAAGTCTCAAAAATATAACTTTGACCTTAAATTTTCTGGAGTCAATTTTACAGCCCAAATATAAAATATTTCAAATACAGGCAAATCCTCATTTATTCACTAAACACAATCAGTTTTATGACCAACTTAAACATGTAAACTTTTAGAGATGTAAATGAAGTCATTAAATGTTCCTAAGTTTTTTTGTTTTTTATCTTTTTTTATAAGAATTTTTTATTTTATTTTTCTTGTTTCAGAACTTTTGTTTGTTTATTTATTTATTTTTATGGCTGGCTCAGCCTGAAGGGCAGGGCTGGCACAGCATGTGGTGCTGGGGATCGAATCGGTGGTGCTGGGGATTGAACCGGTGGTGCTGGGGATTGAACCGCGGTCTCTGAAGCCGCCCAAGCTTTTCCACACAGGCGCTTTCCCACTGAGCCATCCTGCTGGGCCCATGTTTTTTATCTTTTTTTGAGACAGGATCTTGCTGTGCAGTTCAGGCTGGCCCTGAACTCATTTTTGTAATGTTCATCAGTTTTATCTAAATATATTTTAAAAACTGTATAGCTAATTCAGTAAGTTTTCTTTGCCTGCTCAGACATCATGAAATAATTTTATTCAAGTTCCTCATATCCATCTTTAGATTATAACCTGTTATCCCAAGAGTCATTCTTTGAACAACTTAAAGGTTTTCAAAGCCTCCTAACATTTAGGTTGGAAAAAAAAAAAAGGAAAAAAAAAACATGTAGGTTGCTTAATTTGAAAATTCTATCCAAAATCATTAATACCTTTCAGTAATAAAAATAGGCTCATTATTTTTAAAAATTCATCTTATTGTCACCCTCTAAAATAACAATTACTGCTCTTGTTTTTAAACGTAATTATTGAAATATTTGTTTATAATTAACACAAGCAATCCAAGACACATGACTCAATTTATGCTAAATTTCCTTCCTTGTTAACTCATGTTATCAGATGACAGCTAAAGCATTCATAACTAGCAAGGACCAAAGTTGTTTCAGACTATTTTTTTCATTTTCCATGCAATATGTACTATTCAACAAAAACCTATTGAAAACATTATGTGAGAGATTTCTAAGGACTCAATTATAAGGCAATTCCACTTCAGAAAGGATAATTTTGAGACAGTATTTCTGTTTAGGTTTAGGCACATACAATATTTTGGACATGGAATCTCAGATCCTAACTTCATTTTCAGTGAATGGATGGCATCATCTATGCTCTGTAACAACAAATCTCTTTCAGAGTTGAACAAAGAAGAGACTATAAAGGAACTTTCCCTAGGTTTTTTTTTTCTTCCCTGTATTTCCTCTTCTTTTCAGTATGACATTACCCCTTGAAAGTCTCTAGTCTGTCCTAAATACTTCCCTCCCAACATAGGCTAGGACATTTTCTGGAAGAGCCCTTAAAAGAGAAGCAGAAATTAATTAACAGCATCCAATCTTCTAAGTATACATATCTCGTTTGAAAGAAAAAAAACCCAAATCCCATTATAAGAAGCATTTTATTTGCTCCTCTATTTTCTTATCTGGAGACAATTTGTCCTGTATCAGGCTAGAAATCAGTGAGTGATCCCCTTCCTAAAAACCCTGCTTACCAACTGATCACACCTGTCCACTACGCTTGATCATTAAAAAGACACAAACAAAATAATTTTGTAAATAAGGTTATTTTACAGGATTTTGTGTTTTCTCAAGCTTTTTTGGTTTTCCTGTTTGTTTGCTTTATGGTGCTGAGAATGCAACCTAGAATGTTGTGCAATACTAGCTACGCAGGTGCTCTCCACTGGGCTAAGCTACCAGCAAACCAGAAATACTTACAATTAAAAAAAAAAAAAAAAAAAAATTCCTGTCTTAAGTTATGCTAGAGAACCAGAGAAAAAGCAATATAGATGAATTTAAGAGACTGGAGGGCCCGGCAGGACCACTGGCTCAGTGGTCTGAAGTGCCTGCTTAGGAAAGCTTAGGCAGCCACAGGGACCACAGTTCAATCCCCTGCACCCTCAGGGCAGGCTGAGCCCACCATTTAAAAAAAAAAAAGAGACTGGAATTTTACAACGAGGAATAATGAGAGAAGGTGGCCTATCACGGGATTAGGCGCAAGTTAAAAATCCTTTCTCCACTAGAGAATCCCATTTTGAACTTTTCTAATCTACACTGAAAAGGACTTTAGTTTCTACAAGGGAAGTCATCATACCCTTGCAGTCATGCCTCTTAGACTCTAGCTCTCTTCCCAAGGTCATTTAAAGTCACTGGATAAAAATGAAAACTCATAAGGGGTCAATGTTACAGAACTAAGGGAAGGAACACTACTGGCAAAGTTTAATATTAAAACCAATAGTACATCATGGAATAAAAATAAAATGCATGACCTTTTAAAGATATTACATAAGACTTTACGGAGATACTGTGTTACAGCTGAGCTGTACTTGCAGATAGAGAAGAGCACACTCACTCTCTTCCCGTTGCAGCTACTTGTAAAAACGTTTGAGAAACAGTAATAAAAAAATCATATATACCCTTCTTTTACTATGAATCAAGTTATCTCAAACTTATTCTGCAAATTGAACAAAAGAAAAGTTGTATGCATATGAAATTATCATTTTCCTTTGTTTATTTCATTTTTCAGATGTTAAGATACAGAAATTTTCATCCATATGCATCTTCATGAAACTCCATATAGATGACTCCTCTTCAGGCACACCACTGAACTGTTATGTCTTCAAGCCCTTAACAGAAGTGGCCACCACCCTTATACAAACACATGCCACAGGAACAATGGTACTTATAGTACATAGGTTGCACTTTACCTGGTCTTCCATTCTTTCTGAGCCTTCTAAGACAATCTTCTGGACATTTTCTTGCCTTTCCTAAGCAAAAGCAAGTTTATATTTTAAAAAATACTATTTGACACATGCTTATTTTTGATTATAGATATGTTGTATAATTTAATTCAAAGGAAAAATACTTTCTACTATAGGGCAAAGAAGGGAAAGAGGCCAGGTCTGGTGGTGCACACCTGTAATCCCAGTACTTGGGAGCCTGAGACAGGAAGATCATTACCAGCCTGCAGTACACAGTGAGCTTAAAGTCAGCTGAAACTGCACAGTGAGACCCTGTCTCAAAAAAACCAAAGAAAAAGGAAAGAAGCAGGAAATGAACTTAACAAACGAATGTTTTCTAATGCTATAGAAAATAAAATAAAAACATCCTTTATTTTGTACCAAAAAAAGAGATAATTTAATAGAAAATAGTCAACATAACACCTATAGTTTCAATAAAGGAATATAATGGTGTATATTTCAAATTAAATGGGATTAAGTTGAATCTGAGGAATACAGTTTTTATTTTAAATGATTTTTTTAAAAATGATTTTCATAAATGTGAGCAATAACAAATTACAACAGCAGATAAATTATCATTTAAAAATTATTATTCCTCACAGTGGGCTAAAGCCTTATAAAATTAATAATGCTTTAATAGGCTCTGTATTAAACTGGAATATAAGAATCAGATCTGTTTTCTAGATATTGCAAAAGTACATCAAAATGTAAACACCATTCATTATATAGTAAGCTATAGGATCTAGTGAAAAACTATTCTAAGCTTAGGCTTAGACTTCGGCCTGGGCTGTAGCAGCCATAGAGAGCCAGTAGTGTGGGTGATAAAGCCCTACAAAGAGATCATAAACCTTTAACATCATTATGGGTCCTCAAGGAAATTTTTTTTTTACATGATCCGTCTGTGTAGTGCTAGGTCCTACACATAGGAAACAACAAAATTCTGTGTATGTAGGGGAGGCCACAGAGTGGCACTAACTCAACCACCTCTGTCTGACACACACAGTCAAGTAAAAAACTTGCACATAAAAAATTTTATATGTACTTTTTTGAGTTGGTAAGAAAGATGCTGAAATTATGAATATTTCAACTTACTGACATATGTGTATTCATGTGAAGACAAGTGTTTACTGTTATAGCAGACATATAAATTTTCTTATTAGGCAGTTTATGTTATTTTGTATAAGTTAAAATAGATTTTCAGCAACTGTGGTATTGGAAGTACAAAATATGTCAAATTTTTAAATTCATGATACTGTTACAATTACATGTAAAACACTACTAATAACTGGGCTGAGGAGATAGCTCAGTGGTCTAAGTACCTGCCTAGGCAAGTGCAAGGATTTAATCCTTGGTACTGCATACTATGCTGGCCCTGATTCCAGGTGTGCTGAGCCAGACACAGAGACCAAGCAGGCTGATGCATGCCTATAATCCTGGTGCTGTGGATGCTGAAACAGGAGGATCACTATGAGTCTGAGCTGTGTAGTGAGACTCTGTACCAAATACATAATTTTTTTTAAAAAAAAACCTTATATACACTAACTATATTATTTTATATGTGGCTCAAGACCATTCTTTTCACTTACTGCTACCCAGAGAAGCCAAAATGTTACATAAGCATACTCCAGCTTAATCCACAAGATTAAAAGGCCTTCTTCCTCAAATGACTTGGTCCAACCTCTTCATCTTTTGGATTTTTTTTTTTTTTCCTGTGGTACCAGGGAATGAACTCAGGACCCTGAGCTTGCCAGGCAAGTGCTTATTTTACTGAGATATCTCCCTGGCCCAATCTCTTCATCTTATAATGGAAACCTGACAAAGAAGCTGAAGGACCAAAAGGCTACATGGCTGAGGAATTATGGAATAACTGAATTGTTATATTTACACATAAGTATGACTGAAAGACAAGATCATACACGCAAAAACTGAAAAGGGGTTAGAATCAAAGGCTTTCAAGACAAGCTTAGACACTAAAAGTTTAATTTCTCAAGACATTAGCCTTCTGTTTGTAATGCAGAACTACCATCTTCTAATCTCTACAGTTACTGTGAGGATTATAAACATCCAACCAGACCTGTCAGTATCTAATGGGATGGGTACACAGCAAGTAATAGCTATTGCTTAGTGTTTCCTTTTTTCTTTACTTAGTGTTAAATGACTTTCTTATTCTTATTTTGTTTTTGCTCTGTGGTAGTGAGGGTTGAAGCCAGGGCCTTTGCATGGAGCTACATTCTCAGTCCTCTTCCTCTTTTTGATTTGAGGCAGGATCTCACTAAGTCACTGTCCAGGAATGACTGTCCTGCCTGCTTTTGCCTTCCTGAATCCTGAGACCATAGGTGTGCGCCACCATACCCAGCCAAATGAATATAATTTCTAAAAAGTGATATAAGTATATCAGAAAAGAAACTTTCAATGGCCAAATCAGCATGATGAGTGAGGTGAAGAACCACTTACCTTATGCATCCATATCCTTCCTTTCCGAATAATGTGTGTTAATCTATCAACACACACTCTGTGAAGTGGAAGGTAGAAACTAAGTTCTGTCTGTGGAAGTATAATTGAGAGTCCGTAAGTACTCCGATCTCCATTCCAATTTCCATCAAAGATTAAGGAAACAATAATTACTCCTTTTTCAGACAAAACAAAAAACTTTACATCTATTGCTCCACTCTCTGCATTTCGAAGAATTTCTCCATTTAGGGTGTGGTTGGCAAGAAAAGTTATTTCTCCATCACTGAGAAGTACTTGTTCTGTCTTGGGAGCCCAAATGTGTCTTACTCTAGGACCAAGAATATTGTCCCAGTAAGCAAAAGTAGCTGCTAATAAAGGTGATTCACCGCTTAATGCAATCTCTGTCTTGGCAACAGCTGGAGATGGTGGTGGGCAGAGGGTCGACATCACTGCAACCTGACTCACATTATCCAATGCTCCAGAGATAGCTAAACAAAGACATAAAGACCCAATAATTATGTTTAGTAATTTTATTATTATTATTATTATTATTATTATTTTGTCTTTTTGAGACAGGGTCTTGCTGTGCAGCTCAGGCTGGCCTTGAGCTCACTTTTGTAGCCCAGGCTGGTCTCAAACTCACACCGATCCTCCTGCCTCAGCCTCCCAAGTGCTGGGATTACAGGCGTATACCACCATGCCCGGCATGTTTAGTAATTTTAAATACATTCAACCAAGTCCCGAATGATAGAGGCAAATGTTATATACTAAAGCTTGTATCACAGGCTTTCATTCTTCCCAAATATCCAGACTATATGCACTTCTACTAGATATCTGATCTTTAAGCCATTGCAACTGAAGTGGCAAAAAGTGAAGGCTCAGAGATGGTGACAATTTCTCACAGGTTGAACTGTGTTCTCCCCCAAAAAAGGGGAATTTAAGTTTGAATTTACTGTATATGTGAACATGACTTTATGTAGAAATAGCATAATTGACACAAGGTCATACTAGATTGGAATAGGTCCAAATTGAGTGACTGGTAGGCTTAGAAGAGGGATCTGGATATACACAGAAAAAAAAGACAGTCATAAGAATATAAAAGACAGAAATTGAAACTATACAATTATAAACCAAGAATGTCAAAGATTGCTGGTAACTGCCAGACAGGAAGAGGCAAGAAAAAATACTTCATTAGAGTCCTCCTAGGATCATGCTCCTGCTGATGGCTTTACATTAGACTTCTAACTTTCAACACTGTCAAAGAATAATCTGCAGCTGTTTAAGTCATCTAGTTTGTGGTGCTTTGCATCAGAATTATACTCCTAGAAAAGTAACACCACATCTGACAAGTACTTTATGCCTTCTAAAAAGACCAAAAAAAAAAAAAACAAAGACAAAGAGATCTAAAAATTACAAAAATACAAGTCCAGTGCCATAACATAAAGTGAATAAATGGTCCTGTTTCCTAATGAGTTTTCTGTCAAGAGTACTGACATTCATACCAGTATTTATTTTATTTTCTGACTTTTGTTGTTTTACATTAGAAATTTCAAATTTACTACAAAGAATGAAAAATTCCATTTTTACCCTAATTATATATTGAAAAATGCAAACATTTCTGACCAGTAAACAAAATATGAGTACCAACTCCAATGCTGGTATTAACATGTCCTGTAGTATAAGTGACCTGGGCAGAGAAAATGCAGACCTGGTTCATCTCCACAGGCTATCAGGTGCTCTCTGGTGACCTGGCTCTAAGAACTTCCGAAGTGAGAAAGTGTAGCAAGCAAAATTTCCCCCAGTCACAGAATATATTCTATGCCCTTTACCCTTACAATCAATCTTCCAAGAGTTTCAATGGAAAATGTTCCCGTGGTCCATGGAAATCAAGGTGCTGGTCCAGTGAGGACTCACATGGCCCCATCTATAAGTAGGACAAGTTTGGAGTAATTCCTAAGAACGTTCAACAGTGACCACTTTACAGCCACTAACACACCAGTGGCCCCAGTTTACTGGCACAAGCTGCTTCATTATGAGCACTTACATAGTGAGAACTATATCCATGTTTTCAGCAGTAATTACATAGTACATGACAAGTGTTGTCAAGCATCAAAGCAAAGGACCAGATCCTTAGTGTATAATAATTAAGACTCCAGAGCATCAACTCAAACCCAGATTCAACCATCCAGGGCCTACCAACACCATCTTCTGGTAGACCACTACACAAGTGATGGTATACAGATAAAGACTTGTTCACAGCAGAGGAACCACAGTCACCAATTAGCACAGCAGCTGTACATCACAACACTCTTCCTACACTGGCATAAAGGCTCAAAATGATCAAGTGGAAGCACCAGAGTCCATTGAGGCATTTTATTTTTATGTTTTACATCCTTAGCAAAAGAATTCCAGGATTTTTCCTCCTGTGTTTTTTTGTCACACTTCTTCATGATCCATGATGCCAGGTGAGGTTGTCAATACCAAGAAACTGATCATCAAACTGATGAGATAGAAGCAGGTTATTCTGTCATTTTTTCCAGGTCTTTCAGCTGCACATCAAACCTGGGGTGATCACGCCACATTTGTTTAACTTGCCTGTGAGATTCACAACAATTTTTCCAGCCCTGTGATTGTCAATGACTTCAAATTCGCCAATGTAACCATGCTTCATCATCACTGTTAGAAACCGGACAATGACTCTGGAGCACAGCTTAATGAGCACCTGGTGTTTGTCTCTCTTTTCAGCACTGTTGATGCTCTTGAGGGCATCAGCCAGGACATTCATGTGCACCATTATGGCTGCATGGAAAGATGGCAGAAAGAGCTTGTTTTGTTTTTGAGACAGGGTCTTTCGATGTAGTTCAGGCCAGCTTTGAACTCGTTACATAGGCCAGAGTGCCAGTATTTACAATATTGGTGTTTAACTGATATACAACAATGAAGATAAGTGCATTTAATATGTTAGTCAAGAGGCAGTATATCAGAGAGGGCCCGGCAGGATGGCTCAGTGGTCTAAAGCACCTGCTTAGGAAAGCTTGGGCGGCTTCAGCAACCATGGTTCCATCCCCAGCACCACATGCTGTGCCAGCCCTGCCCTTGCGGTGGGCTGAGCTGGCCAGAAAAATAAGTGAATAAACAAATAAAGGTTCTGAAACAAGAAAAAAATAAATAAATAAAATTCTTTAAAAAAAAAGAGGCAATATATCAGAGAAAAGAAAACTCCTTAAACAAATAATAGCAGGAAAACTATCCAAATGCAGAATTGGGGGGGGGGATGTGACTCAGTGGTAGACTGCTTGCCTTAAATTCTCTGGGTCTGATCCCCAGCAACACCACAACAAAACAGCTCAACTCAAAAACCCATAAACAAATGGAGAAGAATTAATCTAGATTCATATATCTCATCCTGGACTAAAATCAAATCAAAATAGGTCAAAGACTTGGATACTAAAACAGAAACAGATTCAGCTAAAACATAAAATAGGCAAAACAGTTGAAAGCATAGGCATAAGCAGAACTTCTTGAGCAGAACAACTGCACAAGTAATAATTCCAAGAATCAACAAATGTGATTAAATCAAATTGAAAAGCTTTTGTACAGTAAAGGAAATGACAGATTAAAGGCCCAACCTACAGAATGGGAAGAAAAAATTTGGTAAATACTCTTTGGTTAAAGGACTAGTATCTAGAATATATGAAGAACTAAAGCAATTGGACTCCCATCACCAAAGCCAAAAGACTCAACTTAAAAAAATGGCAACTGAGTTCAATCCCCAGTACCAAGAAAAAAAAAAGGGGGGTAGGGGGTGGGAGGAATGAAATGAATAGATATTACTTAAAAGGAAAAGTATAAAAAGCTAAGAACCCTCAAAAATGCTTAGCATGTTTGGCCATTACAGAAATATAAATAAAAATAATGCTGAGTTTAAATCTTATTCCATCCCTGACTAAATCATCAAAGACAAAAAACAACAAATGCTAGCCAGAATGTAGTAGGAAGGTAAACTACATTGTTAGTATGAATGTAAACTGTGGTACAATAACCACTACAGAAATCAGTATGCAGATTCTAGAAAACAAAACACCAAACAAAAAACAATTCTATATGACTCAAGTATACTGCTTCTGGCTATTTTTCTTTAAAAAATTAAAGTCATCATATTATGCAATACCCATATACCCAGTTTTACAGCAGCACAATTTACAATACCTAAATGTTGGAAATAACTTTGAAGCCCATTAACAGGCTAATAAAGAAAATGTGGTGTATGCATTATTTAAACAAATCTAAAGCTTTGAAATAGTAATGAATGACTCTATGGCTTGTATGATAGCTGTGGAAAATAATACTTGATTGACAAAATTTATGTCAAAATAAACTATTTCAATTAAAATTTTTTACCTAGCTTATCAAAAAAGTGTGCAGAGTCTTATGAGTCACATTTTTTGACTATCAGATGAGTATTTTTATCATGTTATGACTATATATGGAACCTAGTAAAACTTTCAATTATACATATGTGTACAAACAGTTTGAGAATTTTCACATGCATATTTTAACCTTAGAAATTCATTTAAGTAATATTACTTTTTAATATTTTCAACAATCTTAGGAGAAGACAGTGGATGTAAGTTATATTAGTTTAAAATATCCATTGCTTTGGATGGAAGTTAAACAATCTATTTAGAATGAAGGAATACAGGAATGTAATTTGAATTGAAACTATACTGGTGCTATTGCTGTCACTTTTAGCAGCAGCAAATTAGAGGATTAGACAAATTAAGTAAATACACAGTAGAAAAGTTATATTGTAGATATGCTTCTTTTATTATTTTAGATAAAAATGCTAAATAAAAGCAACATTAAAACTCAAATATTCCATCATGATACTGAAAATAAAAGTATTCCCTAAAATAGTTGAGTTCTCACTGAATTATGGGACAATTTTTTTTTTTACCTGATTGTGAACAGTAAATTTTTACAAGGCATTAATTGCATTCAGTGTCATTCCTAGTTCTGTAATTAGAAATAAAATGAAGGATAAAAATCATGTTGAATTGTTTAGCTTTAAATGCTTTCAAAAGACATATGGTACTTGTCCTTTATAGTTGGAAATATGTTCCAAGAATTTCACTGGGTGCCTCTAACTGTATCTAACTTTAAACATTTTTCTTTAGATATATACATATGATAAAGTCTAGTTTATGAACTAGAGATTAACATAATGTTATGCTGTAAGTTATGTGTAAGTTATGCTGTAAGTGAATGTGTTCTCTTTATCTCAAAGTATCTTCCTGTCTAGTACTCATCTTTCTTTTGTGAGGATGGGAGAGAATGCAATCCCTACATGATGAAATGAAGTGAGGTAAATGGCACAGACATTGTGATTTAGTGTTAGGATATTACTGACTTTCTCAGAACATGTCAGGAAATGGAGCATGTGTTTCAAGGGATCCTAGATCACAGAACCATGGAATAATCAATGATGAGATGTTAGGAGCAGACATGCTTATAGTTGAAGATCCTTCATAGTTGAAGGTGTGTTTTGTTTTTTGTCAAAATCTTTAAGAATATTGTAATGCAAAATTGTCCCTTTTTTGGAAGCCAGTCAAACAGCTCAGTGGATTAAAGCACCTGCTTAGGCAGATGTAGAAACTGGGTTTGATCCCCACTAAAATGTGCCAGCTTCGTACCTGGGGAATGCTGAGAGGGCAACTGAGACTAGGTATGGTGGCATATACGTGTAATCCCAGAGGTTGGGAGGCTGAAAACAGGAGAATCACTATAACTCCAATCTATGTAGTGAGACCCTGTAGACTGTACTAAATACATTTTTTTTTTAAAGTTATCTTTTTAACCAATTGAAGTATTCTAGCAGAGGTTATAAACTTTTGGATAATGGTGTATTTTATCTGAGGACTGTAGTCCATAATTTTGTACTCTAATGTCTATGGAATTTGAAATAGTTGAGCAAATTTCAGAAGTGTCAACTTTGTTGGTTCTGTTTTAGTTTCTTCTTTGTCCTTCCTCTTTCTCTGTAGATTAGAGAACAAATTCTTCCAACTAATTTGTTAAAACTTTCCAGTGGCCTTTCAGAAGTTCTTCCACTTCCTCAAGTATACTAACAAATCCTCTACCAATTTAATTTACAACTTCTCCAATGATTTTAGTATGCTCAGTCCAAAACTATTCCTTAATCTGCGTAGGTATCTCTTCCTTGTAGCAAATGATTTGCTGTTACTTGCTTCAAAAGAACTCTTATTGAAGTCTTTGTACAGGCTCAATGCTTTCTAGCACATAAGAAACATGTTATTATCAATCAGAATTTATCTTTTGTTCTTTCACTTACAAATTTAAAGTATGCTCTGTCTCTATCACGGATAGCAGCCACAATTCTTGTAATCTGATGGGTGACAGTAGGACTAGCACAAAATATTTTTTCTTCTTCACAATTTCACAAACAGAAGATTCATTCTTCCTATAGATCTGGGCAACTTCAGCATCTTTCCTTATTGAGAACTTCACCTCTCATTTAAAGAAGCACTTTATAGTTTCTCTTTGGTATATCTGAATTGCCACAACTGCTGTGCTTTCATTCACTATTAAGGAGAGTAAGAGTTAGTTGATCACAAGCACTCTAATGCTATGATACTTGATCTGATAACCAAACAGGTAATTAAGAGACTAACAGGCAGGTGGCACACACAGTGTAGATACACTGGACAAGTGATAGATAAGTCATGTTCTAGGTGAGACAGGACAGCCAGATACACTTTGTCCAAGCACCCTACTCAGAATGGCATGAAATTTAAAACCCAACAAAATTATTTTTGGAACTTTCCAATTAATATTTTTGGATCACAGTTAAAAGGTGGGTAGCTGAAATCATAGATGGGCATGTGTGTGTGATTTTAACCTTAAGAAACAAAGTGCCACAGAGAAGTATAATTAAAACACTTGAAGTCATTATTGTTGGTGAGGAAAATTTATTAGACACAAATGCAGCAAGAAAAAAAAAGATCAGTTCAAAAACCAAAAGACTTATCTAGTATATATAGTAGGTAAATGTCTCTAAACAACTATGATGAAGACAACATGATGCAGTGTATTAACTATCATAAGAAAAGTAGGTTAATGTAGTATTGGCTCTTCTAGAAAGTTATCAAACATTAGCCACTAAATCTTTTGAGGGAGGGCAGGATTCAAATTGGGTGAGATAATGGCTTGTCACCTCTGTAAACAAAGCACAGTGTTCATGAAGGTTTACCCAATACTCTTTCAAAAAGTAATCCAACATGTAGACCTATGAACATGTTCATTGCTACCTGCTATAATTGTTAGCAGACTGGTAAATTTAAGCTTTTGCTTTTTATTGAACTCTCTGCTGAAAATTAGCCATTTCTTCCCTATCGGTCATCAGAACTTTGGTCCACTGCTGCTATGAATCACATTTCCACCCTCTTAAGGCCTTTCTGTCTTATACTGATACTTTTATTTCTCCCAGTCCTAAAAGAAGCAGGATCCTAATGTAGTCCAACTTCCAAATCAGAAGCTGCCCAGGCCTACCTTATGAACAGTGACACCAGCCTATTCACAATACTTTCTCAACTCTCAGCACAATGCAGGACTCAGAACTTCAGGGGAAGTTCATGATAGGTCTATCTCACTGTCCAACATTCTCAGATAATAAACAGGCCAACTTGTTGGGCTCAGTTAATGTAGAGTACAAGAGCAAACATAAAAGAAATATTTTGTAGGTTTTTGTATTACTTTCTTCTCTGAAAGTAAATTTTGAGCTGCCAGCATAGCCCCAAATAAAGCAACTATTTTACCAACTACTAAGTTGTATGTATTCATTTCCTGAAGTAGATAAATCTACAATGTGGTCTGTAATTTCTCTGATTTTTGTTTCATGCATATGAAAAGTAGAATAGCTTTGAGACCTTTTCAATCATTTCAGGTATTTTCAAGAGTGGCAGGGGTAGGAGGTGGTGGTTAACATTCTCCATGTGTTAATAACATCACACTGTAGTCCCCTTATGTACAGTTTTTCTGTGTTTTCAGATACTTGTGACAAACTTTGGCTTGAAAGGTAAAAAAATAAACTTCTAGAAGAAAACATCTCATAAAATTGAGTAGCATCCCATTCTGAGTACAGATTAAATTCTTATGCCTTCTGCTTCATGGATGTGAATCATCTTTTTGCCCAAAGTACTGACACTGTAAATACTACTTGTCCAGCAGTCCTCTCAGTTATCCAATTGACTGTCCACCGTATCAGAGTGTTCATGTTCAAGTAAGTCTTATTTTGTTTAATAAAGGTGAAAGTACAATAAGACACTGAGGTAACTTTTATACAAATTTTGTCATATTTTGTTCTAAATGTTCTATTTCATGAATAGTTATTGTCAACCTCTTACTGTGCCTAATTTAAAATTTAAACTAACACAGGTCTGTATGTAAAGGAAAAAAAACAACCAAAAAACAGGATAGGGTCCAACAATACATAGGGTTTTCTTACACATCCTCTAAACATAAGGAAGAACTATGCTGTGTACCCAAGTAGAAGTTTTCCGAAGTCTTCTAAAGGTCCTAACATTTTCTGATCTTTTGATCTCTCTGTACAAAGTAGAAGTAATGCTACACAGAATGTGTACCATTGCACCACCAGTGATGATTGGGAACGTGAGGAAATAGACTGCTGATGTAAGAGTCTAGCAGTCTCCCCGTGGCTGAAAGGGTCACCCCTCCTTGGCAAGGGTGCCACCTTCCTTTTTCTGAATGCTGACACACACTGTATAATCAGTGCACTTCTCTCTGCAACTGATTACCGTAACTCAAGGCTGCCCAAATCACAGTGGTCACTTCCTTTAATAAGTCTGCAACCTCTGAGCTGTGAAGCAATCAGGTCTCGTCCCACAGACGCTGCTCTGTCACTCCGGCCCACTTTTACAAGACATCAGCACTGCTTGCAAACTTCTGACACCCCGCAGGCCAGCAGCGCGTCCCCACGCCCCATCCTTCCCGCGCTAGCTTCCCGCGGGACCTGGGCGCTCCCGCGCCGCCGGCCCTATGGCTCCCTCCTCCCCTTCGCCAGGCCTTGGGCGCCCTGGGCTCCTTTCTCTGGGGTCCCAGGCGGTGCTCCAACTGGGTCCCGGGCAGGGCCTGGCTTGGGGACTGCAGACCAAAAGGTGGGCCCATCGTAGTCTAGGTGCCACTGCGGCCGCGACGCCTGGCCCTCCCGCAGGTGACTTCCCAAGTCGCCAGGTTGGAAAGCCCGCCGGCCGTCCCAGCCCCGTCAGGGAAGCGAGGGAAAAAAAGAACGAGGCGAATGCTGAGGAGAAAGCCTGTAGCCACCTGCCCGCCGCGGAGCGCCGACCCCAAAGCCCCGCGTCCGCCAGATCCCTACTCACCCACTCGCCGCCGCCGCTGCCTCCTCCGACTCCACCGCGGGCAGAGGGACCGCAACCGCAGCCCCGCCCCCGCTCCGCCCCCGCGGCGGCCCCGCCCCCGGCCCCCACGCGTCTACGCCCCGCCCTCCTTGGCCAGGGAGTTTGCGATCTTCCTACCGCTGTTTATCAGATCTTTCCTAGATCGCCTCAGGCAAACGCTGTGAAAACAAATGGAAAGCAGGAAGGGCGGGGGCGCGGGGGAACGCCGCTCCTAGACGCACACCTCCTCTTGTCTAGACCCCGCCCCCAGACGATGAATCGGGCGGCAGGAACGGCTGACGCTCCCGGCGCCATCTTTTACGTGGGCGGAATCAGTCACTGCTTGACGCGCCTTCATTTCCTAATGGGACACCGTAGGTTTCCTCTGCGCGTTTTCAATTTGCGTGGACATTCGAGTACTGGGCTTCTTAAAAAAGCGTGGGTCGGATTGTGGGTCTTTTTTTTTTTTTTTTTTTTTTTTCCCCCCTCAAGCCCTACTAATTAAGGATGCTGGCGAACCTTTAAAGTAGATATGTAGTGCAGTTTTGAATAGGAAAAGCTGCTGGCTCCTGGGAAAGTAGAACACAGTTGGTCGTAAATGGTTTTATTTGTACTGTGTTTCTGCTTCTTTGTAAGAAATTATACCTCGTATGTGTATAAAACATTTCATGAATGGGATATTTCTCCCTGAAGGAGTTAACCATAACTTCTGAAGGCCTTTCAGGTACTCTTCCCATATGTAGTCATTGCAGTTTGGTCTTAGGTACCTGCAAACATTTTCTTAAGCTCATACGATAGTCACATTTCTACAGTTGGACAACGTACATACATTCTTTTAACCTTAAAGAATTGTAAACATTATGTTTCATAACACTTTACTTTTTTTTTTTTTTTTTGGTGTACAACGTGTCTATTTCAGTCTTCACTATAGGCAAGTAGCGCTAAACTTTTTTTTAGCATTAAAGCTCGAATAACATTTTATCATTTCCAGAGGGAAAAAAGTCTATACAAAATGCTTTTCATGAATGTGCACTCTTTACAGTAACAGAGCCCTTACACTCACTGTTTTATTCTATTCACAAAGTAGATCCATACTTAGTGTTTTGGGTGTTTCTCAAATCTGTATGAAGAATTATTCTTCGTTAATATGTGGAATTGAAACAAAATTTTGAACACATAAAACAGTAAAACCATGAATGGGATACTGGGAAGGATTGGATGGAAGCTGTAGACCCACCATAGGTCAAAGGATACTAATAATATCAAGCGGTTCTTAATCTGTGGATCGAGACCCCGGCAAAGGTCGAAGGACCAAAACACAGGGGTCACCTAAAGCCATTCCGAATCATAGCTGTAACAAAAATACAGTTTTGAAGTAGCCACCAAAATTATTTTTTGGTTTGGGGTCACTGCAACATGAGGAACTGTCTTGCAGGGTCACGGCATTAGAAAGGTTGAGAACCACTGATATAGAAAGTTAAGTAGAAGTATTGCAGGCAGTCAGACAGGCCTAAGCCTTGTAGTATGTCAGCACAGAGAGTGAGAACACATTACAGTTGTGGATAGAGGTGTACCCACTGAAGGCTGGGCTGTGAGATAAAAGATATATGACCAGGCCTACTTGCTTCCCCAAGGGATAAGCAATGTTCTATAATCAGGATTGTAGAATACTGATAAGGTAGAGTGAAGTGTAGACATCAGTTACCCACATGGGTAATTAATTTACCTTTTCCAGACAAATTCTTTGTTTTTTCTGTGGACACTTGCTACATATCTTATTTCTCCATTGGATTGATGTTATCTAAATTTCTATATTTACAATCATATTGGTTGATCATAATTTTTGTTCCAGGTTGAAGTAATATGCATCTTCCCAGGAAGCTCTTGATGTTGGGGAGTGGGAGAAGGATGTCCAAAGGTTGGGAAA
The DNA here is from genome assembly GCA_004027025.1 of Myocastor coypus. Taxonomy (NCBI): domain Eukaryota; kingdom Metazoa; phylum Chordata; class Mammalia; order Rodentia; family Myocastoridae; genus Myocastor; species Myocastor coypus. Next base: position 7,372 of record PVJA010000068.1, on the reverse strand, counting down.
CATGTGGGACCAATTTCCAGCTTCATCCTCTCCCTCTATCTACCCCATAATTTTGCTTTATAAAAACTTCTTGTGGTAAATGGGCCCCACCAGGGCTGGGGAGATAGCTGGTCAGCCTAAGCACCTGCTTTTAATTATAAAAGTTTGGGCTGCATTTCACTTCTCTGTGCCTCAATTTCCTCAGCTGCAAATGCATGCATAGTAATTTCTCAAAGAGTTGTAAGGCTTGTGTGCAAGCAAGCAGGCTAAGAACTTAAAACAGTATCTTCAGAGGCAGTGGCAACTAATCTCAATTTTAGCATCTCCTCAGGGATGTTTCAAGTTATAACTAATGACTTACAAGCCTCTTAAACTATGCACATATTTACAATTCCAATAAATATTATATTGGAACCCAGAAAAGAACCTTGCTGCTACATTACAAATGCCAGCTGTTATGAGGAAGTCTTTCGTCCATCTTCTGTTTCACTCTTTTTTTTTTTTTTTTTGCGGTACCAGACAGGTGCTTATGCCACTGAACTATCTCCCCAGCCCTACCATCCTCTGTTACTGTTGTTCAAAAATGTCATATGTGTTGCTTCAAACTGGAATGGAGGGCTCAGTGATTAACTTTCATTTACCAGGGTTATAATTAATTAGATTTAATTGTGACTGGAATGTTGAACAATCTGATTTTTGGCACAGATAAGGAATATTACTATATAAACCATAGTGTACATAATTTCTTTTAAGTAATTAAATTTTATGAGGTTGCCTTAACAATTACTGATTTATCAATATGTACTTTATGGTACATGTAGCTTTTGTTTGGGGTGTGAGTAAACTATCACCACTTAAAGTACTTCAAAGTGGAATCTTGACTCCTGAATGAATATATAAAAAACTTTATTTTATTTTTTATGTTTTTAAACTTCTTTAAAAATTTTTTTATTTTTATTTTTTTCTTGTTTCAGAACTTTTGTTTGTTTGCTTATTTATTTATTTTTATGGCCGGCTCAGCCTGCCCTGAGGGCAGGATTGGCGCAGCATGTGGTGCCAGGGATCGAACCACGGTCCCTGCAGCCGCCTAAGCTTTCCTAAGCAGGCGCTCTAGACCACTGAGCTATCCTTCCGGGCCCAAAAAAACTTTATATAAATATATAAAGTCCTGTAAGTCAGCATACCACATGATCTAAAAAGCACCAATGGATCTCTGTCTGGAATCACCAGTATAGTCCCCAAATTAACAATGTGGGGAACACCCCTGCAGAACGTCATTAGAAGCCCACATATATTTCAATTCAGCTCCTTCTGGAAGTTATGATTCTACATAAACAAGCAGCTCATATACTTCTCAGAGAGAGGAGTCCTATCCTCCACTAGAATTAGCACTTGTTCCTTCCATTCAGATGCTCTGACAATGGTTGTAAATAATCTCTGGTCCAAAAGAAGTGTCTCAGGGGAGTGAGTTGATAGGTCATTGCAATATGGTTAAATAATATGAAAAAGAACACGAGGCAGGAAAACAAGGCACCTTCTTGCTGAATCTTTCATAAGATCACTAACTTGTAGAGGTGGAGGGAATATAAAATTGTACAATTCTTTAGAGCAAGAGAAATTTAGAGTTGTACCTTGACAGACTGGCTGTGACTTCCTGGACTTCAGATTGAAGGAACAGTTCACACTGTTAGTTGTGGTTCTGCCTGCATGCTGTGAGCGCTGAAGGCCTGAGTGGATGAGCCGCCACACTCTCAGCCCAAGGACTCCCTTTCTCAGTACACACATCCTAAATCCAGCACAGAATGCTTGCCAGAGCACATCTGCCTGATTTTAGCCCCATTTGCGAATCTCAACATTTTTTCAGTTATATTTATGCTTCAGTGCACTTACTGATATGGTGCTTTGCGAGTAGTTTCTTTCATTATTTTCTGTGGGGTGTGAAATAACTGCAGTAAATTTTGTCGCTTGCTATTTGAGACTGAGAACTATATGTTTGCAATTTCAGATATTGACTTTTTTTTTTTTGTCATTTTAGCAAATATCTGATTGCTAGCCAATGCCAGGTAACTGCTAGACATTTCACCTTCCATACTTTGGATTAGGGCAGCCTCCTCTAATTTGATTTCCTTTTGAAAATAGCCCCCCCCCTTTTTTTTTTTTTTTTTTAAGAATCAGGGTCACTATTTAAGGATCAGGCTCACACTGATTTAGAGTGGGCAACAAACTTTGGTAGCTTGAAGTTCTTTAGTCATCAGTTTTGCCTCTTTCCTATTTTCCCTTCCCCCTGCTATTTCTTTAGCTCATTAGATAAACTTTACAAAATGAAATAATATCTTTGAGAAAATTCAAAGTCAAATGTTTTGACATGTGCCCTTTTTCTGCTTTAAAAGTACCTTGAGAAATCTGGCCATTTCTCTTCCATATGAAAATGAGCACTGACTTGCTTGCAAATTTCCACAAAAGACTTCCATGATGTTCTTACTGGAGTCGCACTGAATTTATAGAACTGTTTATTTTTCCATTTATGATTGTGGCATGGCTCTCTAATTAAAACTTTTCTTATCTTTGTTAGGTAGGTTATAGTTTTCTCTGAAAAGACCCTTTATATCTTTTGTGAAATTTTACCAAGTTGCATTTTAATGATATTACAGAAGTTTTTGGAACTGGCAAGATGGCTCAGTGGTCTAAAGGACCTGCATAGGCAAGCTTAGGCAACCTCTGGGACCGTGGTTCAATTCCCGGCACCACATGCTGTGCCAGCCTCATCCCCCAGGGCAGGCTGAGCTGGCCATAACAAAAAAGAAAAGAAAAGAAAAAAGAAAACTATTTTTTTCTGAAAATGATATTTTCTATTTGTTTTTGGCATTATGCAGTACTATTTTCTTAACCTTGTGTTTGGCAACCTTGCTAAATATTCTTAGTGGTTTTAAGTTGGAAAACTAAACAAACAAGGCCAAACCAGCTGTTCTTCAGTGGTCAGTAGCTTTCCCATTTTCTACAGTGTCTAGGTTAACAGACTCCAAAGTTTCCCTGCAATGTGGTTCTAGTAGCCTTTCAGGACTTTACTCCCTGCCCTTTTCCTTTGTTCTTGCAGATCCATCAGAGTTCACTGCTTTGTGGTCACTTACATAGCTTATGCAGCCTGGTGTGCCCTTAAAAGGAAACCCCTCAGCTTCCTTTAAGAAAGTTTTATTACATTATACTGCCTTCTGAATGAAGCCTTGCTGGAATGCCCCAGTTTGAATGAATGAATCATTTCATTATCTTCCTTTAACCTCCCCTAGTAAATTAGTAACAGAAACTAAACTCCTTGAGGTTTTTCTTCACATTTTTAAGGAGAAATTATGATCAACTAATATTAATAGGCTTAATAAAAGTTGTTAGAGGTGGTCATTGGTGCAATACAGTTTAAACATGTAAGCCTTGGAGTTAGGCCAATGTACACTTCAATTCTGACTCAACCACTTTGTTAATATAGGAAGCTACTTATCACTCTTGAAACTCAATTTCTTGCTTCTGACAGCGGGATTGCTTTGAGGGTTTAATGAGATGATCCTTGTCAAATGTTCATCCTGGTGATAGTCCCATGGTAATTGCTCAATGAAGATTAGTTTCTATGGCTACTTGATAAATGTTCAATTGATGATAGTTGAATAAATCTATTCCTTACCCTTAGTTTACAGGTAAAGACATTGAAAGAACAAAGGAAGAGATTGCTCAAGATTACACTTTTAGTTTGGTGACAATCTGTAATAGCACTCTGTATCCAAGCAACTAGATGAGAGCTCTTTATCAACATAAGCCTATGTAACTCTGTCTTCTCATTGAACTGAAAGCTTTAAGAGAGCAGGGACCTTATTTGATTCACATTTGTTTTTACCATTTGCTTATAGGTGTGTTGATTGGTATGCAAGATTTTCAGTAAATGCTAAGTACAATTCAACTTAAGTTCCCAGAAGAAATAGAATAAATAAATAAAATCTCTTTAATCAGTGTATATGTGTTACTTTGCAAAATTTTTATTAAATTTTAAATATGGCATACATGCAAGTGACATTAATAAGAAAAGTTTAATTTGTACATTTTTGCACACTTTTAAATGACAAAACAACAGGCTACCTAATCGTTTTTTAGGTAGAATAGAAATTTTATATGTTGCTAAGCAAAAGAGGCAAAAAATTCAGACACATATTTTTAATATTTTTGTTGTTGTTTGAGACAAGGTCTCACAAAGGAGCTCAGGCTGGCCTTGAACTCACAATGATACTCTTCCCTCTACCTCTGCATGCTGTGATTATAGGTGTGCACTACCATGCCCAGCCAGGCACATGTTTTTTTTTTTCAGACACATATTTTTAGCTAGTAATTGTAACCATAGCTTTATCAGTTTAAAATTTGGTTACAAAGATTATAAAATACTATTTTTGTAGAAGTAATGGAGTTTGACAAATTGTTATGATAAAGAATTAATTAGGTCTTTTTGTGACAGCAATGAATTGAATCATAGGTAATAAGCTTATTTTCCATAACATAAGGAACAGTGGATTGCTGTGTTTTTTATATAAAAATATGTAGATAGTCATCTGAATAGCTTGCTTGGTAATTACAAAATATCTGTTCTGCCACATTTCAGATTTTACAAAATTTCACATAAATAGACATATATATATATGCATATATATATATGCATATATATATATAATTTAGTATAGGATAATAAACTACATAGAAAGGGAGGTAAGTTATTTTTAAATCACAATATTTTCTCAAAATATTTTTCTACTAAAAGATGACTCATTGCTTATCTATATTGTGCACTCAAGGATATAAAAAATTTGTATTTGAGTATTGCCTATCACAGTCAAGTCTATCAGTTGCTTTTATGAAATAGTATTTTAAGAGTCAAGATACCAAAAAAGAAATGATACTGCACAGGAAATAGCATTAAGATTCTATTTTTTTTTTTTTTTTTGTATGGGGAATTGAACTTGGGACCTTGTACTTGCAAGGCAGGTGCTGTCCACTGAACTATCTCCTCAGTGTGAGCTTCTAATTCAGATGCACTTTTCCTACTAATGAACTGAACAATACCAGTCAAGAGATGTGCACTTTTCTTTTCTGAACATGGAGGAGAAAAGTGACAACCAAGTGGTCCATTTGATGAATAACAAATATCTAATATCATTCTAATTTTGCTAAACCAAGATTCAGTTATCTACCACATTTCTTAAGTGTTTGTAAAGTATGTGCGAATATAAATAGAAATAAAAGAAAAACTAAAGAAAGGATTAAAGAACAAAGTAGAGTTGCAGTCCAGATAATGTTTCATGCTCAAATAATGTCTTCGTGGAAAAAAACAAAGCAAAACAAAACAAGTGGTTCAAATTAATACTTGGTGTAAGGCAACTTGCAAACTGTCTAGCTCAGTTTGCAGAGTGCTTGTTAAAATTGTCATGCAGCAGCTTTTGCTCTCTAACTAGAGCTCGCAGAAAATATGCTTGGAGTGGAAAAATGCAAATTGGGTTATGAGGTAATTTTGTACTCTAGGGATAGATTTTTTTCATTTAATATGTTAGAAAGGGGTAATTATTATTTATAAACCAAAAATACCAGAAGCCAATCTGTTTTTAGCTTCATTGTCATTTTCTGCATTCCAGATACCACTAAATTCCCCAAAGAGTAGGTTAATTCTTTCCTCACAGAACCATAAATTGCTTGGAGTATGACTAACTTAAGTGACCGCAGTTTAATCAAAATAATTCTTCTTTTTCATGACAAGCATTCAAACACATTTTGATCTGGCTGTAAAGTTGGTGAAAGAGAAGTAGGCTCATTCCTTGCTTTTTGTAATTACATTTTGCTTCTTTAAGCATGTTGGTCTTATAATAGTGGAGGCTGATGAAATATTTTGGAGTATGGGCTTAGAAGGCCACTATACTATTTACCATATTACCATTATGTTGCATTCTCAAAACTTTTCAAGTGCATTTAGTCAAAGAGATGATTACGTACATGTAATAAATACTATAACAAGCTAGTTTGCAGTGCCTAGATATTATAGCTAATTAATATTTTTAACTAGGAAATTGACACAAGTTTGAAACCACACAGAAAAATATAATCATCCTTGGCCCAGTCTGCCTCTGAAATAGTGTAATTCTGAGTGCAATTTTACGTCATCAGAATGTTTCTTGTCTGTAGGTTCCAAAGCCAATGTGTAGAAGCTGTGAGATTTTCCATCTCAGCATGAAGACATCTGCAATAAGAGCTTCATGGTGACAGCAATGGTTCAGCTCCTGTAGGAGAGCATTCCAGAGTGAGGTGGCTGTGCCCAGGAGGCCATTCAGGTATTCCCCCTTTCAGTCTTGAGAATCATGACTTAATGAGTCCTTTACAAGTGTGTTTCCTCTTTCATCATTGCCTGGTTCCCTGACCCACAAAGCATTTAGAAAGAGAAACCCCTTTGTAAGTATAGGACAGGAACAGAAACTTGGAGTTCCTCTTCTGATCCCATGCAGTGAAAATGTGAAAGCTGTCAAAGGGAATGCTTCTGAGATGATAAAGATTTCAAAGTGGAAAGTAGTGAGAATTCTTAAGTAGTAGGTTTCAATTCAATTCTTATTTCCCTATACTACTTCTGTTTAAGAAACTATTAAAGATCACTTGGGGGTATCTATAAGGTGATTAAATATAGTGAATGCTGAAAACTGTATTACAGCAAAAGACACTGACATTAACCACTTTGAAAATAAACCCTCTCACTTTCACCACACCCCATTATTCTTGCCACTTTCTGAAGCTGTCCTGGAAGTTTTCTTTCATCCTTGTCTTTAGGACTTATGATAAAAATAGTTGCTGCTGTGTGCTGTCCACTAAAAAGGCTGGCTCGTAAAACTATTATAGGGTGTCATTATATACCTTATTTGCCAGATCTGGCAACGTATGACTTCTAGCTCTTTCCCAAAGTCAAAATGACCATGAAATATAAATGTTTTAAATTGAAAAAAAAATTTAGGAGGCTTAGATTCAATAGCCTCTAACATCACAAGCTTCACTGGTGGCACACTGCAATTGCAAAACCTTTGACTGTGTATGTATCTTCTTGCTCTTAGTCCAAAGAGAAGTATATTCTTTCCTTTTTTTTTTTCTTTCTTTTTTCTATGCAACATCAATAGGGAGGTGGGTCATGCCCACACACTGCACTCTGTAGAATGATTGTGAGGACAATATGCAATATGTCAACTTTCAAAGAAAAGAAGGGGGAAAAGAAAAAAAAAGTAATGTGGATTTAGAAAGGTTAATGTTTAATTGTTTGATCAATCTTATATACCTATATGTATTAATCTAAACTGATCTGATGATGAAAATATGTAATATAACCATTGTTAAATTT